>JADRCH010000101.1:1858582-1979777 GCA_019843965.1 Rhynchomys soricoides | reverse complement strand
CTTGACACCTGTATGTTATGAGATGGTGGAACCTGGTAAATAGAAGAACATCATTTGTTTCTCGTTTGGTTTGCACTAAATCCCTCCCCCCCCCCCCCCCCCGGGGACAAGAAGACACAAAGTCTCATATAAACCCTGGATGCCTGAAACTTACCTCTGCAGTGTAGTCTGGCCTCAAACTTGCAGCAACTTCCTGTTTCAGTCGGGTTTGTAACTGGGCACTTTCAAGTCCGGCAGTGGCATCTGTTTGCTGTATGTCCTGGTTGGATCCTCTTCAAACCTGAGCCTGAGCAGAAGTGGACATTAGTAGGTTCATCTGGAGGCGACTTTAGGAAGCAGGAGAGAGAGGAGGACCAACAGTGAGAGGGAAGAGGAGCCAGCTTGTATGTCTAGTGGGGCACTTGCCTCATGAGTGTGGATGCTCAGTGGAGATGAGAACAGAACATTCTGGAACATTGTGTTCATAGAGGACAGGCCTGCTGGGTCACTTACCAGGACTCCTACCTTATATGTGGGCAGGGTTGTTCCTAGACTATTCATCCTCTGGTCTGTAAAAACTGAGGCAGCTAGAAGCTCTGTGGCCTCTTGGGGCGACAGTAGTGGTTCTCAACCGGGGGGGGGGGGTCTCAGCCCCTTGGGGGGGCTGAACAACCCTTTCACAGGGGTTGATTAAGACCATTGGAAAACACAGATATTTACATTACTATTCATAACAGTAGCAAAATTACAGCTATGAAGTAGCAATGAAAATAACTTTACAGTTGGGGGTTACCATACCAGGAGGAACCGTGTTAAAGGGTCTTAGCATTATGAAGGCTGCAAACTACTGGGCTAGGGAGACAGTCTTAAAGTCTCAAAGCAAGCAGAGGGATTCGTGTTTCTGAGCTTTAGTTGTGAATATAGAGTTTCCCAAGCCCCCTGAGGTGAAAACAACTGCACTCAGGAGAATACTCACATTGGCTTGCAACCGTCGGAAACAGCCAGGTTCTCCACCGTGGAAAACAATCAGAACATACTTTTATGAGCTCTCTGTTGAGTAGTAATTCTTATGAAATTGGAACTGATTACCTTCCAGGCCCTTCTGAAATAGTTTGTGGGTTCCTTCCAAACTAGACCATTAAGCATATGTATTATTCATTGACAAGATGCAAAGCTCCAGGAAGAAATTGTGATCAATACCAACAAAATAAAATGACCTCAAATGTATGTGTCCACTTTTTACTTGTCTCTTTGTACTTCTCAGGGGCCATCTCTTTGAGTTCTTTCATACCTTTCCGTGTTGTCTGAACACACTGCTCGGCTCTTTGGTTCCTTTCTCTTTAAATTCCTCTTAAAGACCAAGAAGCCCCAAACATTATAGGTGAAATATGTATTCCTTATGAAGTATCCACTATTCTTCCAGAAAAATATATGTTTTCTTTGTTTGCTTATTTGTGTTTCAAGACAAGTACAGTCTTGGTTGTAGTGTTTAAATTTCAAAGAAGACACCATTTAATCCCTACTACTTTGATTAACACTGTGAATTAAAGCGAATACCCAGCACAGCATGATAATCCAGAACACTTGGAAGATTCTTTGTGATTGGAAGCCATGTTTGTAAGAATCTGATCATCTGAATGATACACAGGAGTCTATCATAAGATGTCATGAGTTATCAAAATATAGACAGATTAATCAGCCACACAAGACTCCCAACATGGGAATAAACCTGCCCTGTTGGTGGGAAGGAAAAAAGGTCAGCATTGAATACAATTTCTGATGTAAGGCAAAAAAGTAGCAATTCCTGCACCATTAGGAAGAAATGAGGAGAGATTTCTATCTCCCAAATCAAACAGCTCCTAAATAATATTGCCTTAATAAAATTAAGAGATATTTAGAATTCTCAACCACTGAGGATGGAGGTGCCAAGAAATAGGACAATAGCTGTTTTTTACCAGGCAGGGTATGACCATGTATGCTCAAAGATAACCATCAATGAGATAGGAACTGGTTTACCCTAGGATACCAAACTTATGAAGCCAGGACATCCTGTTTATGGGAAGGGGCATGCATACTTGCAGCTGGGATATGAGTTTGGGATATGGAATTTTCATTTTCATGTATTTTTGTGTATGTGTTGGGCTGAACATTAAACATATATGCACATGCATATGGAGGCCCAGGTCAACCCTGGGTATGGTTCCTCAGGAGTCATTCACCTTATTGAGTAAGAGGGGCCTGGGCTTATTATGTAGGCTACAATGAGTCCCAGTGATTATCTTGGGTCTACCCTCCATGTGCATTTGTACTTATGTGCTGGGATAGGTTTTACGTTCCCATGCCCGTAGCACTTTATAGACTGAGCCCTCTTCTGAGACCCATAAGCTGGAATGTATATGATAGCAGCTGGATCCTCTGCACCAATTCCACCTCACAGAAGCCAGGCTTTATGGGATCAAGACCACCCTCATAGAGGCAGGGGGAGAGAGGATGGGATAGGGGGTTTCCAAAGGGCAGACCTGGAAAGGGGAAAACATTTGAAATGTAAATAAAAAATCCAATAAAAAAAAGGAAAAAGAAAAAAAAAAGAATTGCAAGTCTTTCCTTATCACTAGAGAAAGAGAGAGAGAGAGAGAGAGGCTTGATTTGGCCACCAGTAGGCTTATGCTATCACTTACATAGATGTCCAAAGTAGCTTTGCAATATGAAAAGATTGTTGAATATTCAAAAATTTTGAGAAAAATCCCTAACGCGAAAGAGCAAAGCTAACAAAGAGACACAAGGGACTTGGGGGGCAGAGTTGGTGTTGAATGCAAGGGCATTGACAATAATTTGCTCAGAAATGTAAGAGAAGACATTAGACCCGTAGAAGAAGACTAAATGATGTGTTAGAACTCCAGGGAATTTGAAATACCATAGCCCCAAGCTTTTAAACATGTTTTGAATGCCATAGCCTTTGAAAATGAAGCAATAGCTAAAAAGTAAAATAAAATAAAACCAACCAAAAACAACAACAAACCCAAAACCTAGATACAGATACTAGATATTAGATACTAGAGACAGAGAGGAGTAATATAGAACATACTTCAAAATAGATTGAGTTTCTTGTTTAAAGCCAATCAGTGAGTATTTGGAGTTATGAAATAGAAGAATTAGGCAAGTCACACTTTGGGGAAAATCTTAACTATCAGCTCCCAGAAGAAACTGAATGTCTTTTATAAGGTGTACCTTCTGGAAAGGGACATCTGGATACCTAGATTCCCTGAAGTGACATTTGAAGCTAAAGCACAAGAGTTTGATGCATTTGGAATTGTGTATCTAAATTTCACAAATTGGTATGTTAATCTGTGGGGAGAACAAGGGGTGGGAGAAAAAATGGAAAGGAGGGAGTGGAGGGGGGTGAGAGAACACCAAGTTTCACTATACAGGTCCTCATCTACTGTGTCTTGTGTGATATATATATAGAGAGAGGGGGGGGGAGAGGGAGAGAGAGAGAGAAAGAGTATATATGTATATATATATATATATACATATATATATAAAGTATATATGTATATATATATGCAACACATCTGCATCTTACCTGTCTTTCCTGTTCAGTAAGCATACTTCAGAGTCTGTGGTTATTCTTTATACTTTGTCATTTTTTTCTCTCACTTTACTAAATAATTCTTTTCAGCACACAGAAAAATCTGGCTATGACTTAATTTAAAGAACTGTAAGAGCCAGAAGTGAGGGATTTTGCTGTGAGGTAGTGTTTCCTACAAATGCGAGAAGCTACACTCATGCCCAAACACAGGCTGAACATGAATGATAACAATAGACATGTCAAAGTGGACAGGAAAACATCCTACCAGACCCTCAGTCTTACACAGAGAGCTGTAGGCAACTGAAGGAAGCTGAGAGTGGAAGAGGTGGTCCCCAGGGAATTGGACACCAATTGATTATCCCATGCCAAACAGTTAGCACTAAAAGCATGCATACAGATAACATCATATGGATTGATCTCTCTCTCTCCCCCCCCAAGTTCCATTATCCAGTCAATTTGCTTTTCTTCATAGTATCTCTTCTAGAAGGTTTGCTAAGTTCCATTGCTGTCCCCTTGTCCTCTCGTCTTGTTCTGTTTCTTTTGAAGCAGGGTCTCGTGTAGCATAGACTGGCCTAGAACTCAGTGTGTAGTTGAGCCTGACCTGGGTCTTGTGATCTTCTTGAATGCTGGGAGTACAGATGTGGGTTTGTGCAGCCTGTGCAGTTCCAAGAATGGATAGATCTTGGGGCTCCACCCATCCTAGGCAAGTGAGATAACTAGACTATCTGTCTTCTACTCTTCCTTTCTCTTTCTTTTTCTGGTTGTTCCTCTGCCCCCTCCTTCTCTCCCTCCCTTCCCTCCCTCCTTTTCTTTCTCTGTCATTCACACTCATCTTGGACCTGCATCAACACTCCTAGTACCACATCCTCTGCCTGTCACGAGGGTCATTGCAGGATGAAGCATTCAGGTTTCTACCCACACCTGTCTTGCCCTTTGATCCATTTGAGCAGGACTGAACAAATGGATCTAGCCACTCTGTTCTTTTACTTGCTTGACTTCCATGACATTTCCATGTATTTGGTCTCCTACAGTTTTCTTGTCTTCTTCCTAGTCATCATTCTCCACAAAATCTACTAGGCTGTCTAACAGCCAACTCAAAGTGGAGGTTTCAGAACAGAATTTCTGTTTCCCTAATCTTAACTGTTGCCCTAACAATCTTCCCCATGCCATTGAAAAGCCCCATAATAGCTCATTTTCTTGAGGAACTAACTTGAAAGACTCCTGTTGTAGCTAATACATGAAAGTAAAATCTGGAACAATCTTTTCTATCTTTGTTATTGCTGCCCTTGTCTGGGCTGTCTTCAACCATGAATTTTACATTTGGTTTTCTCTTATTCTTGTGTTGTCTGTATACATTAGTACTATATCATTAGGGAAATTCAATTATTATATATTCTTAGGGTCATTTGAATAATCCCTTCTACAAAACAGAGACTTTGTATAGAACATGCAAACCTCTTTATTAATGTTGCCTTAAAACGTATGGGCCATATGTGTAATTTCCTAGAAAGCAGGTTAGAAAAAACTAAAACAAATGGATTGATAATAAAGCATATTCAATGTAGCTTAAAATGTCTGTAGTGGCGATTCCTGATTGTCAACTTGACTCTATCTGGAGTGAACTATAATCCAGAATTAGAAGGCTCACCTGTGATCCAGATCTTGAGTCTGGAAGACACAAGTTCCTGACCTGGATCTTAGCATGAAGATATTGAGGCATAGTGGCCATGAAAAGCTTAGGCCCAGGCAAAGTAGTACATGCCCTTAATCCCAGGAGATGGAGGCAGGAGATCTCTGAGTTCAAGGTCAGCCTGGGACAAAGCAAGTCCCAGATCTAGGCAGGTGGTGCACACCTTTAATCTGGGCCAAACCTTCTGCTGAAGACCTAAATAAGGACATTGGAAGAAGGAAGACTCACTCTTCTCCACCTGCGTGCCTTGTATGACTGAGCAACTGCTAGATCCATGGACTTTCATTCACTGCTGCTGCTGACCATTGTTGGGGAGTTGGACTACAGACTGTAAGTCATCAACAAATTCCTTTACTATATAGAGACTACCCATAAGTTCTGTGACTCTAGAGAACCCTGGCTAATACAGTATCAAAGATTGTCTTTTGAATATCTGATAAGTATGACAATTATTTACAAGACAATGCCTTTTCTTTAGTAGAGAGTAAAGATCTGGTGTTATTTGTTTTACATGCTTCTCCCATACTGGACAGTGTGGTCTGACACAGTTTAGCTCTTCTTATTTGCTTTATTTCTCAGTTCCAGATCTTTCATCATACTCAGAATGACACAGATTCTTCCTCTATGTTGAAATATTTCCTATCCAAAAGAAGAGTGAGTTTTAGGAGGCCCATGAAATACCCAAGAAACTTGTAAGGCTCAGGAAGCTTAATAGAAATTACCAGGCTCACAGAATCCTCAGTGAGGTTACAAAGGTAAGGAACAACCACTAGGAGAGAAAAAACTCTTCAGTAGGGAAGAAGTTGCTTGAGGTGGGACTTTTGCTAAAGTACTTGATATTCATCCATATTTAAGTATGTAATCCCTCACATATGTTTCTACAAGCAATTACTTATTAATGCTCCTATAAGTATCTTTCATCCACACTCACACTCCTATACATAACCTCTATCTATGCTCCTGAAAGCAAACCCACCCATTTTTCTGTAAGTAAACCTACCCATGTTCCTGTAAGGTATGTACAAAAGGAACTGTTTGGCCAAGTTGCATGTGGAATTATTTCTTTGATTTGACCTTGGCTTCCCTATCTGGGTTGAATAGAAATAGACTTTACAGATAAAGGAACATAATACCTAGAAAAACTGACTTTCCTTCTATCCTCAAAGTATTCCAAGTTTAGTCTCACTAGAAATGTTTCCTCATGGTCAGCTACTCTGACTAAAGGTTGATTCTGGAAGCATCTCAAGAGACCCCTTGTTATCACTGCTGGAAAAATCTATCTTCCCAGAATTGATTTCTTCTACTGTTCAATGGAAAGTACCATTCCGTCTACCTATCATGTTTGATCATGTCTTAAATGTTGTATTTCATTGGTATCTACTCTTCTACACTGTTGTGATGGTTTCTCGAGTCAGGAGCTTATGGAATTTGTTCACAGAGCTTAGTGTAGTCCCTTAGCTATTTGTTGAATAGACAGCTGAGTTACAAAGCAAATGAATGAAATGATAATTCAGGAAATTGGAACAGTAGTAACATGAGTAGTAGCATTGCTTTCCTTGTGTTGTCTACAATTCTATTATAATCATGCTATCTTTGGCATTAAAAACAGTTTAATTAAACAATTTTATTATAAAACTCAGAAAAGGTCTTGAGAATCTGTTGGATACTGGGTAATATGGAAAGTCACTGGAACATAAAAAGAGAATCCATAAATTTTAGGAGAAGAGAGTGAATGCAATTTCCTCCAGAGAAGAGACATGGTTGCTTTGTTATACACCTTCTGCCATTTGAATCTGAGATAACCTCATCTCAGTAGGGAACTGGGAAAATGACTCTGTGGTTAAGAGCATTTGATGGTCTCTCAGCAGACCCTTATTCAGTTACAAGTACTTGCACTGAGCTGCTTACAACTGACTGCATCATGACCTGCAGAGACTTTGACACCCTCTTCTGGCCTACATATTTGCTGCATGTATGTAGTACACATATAGACAAGGCACGCATGCGTGCATGCACACGCATGCGTGCATGCACACGCATGCACACACACTCACACACCAATAAATAAAAATAAAATGTATAGAAAGAATTCACAATAGACACATATTGATCATAATTTGAATTTGTTTTCATTTGCATATAGATCCCTGTAGGAACCCTACAATCAAATATTTGAGGGCTATAAATCAGTCTTTACTTCAATATTAACAAATCAGGGGAGCACTATGATATCAAAGATGTTTGACTTCTTTAGACGAAAGAGTTGTCCTTTCCACATTTCAATCTTACAGGCCTGTTGAAAGTGCACACTCTTGTGCTTGGTTAAGAGTTTGCTGCCCACACATGAGGACACAAGTTAGACCCAGGTAAAAAACCCAAGCACTGTGATATGTACATTCTGGTAGTTTTTGGCTTGGGGAGCTCAAGATGAGGGGTCATTGCTCATGCTTGCTGTGCCTCCAGACTAGCCTGCTCAATGAGCCCCAGGTTCCAGTGTGGTGTCAGAGTCCTGGATTTCTACTTTTTATTGTGTCTGTTTGCTTGTTTATTTATTTACTTATTTGTATGTGGGGTCCACTATGCCACAGCACATGTGCAAGTCACAAGATGATTTGGAGTAGTTGATTCTCTCCTTCTGTGCTGCAGGTCTCAAAGGTCAAACTCAAGTCATCAGGTTTCGATGTAAGTGCCTTTACCAGCTGAGGAATCTCACTGGCCCATGCAGTTCTAAAGGAAACCCATTCCAGAACTTTCTTCTGCCCATGGATGTGGCACACAGACTGAAGTGGAGAATCACACTAACTTTTATAATGAAAAGGTCTCCTGGGGGAAGTCAGAAGAACCACTGCAAGCTACTAAGAGTTTAGAGGGTGAGGTGTGGATTTTTGATGTTTTTGTTGTTGTTGTTGCATTTTTGTTTGTTTTTGTTTTGTTTTGTTTTTCAATCTTATCAGTGATTTGCTGAAAGCAGAGTTGAAGGATGAAGGGCCTGAAGATGCTCCTTTAGCTGTCTGGAGAAAGCCTATCCTTGGGAATTCTCCAAGGTTCCATTTTCTGGGTAGGATGGAAAGGCATGTGTGCACAATGAATAAGAAGAGGAAAGGTACCAAAGAAAAGTCTTCACTGCACAATCTGTCAGATGTGTGCAATGGAACAGATGTGTATAGGGTTAAACACAATCAGATAGAGTCAGAATATTTTAGGAAAAAGAAGGAAAGCATTAAGTGTTTGAAGTGCAGGATTAGAAGTAGCAGCATCTTTAGGCCCCGTTTACAGCTCACTTTAGAGATTTACTTACGTGAGGAACAAAAACATGAATTAATTTTTTGGCATGAAACTCCAGAAGCCTGTCAGTGGTGAGAAATGAGGCCTGCATCAGGGCTTTTATCGTAAGGTAGGATCAAGACAGTCCCTTCCCTCATGGCATTAGATTTAGTGAGCTGGTTTATACCTACTGAGGATGAATCATCTTTCTAATGACACAGCTAATGATGGGGGAGTTCAGCACTGTGTTGTACGTGGGATGA
Organism: Rhynchomys soricoides; assembly: GCA_019843965.1. Lineage (NCBI taxonomy): Eukaryota > Metazoa > Chordata > Mammalia > Rodentia > Muridae > Rhynchomys > Rhynchomys soricoides. Next base: position 1,970,992 of record JADRCH010000101.1, on the reverse strand, counting down.
AGATTACCATTGCTTGACCACATCCCCAGTCAGACCTTAAATTTTCACCAGGACATAAAACAAATGAGCGAATTGTTCACACCTTGGAGCCGAAGAAAGGAAACGAGATAATCTTTCACTTTCACAGGGTGTGGCTTTTTTCCAGGCCAAGGCCTTACTGTGCCAGGTGAGTGCAGATATCCTCAAGGTTCTCTTCTGTATATTACTGGAGGTTTATTGGTGTAAAACCATTGTAAGTAGTGATGGGATTCATAGAGTCATTTGTAATGTGTGTGTGTGTGTGTGTGTGTGTGTGTGTGTGTGTGTGGCTGTAGGTGCACATTCACTTATAGTTACCAGAGGTTGATGGCAAGTATCTTCCTTGAGCACACCCCATGTTGTTTTCAAGAGACAAGAACTCCTACTTAACACAGAGTTTACTGATTTGGTTTCATGGCCTGGTCAGTGAGCGCCAGGGCTCTGCCTGTGTCTATCTCCCCAGTGCTGAGACTGCACACTGCTGTACTTGGCTTTTTATGTGAGTGCTTGGATTTGAACTCTAGATCTCAGGCTTGCATAGGTAAACATTCTACCAGCTGAGACTAGACTCCCTTGAATACTTGGACCACATCCATCCTCTCTCCTTTTTGCTTCACTTCCTTCTCATGTTCCCATGAATACCCCCCAATAGACTCACATCTACATTCATGAGCAATACACATATGAATTTTTGTAGCTATATAAAGTTGAAGAAATACAAATGAAAGAAAACAAGACATTTACCATTTCGAGTCTGGCTTTTATAACACCATGATCTTAGTCCTACCTATTCTTCTGCAAAATATATGGTATTTTTCTTAGGAATGAATAAAACTGCACTGTGTACACACACCACATTTTATTTATTCATTTATCTTTTGACAGACACCTAAGCAAGGCACTGCAAAAGTGGATGTAGAAGTATCTCTGCCTATGTGTCATTATTTTAATTGTTTGCATCTCAGTGTAAAAATATGCTTATGCCTAACAAAAACACCTCACTAAGGAGCCAATGAATAAACAAACAAACAAACCTAGTACTGAAAAAAGAGAATTAATAGGAGGAAGAAGAAGTTTGTGTGTACAGAGAAAAATATGTGAGCAAATCAAGTAATATCATTAGTATTTATCCTGAATAAAACATCTTTCCATATCCAAGAGAGTCAAACATATTAGTATTTGGTATCACATACCTGAAGGTTCTGATTGGGAAAAAAAGTCATAGTTCATTAAAAAAATTGTTTCCTATAAGTTGCTCCTTCAAGAATTCACATTAAATGCAAAAAATTTACAGTATATATATATAATATATGTATGAATATATTATATATATATATATTTCATCAAAATGTAATACTGAATTAACTTATGAGGAAATAAATCTTTTTGTGGTATTTTATATCCAAAATGATCTTTTAAAGCCTAGTTTAAAAAATACATTTTAAAAACTGTTTAATGTGGGAAAATGTATATGTTTTCCACTTAGTCTTAAAAAAGATCTGTGTGGAATTATAGTGGAAAGTTAGAACTATTCTTAGCTGTAGGCAACTTACAAAATTAGAAGCTCACAAAGCTGACTTTATATCATTTATATTTTAAAAGAAAAGCCAGGCAGTGGTGGTGCATGCCTTTAAAACCAGCACTTGGGAGGCAGAGGCAGGTGGATTTCTGAGTTTGAGGCCAACCTGGTCTACAGAGTGAGTTCCAGGACAGCCAGGGTTATGTAGAGAAACTCTGCCTTGAAAAACCAAAAAAAAAAAAAAAAAAAAAAAAAGAAAAAGAAAAATATTTTAAAAGATTTGTCATTGAACAAAGTATAAAAATAACATGTTTTCCTTTCATGAGTTTAAATTTTAAGTACTTCCAAAATATTTTTATCTAAATTGCTATAATTTATTTTATGTTGTGATTGTTTTATTTTACTTTTTTAATTTTTTAAAATTTTTCCTACTTTATTTACATTTCAAATGTTTTCCCTTTTCCAGATCTCCCCTTTGGAACTTCCCCATTTCCTTCCCCCTCTCCCTGCCACTATGGGGGTATTCTCCCACCCACCCACTCTCATCTTCTCTCCTTAGCATTCTCCTCTACTAGGGGATCTAACTCTCTCAGGCCCAAGGGCCTCTCCTCCACCTGATGGCTAACAGGACCCTCCTCTGCTGCATATGTGGCCAGCACCATGGGTCCCTTCATGTGTATTCTTTGGTTGGTGGATCAGTCTTCAGGAGTACTGGGGGGTCAGGCCAGTTGCCACTGTTGCTGAAGAAGATTGAAATAATCCCGTGCCTCCTATTATATCACTACAGATTAAGGTTGGTCTTCAATGGCAACAACAACAACAACAACACAAAGCCCACATACACATGGAAGCTGAACAATGCTCTACTCAATGACAACTTGGTCAGGAAAGAAATAAATAAAGAAATTAAAGACTTCCTAGAATTTAATGAAAATGAAAGTACAACTTACCCAAATCTATGGGACACAATGAAAGCAGTGTTAAAAGGAAAACTCACAGCTCCGAATGCCTCCAAAAAGAAACTGAAGAGAGCATATACTAACGCAACAGTAGGGCTGAGTGTAAGGTCCCAGATGGAGGACTTGGAGAAGAGACTGAAGGAGCTGAGGGAGTTTGCATCCCCAGGAAGGAAGCAACTGTGATTGTTTTAATTGTTAATTTGACCATCTAGAATCACCTTGGAAGAGAGTCTCAATGGCAGATTGTCAAGATCAGATTGGCCTATGGGCATGTCCATGTGGGATTGTCTCAATTACCTTAACTGATGTTGGCGGACCCAGACAACCATTCATTCCCTGGGCTTGGGTTCTGCACTGTATAAAAGTGGAGAAGTGGAGCTAAGAATATGTAGATATACATGTACTTCTCTCTGCTCTTGAATGTGAGTGTGATGTGACTTGATAATGTTAGTTTCCTGCTGCCTTTACTTCCCTGTGTTGATGGACTATAACCTTGAACTGTGAGTTGAAATAAACACTTTCTCCTGTGTGTGGCTTTTAGCCATCATATTTTATCACATGTACAAAAACAAAATTAGAATACATGTTTAACAGAAAATAGCATGTGTCATGGTAGAAAGAGTTAGAACTGGAGTTGCAAAGCCAGACATGATGGCACATACCTGTAACAGCAGCACTTAGGAGGCTGAGACGGAGGATTCTTAGTTTAAGGATGCGTGAGCTGCAGAAATATGATCTAGCCAATGTCAATGCGACAGTAAGACATTCATTTGTATGTGCAAGTGTGCACATGTATGCACATTCATGTGAAGGCTGAAAGGTGATGCTGGGAATCATCCTGAATGCCTTATCACATTATTTAGGTAAGACTTGTCAATGAAACCCAGAGCTTGCTGATATCGCTAGTCTAGCAAACCACCTTGCTGTGGGTATCTATTGTCTCTGCTTTCAAAGACCTGAAATTACAGGTGGGTAACTATGCTCACCCTGCTTTTACTTGGGTTTCTGGGAATTCTTTTTTTTGTTTGTTTGTTTTGTTTTGTTTTTTCAAGACAGGGTTTCTCTGTATAGCCCTGGCTGTCCTGGAACTTACTCTGTAGACCAGGCTGGCCACTATTAAAAAAAAAAAAAAGGAATTCTAATTCTAGTCCTTACACTTGCTCTGTAAGCACTATATTGCATCATTTACCAGCCCATGGTGATGTTCTGTTAACTTTAGGCACAGTGAGCCGTCCAGATCATACTCTTGACTCTAAAACATGATCAGCTTTGAGCTCTGCATAGCCAACCCTGCTTGCTCCTTTGTGTTGTCTGTTAATTATTCATGTGTTTCTAGACCCTCAGCCTAGTATCTGTATAGTCAAACACAGCCCCATCCGAGGACATATCCCAAGCATTGACTTCTATTTGCATGTGCTTCTGCACACACTCAGTTATTTCCCATCTAAATATAACTATCTTCCATTGCCTTCATGCGGCTCTCCAGGTCTCATACTGCAATAATTCCAGGTCTGACTGGTGACTGCTGTTTTTCTCGTTTAGTTCCATGTTTTTCTTTTTAAAAATAAATATTTATTTTTCTTTTAAGTTAGGATCTCTCTTTTGTATACCCCTTGCTGTCTTGGAACTCAGTCTGTGGATCAGGCTGGCCTTGAACTCACACACTTATTAGGCAAGCACTCTACCACTGAGCTACCTACATTTCCCTACTTCCATGGTTTTCAAAAGACTAACCCTTATCATTCACTGAACATCTATCTAGTTGATAGTGTCTGAGTTTTGGAAAGTTTTGGAAATTATCTATGTGAGATTAATTTCTCTTCATACTTTTAAAACATTTTGAGTTTAAACAAAATTAATATAGAATGTCTCCATGGCCTTATTCAGTCTTTCTAATATTAACATCTTAATAATCATAGCTAACTTGGCAAAGGCATTAAATTGGATTTCCTCTAGCATTGCTAACTGACACACAAATGTTTGTTTAGATTTCACTAGACACTCTTGTAAGCTAACCTATGAGTTCTGTACAGTTGTTGCAATGCAGCCCATAGATAAGGATAGTACCCATACAATTCTGGAAGACTTTGCTAGCTGTAAAGTATGCCTCTTGTCATTTCTTTTTCAATATTAAGAATATTTCAATTTATATTACCCATTTGTGAAAAGTGACTTCCCTCCCTTGGATGGTCTTAGATATATGGTCACTATGCTACTTCTTGCTCTTTTGCTTTATGAGACTCTCTGTCACCTCAGGTGTAGACCAGGTTTTCCCTGATCAATGCTGGTTATAGACTCAAGAAGACCATGGTGGACAGGTTTCCCACAGTCATGGTGAGAACAGCATTTTTATCTCCATCTCAAAAGAAAGTAAGTGATTATGTTATATTTGTATGTTGATTATTATTGATTTTGAAAACAATGCTTTCGCTATGATTTAGATTATTCTAGAAGCTGTTGTGTCACCAACTTCATGGGAAGTATAGGAAACCATTGATATAAATTCCATGTTAGAAGATAAATCAAACAACCCCCTATTTTTAACACTCTAAGTCATCAAAGGACAAGGACAAGATGTTATTTGTATTATCTCTGAGCCCTACATGCTGGTTTTTATGAGCAATAATATCAATAGTATCTGATGGGATGCTTGTCACACTGGGGGAACCCGGATATTAATCTGTAATAAATATCAAACACATTTTATTGTTAATGATATTTTACTTGACTTTTTAAACCCTTTATCTAAATCACATAAACACCATGATTTACCAAAAAAATAGAGAACCATTTTAATGTCTCAAGGATTTAGACACTATGAACAATGTTCTCTTTTCTCTCAGTCTGGAAAGATAGTGTGTTAAGAATCTCTCAGGGATCTTGCTCTGAGGATCAAGGGCCCAATAGCAGCATGGCTCTTGATAATCAATTATGGCAGGTGCTAAGTTGGGCAATTCTCCCAGAACTTCTGAGGGTTCCACACCTACAGAGAGATATGAGGAAAGAGATTTCCAAGGAAGTTTATTTGAGTGCAGGTTACAGAGTGTAAATAAACACTTTCCTGTGTTATTACCTGGTGTAATCATTAACATGTAGGCATAAACCTGCTGATCTTCATACCTTGCTCTCACTATTTGGGATTGAGATGGCTCAGTAGATAAAAGCCCCTATATCCAATCCTTACAACCCCACTTCCATTTCCAGGACGCACATGGTAAAAGGAGAGAACTGACTTCACAAAATTGTGTACTGACCTTCATAGGAATATCATGGCATGTATGCATGCATACTCTCACATGCACATATAAAAATTTAAAATAAAATAACATTTAAAAAATTTAAAATGGGGGAGCTAGAGGGATGGCTCAGTGGTGTTAGAGCACTGAATACCTGGTATAGTTGCACACAGATTTAATGTCAGCACTTAGGAGGTTGAGACAGGTATATCAGTATAAGTTCAAGGCCAGCCTGATCTACATAGTAAGCTCTAGGCCACCCAAGACTATAAAGTGAGACTTTGTTCCAACAGACAGACAGAAAAAAGACAGAAAAACTGATGGACAAATAGCACTGTCTACTCTTTAGAGGAGATTTACTTTCTAACACCCATCCACCTGGTGGTCCACACTGGGTATAACTCTAGTCTCATGCTATCCAATGCCCATTTCTGGACTCTGAGTACCAGATGTACATGTGGTACACAGACATACATTCAGACAAAACACCTACACACATAATTTTTTTTACATTTTAAAAATAAAAAAATTGGGCCATTTAACTGGGAAATTCCAGAGAGTGGTCCTGACCTAATTCCATCTCTTGGTAAGTATTTGTTATTTATTAAAGCTTGCTTTAAATTTAGCCCCCCAATGAAGTAGGATATACTAACTTTATTGACACATCACTGATATTAATGGTCTTAATGCCAGAATAGAATAAGAGGAGCAGTTCCCTTTCTTTCCCTTTTCTGCCACCTCTGTGGAGAATTCTGAAGGATCAACATCCTTTTGATATTGAGAAACAATGGTACTTTGAATAACATAAAGAAGAGCTTGTCCTTCTGTGAACTTTAGACTTTCCTGTGCTTGTGTGCAAGGAATCCCAATGGTTTCAATATGTCGTCTGTGTAAATGATTGATAGTACATCCAGAAAGACTGGATGTTTGGATTCTGATTTCTCACTTCTGATTTGCATCATTGGTTGCTAGTAAAGTGGGAAATGCAATATAATCAAAAGTTATTTATAAAGCACGGTGAGTCACTATGTAGCACATTGCATTTATTACACAGTTTTTTATGATTATTTATGTGCAATAGTAAAGATCAGAGATTTGTACATTGAATTATGATTTTTGGGCCAAAATATACGTGACCTGAAGGATATTTAATTAAATGAATCATTTCAGTCCACTAAGAGTGTTAGGATAACTTTCTGGCTTTGCTAAAGTTAGGCAGCAGAATCAACTACTATGTTAGTCAGCTTACCTTTGCTATAAGAAAATACTTGTAAAAAACCTATATAGTTTTTTAAAATTTATGCCTGTATAATCTGTGTACGTATGTGTTTGGGATATATATGTGTACGGTGTGTGTGTGTGTGTGTGTGTGCTCGTATGCGTGCACGCAGGTGCACATATGCCAGACATCTGGATATTGCTCCCCACTTCCCACATATTTGAGATGAAGTTTCATCTCCATGGAGTAGCCCAGCTTGCCCAACAGCCTCTGTGAAGCTTTTTTTCTCTTCACTTCCCATTTTACTGTAGGAACACTGGGACTGTGGAAACACAATGCCCAGTCTGGGTTTAAGTGGGTTCTGGGGATCTGAATCCCACTGTTCGTGTTTGTGTGGCAAGAGCTTGTACTGACTGAATCATCTCCCCAGCCTTATACGTTTATTTTATCTCATGGTTCTGGAGGTTCCTGGGGATCAGAAAACCTACTTTTTGAGATTTCTAGCAAGGACAGTGTATCCTTAGAAAGAGCATGTGAAAGAGAAGAAACACTTACATCAGAATACAGGAAGCAATTGTCCTAGAAGGGCACTGGATTTCCCAATATCCTTTGAGGGCAGACACTCAATGACCTAAGAGCTTCCCATAAGGTCTCATTTTCTGAAAGTCGACAACACTTTTCTGAACATGCCACAAGTCATTTGTGCACACTGTCCAAACAAGTTATATACTTGCATGTCTTTAGCAATGCAAGTAAAGGCCTTTATAAATACCAATTAGTATTTGTTGCTGACATTATTCTGTAGTTACTTTAGGATGCAGAAGCTCCATTCTTGCTCTCATCAATATGAAATATTCTGTGGTTCTTTTACATTTATCTTACTAAATACATTACCATATACTCCAATCTTGTGCATCCCTGTTCATCAAACAATGCCAGTGTCCTTGAGTTATTCCTCCAGTAAACATGGCCAAAATATTTGTTAACTCACAGAACATAAGAATATGTTAGATTAGTAAGACTGATATTCTGGTTTTCTTTCTCTAATCCTACCTAGGTGAATGGCAACAGAGCATGTTTTAGCTAGTGTTACATAAATAATAAATCCAAATGTTAAAAAGTCATCAAATGGGAAATTTATTCAATTGTTCATGCTTTTTGTGTATTGTTAGGTGCAGGGAGGTGTTTAAGGTAATTTTAAATGATCTGAATATGAACTCGTTGAGAGAGCTAGCTTGAGAATGCTCACTATAAGTCAAGAATAATGAAAATGGGATTTAGTGTAAAGCATCTCACCAGGCCAGCATGGCAGTGGGGCACATCTCCTTACAACTTCTCTAGAATTTAACTTTCCAAGGCTTTTGCTATAATTTTGTTTCCTACTAACAAAAGCAATCACCAAGCAATTGAAACTTACCAAGGACAAGATCTGAACTGCTCATTCAAACAGGTTTACCCTATCAGACGTGATGACTACCAAACATAAGAGACCCCCCTCTTCAATTATATTCTTAGTTGTCATGATTGTAACTTTCTTCATTATAGACTTTAATAAATAACTTAATTTCTACAAAGTTCTTTTTTTGTAGCTCTTTTTATTTTATCTGCTTGTTTACTAAATTCAGTTTCAACTCAGAATGAGTTGTAATTGACACTAGAAATGCAGCTTGAATTAGATTAGTTTATATTTTCTCTCTCTTTATATTTGTCATGGCTGAAGTAAAAGATAAAACCTGAATAATCTGTGTAAACTATGGTAGAAGTCTAATGTGAAACTCTGAATTGTACAAGACACATGAGAAAAATTCCTATATTGGCCATTAACCTATGTTAGAAATGACAGCCAGCATCCTGATAAAAGCAAAGAGGGCTGAGTTAGTTAAAACTGTTTCATCTATCAAGAAAAAGATGCCACGATACTGATATTATTAGAAAAGCCACAGAAACAGAATCTGTGTGATTGTGGATAAAAGCTCTCATGTCTGTATGTTTTGGAATTATTTTAAAATTAATGTTCTGATTTTAAGGTACACATGGAAAGTCCAAGTGTATCAAATTCCTAAGATTGCTGGTCACTTCTTTGTGCGTGCATGTGCATGCTACAGGTGTCTGTATGAACTTATGTGTATGTTTTTTTCTGTGTGTACATTATGTTCAGGTGTGTGTGTTTGTGTGTGTGTGCATATGGAGGCTAGAAGTAAATTAAGATGTCTTTTTCTATGTTGTTTTATTTCTATGTTATTATTATTCCTTGTCATGGATATTTTGCCTGCAGGTGTGTCTGTATGTCATGTACATACAGGTGCTTTCAGAGGGCAAGAGTGGATCTGGTTCTTTAGAACTGGAGTTACAGTCCATTATTAGCTTCCTTGTGGTTGCTGGGAATCAAAGCTAGGTCGTCTGGAAGAGCACAAGGACTGTAAATGGCCAAACCATCTCTCTAGTTCCTCTTGCCTCTGTGTCTATAGGGATCTTGTCACAGATGAATGCCACTGGCTTTTACATGGGTGCTAGGAATCTGAATTCAGGTCTTTATTCTTTCACAGCATAGATTTTACAAACTGAGCTATTCTATTGAGGCTTGGCCTGCTGCTATTTATTGTAATGGTAAATCTGGTTGCCTCCAGGACAAGGAAATACTCACATATACCAAGTAATGTTTTGTAACCTTGCTCCTTAATTTAAAACTACTGTTGAAGAGAGGTAGGTGAAGCTTTCCTTGCCAGGCTTGGAGTCTGAAACAGGCTTGGAGAGCTCGAGGAAGAGAGAGGGGAGAAGAAGGAGGATGGCACCATGGGGTAGGTGGATCTTGACAGCATGGCCAGCCAGTTGGAGTAGGAGCGGCCCAGGAGGAACAGGGCAAGTGATATCTCAGGGTTACTGACAGGAAGTAGACAGAATAGCATAGAGGGCTGATTCTGCCCTGCTCTAGTGCTTTAAGGCTTATTAAAAGCATAAAGGTTTTGTGTCTTTTGTTTGGGAATTAAGATGAAAGATGGGATAATAACCCCCAACTAATATTTACCACAACCTTTAGGCCACTGTGTACATATGCTTAGGTGTGTGTAGTGTGTATATGCTCATGTACATGAAATGAGCTATCTCATAAGTCCCTCCAGATCTCTTCTTTTACTTCACAAAATAATAAAAGCAAGCATACTCATCTCCTAAAAATGTTTATTACCTGTTTGTTTCATCTTAAGCTGAGAATCGCAGCATGAAAGTTCGTTATAATTCCGGGAAGGCAGAAAGCAAATTGAGATCCTGAGATGCTGACCCTTGCCTGGAGTTTCATACTTCAGTCTCAACAGTGGGCATTCTAGAATTTAGATACAGGTGCATGGGGTTGACCCCTTAGCTGAACCATGCAGTGGTACAATGCTGCTTACCTCCTTTGTTTCTTAACTATGGAAGAAGTTGTGAGAAGGAAACAAGTCAACATGAAGGGATATGGACCAGTGCCTGAAGTGAAGGAGCTCCTTCACTCCCTATCCTGTGAAACTGACTAACTTCCTAGTGGTTTGAGATGAACTCTTCTAAGTGACACATTAGAAATGCAGCCCATCAACAGCTTGGCATTAGAAATCTTGTTTCTTGAGGGAAAAACAGATATGGAGGGCTGCATGCTGATGGGACCTCTGTTGGCTAAAATAGAGTTACACCTCTATTAAATTGAAACATAGTATTTCCTTGTGGGATTACGGGAAGGCTGAAAGCTTCAGCAACAGTTACATAAAGTACAGAAAAGAAGCCAACATCTATAAACCAAACCTCACACTAGGAAGGACACTCTGCCTGCTTTTCCCCTTTGTCATTGGTGTGAGAGCAGAGAGTGGTGTCAACAATGTATCTTGCTCTGTTACATAAAAGTCATTGGCTAGTTCAGCAGTTATGGAACGAGGCAGACTTTCCACTAATTAGAGGCCAAGGAGACCACTCTTCTAATTCAATTCTCACATGTAATTAAAGTGATATAACAGTTTGTAACAGAAAGAGCCAAGACCAAGTTCTCACCAGACGGCAGAATCTTTCCAACATAAGAATGCTGCAGAAATCTAATCACTTTTTACCTTACTCTCGGACCTTTCATTCCCACACGTATACAGCACATTTGTTCTATATGGGAATGAAGCATGTAGATTTGGTTGGCCTTTAGACACATGCCGCATGGTCAACACTCACCATAGAAACAGCATCCGTCATATCTAAGTGTGGAAGAAAGCATCTTAGACTGAGTGAAGTTCAAGTCAACGTTTTAGCTGAGTGAATAGGAGTCACCCAAGATGTCCTATTGCTCTGTCTTCTTCTTAACCAGTGTGAGACCTGTGGAATACCCTCTAGCTGATTGATCTAAGAGAGGTGGCTTACAGATCTTGCAGAAGCTCTGAGACTACCTTGTCTTTAGTGAATTCGTGAATCCTTGGTGTCTTCACCATGACCAAGAACAGAGAACTAAGTCTTCTCACCAGCTCAGTTGTTCTCAGTCTCATTTCCACATTTGAATGATAGATTTTGGCTATGATTATTATGCAAGATTTTTTCATTGAACATTTTCTGTATCCAATTTCCTTAAAAATGCCTTAAAATGAGCCCAAAGGACATGAGCTCCCTTCTCTGAGGCCACCTTTGAAATAACCAGAGTATCATCAACAGAGAATATTCTACCCATGTCCATGTGATGCCAGTCCTGTTTTCAAACAGCAAAATTATTTTTTGGAATTTTTTATTTCCCATTCAGTTATACTGAGTGAGAGTGATAGATTTACACTTTGTGAAGAATTATTTTACTCTTATAATTTCATCAATTGTAAAATGTTTTATATTAGAATATGCATTTTAGTGAATAATTCATTAGATTTTTTTTCCTATGCCATCAATTGTATTATGTGTTTTAAGGAACAGCATTTAGAACTGAGAGGAATAAATTTTCTCAGGAAGCCCACTGAAATTAACCTTAAGAAAAATACATGGGGGGTGGAGAGATGGCTCAGTGGTTAAGAGTACAAGCTGCTTTGGTGGAGGATCCAGGTTCAGTTTCATCACCCGTTTTAGTAAGCTTGCAGCTATGCATCATTCCAATGGATGCAATACTTTGTTTTGTACTCCATAAGCATCTTCACTTATGTGCATTAAAAACCCACCCCACCCCATACACACCTACTCTTATGTGCACTAGACACCTACACACACTTACACTTATGTGCACTAAACACGTATGCACACAACCCTGCACTTACGTGCAGTAAACACACACACATGCACACACACGCACACAGGTGCATAAGTTTAAGAAAATTTGCCTATCCCATAGGAAGAGTGAAATGTAAGCTGTCCTTTATACTAAAGCTTTATTCTCTTGCTAATCTTGTGGACAACCTTGGCGTTAGTAGTCATAAGATTTGTATAATATTTTTCTCTTAGTACTGGGTGACTAGATAAAAGACTTATAGTTAATACTAAGGATAGAAATAGATTAACTTTAGTTGTTTTTCTTTCTTCCATTTTTACTGTGAGTTTTTCTATGGCTAAGCTTTCCTAAGCATAGCATGGCTGCCCAGATAAGGAAAATATTTTGCGAGTATATTTATTCAGGAAAGCTGTTTAGCATATCATTTCTGTTTTGAGATAAATTATAGCCACAGAGAACTCTCAGAGTTCTGATGACTGAATTTTCATTGCAAGTAGTTCTGATATCAACTATGTTGTTGGCAAGAAGCCTTAAGGCTTCTGATAACGCTACACTGTTGACACGTCAACCACATTAAGGCCCTGCAGTGCCTCTCCCACTCACCTGGGAACTTGAGCATTATTAATGCAGTGTTCATGTTTGCATCTTAAATGCAAATGGCCTCAATCCAACATCTAAAGCATGTGAGATCATGGGATCAAAGACAGGAATCTATGAGTTTTGTGTTCTGGTCTTACATCTGACATTCAGATTGAGTAGCTTTTGGATGTCATTATTAAAGCATCATCAATACCAAGACATCTACTGCCCTGTCATAAAACTCGTTTGTGGAACAAATATTTGTTCTCAGCTTAAATTTTTCTTCTGTGTGGCAATTTCCTCACAGTTTGGATTCTTATCTGAAGTGAAATGTCACCTTATGCTCTACTCAACCTGAAGGTGGGCAGTCCCAATTTTGTGAGAACATCCAAGAAGTTTTATTAGCTTTTTTCTGTTTATAAGTAAAGATGGTCTACTCAACTACTTATATGTTCAGTTGTAAGCAAATCATATTTTAAATGTTTGGCAAAAATCCTTAATGGAATGTGAAATTTTATTTAATGAAAAAGACCTGTGAGCTCTTCATCTGAAAAAGTAATTTGTTCTAAAATATCATGAAGTTTTAGTATAACAAAATTGGTATTTTTCATTACTCCAAGGTCTGAAAAGATGTAGTGTAAAATATACATTCTCTTTCTCTCTCCTAGTCCCTTTCTGTATAACTCTGCCATCGAGTATTATATTATTTTAGCTAGAAGGAAACTGTCATATCAAGTGAAGGAATATTGTCATAGTCTTGACTCTTATTACTGACAGACTTGGTACTTGACATCATTCTTCTAATAATCAATTCAAATTCTACACTTAATCATAATTGCTAAGAACCTCAAAACTATTTTGGTGCATATATGTATTGTATGGGTATGTGTGTATATATTCACATGTATGTGGATGCATTGTGTGTGTAATCATATGTGTGTGTAGGACTGAAGTTGACACTGGTTATCTCTTCCCTAGTTACTCTCCACTCTGCATTGAGGTAGGGTCTTTCAATAAACATGGTATTCCTCTTTTCTATTAGTATAACTGGTCAATTTGCCAGGGTGTCCCTGGCAAATTTTTCCCATCAGCTAGATTCTAGATAGCTACCACAGCCACCTGGCTTTTAAGTGGTCTCTTAGGCCCTGAACCCCAGTAAGTTCTTTAAAGACTGCTCCATCTCCCCAGTACCTCTCAGAACAATATTTTGGTTCCTTTGATAATTACTCAAACACCATTTTTTTCCCAGAGAAAATATGCTAAATTCCATTTAAAGTCATAATAAACATCACTAATATGATGTTATTGAATGTGCTCAGCTTCACCACTGTACAACTGTTTAGAGTGTACATCTCTGCGTCTAATGCGTTGGGTACCTCACTATGTCAGTTCTTACAAGATGAGCTTTAAGCACTGTGGGCCTGACATACGGAGCTTGACACTGTGTTGATGGTGACTGTGTCTGAAGCCATTCTGCAGTATAAATACAACTGTGAACATGTCAGCCAGCTATTGTTAGCATCTTTCATTCTGAGGAATGCTCCATTCAAATCTAGCTTTCCTGGAACCTTCTTACTCTGGAGGCTCTCATATTTTCGTTGTTGTTGTGATGTCTCCATAGAGCATGTTAACACTGTCACCTAGGGTTTAATTACTCATCTTACTTGTGAAATCCTTGAGGGCAAGGTCCAGTCTGGCTACTGTTCTCCATACATAGCATGAAATCCAGTGTTTGGCATGCAATGTTTCTGTAATGATTGTTATGGGAATGAATAAACAGATCATTATTTTGACTTGTTTCTTATTATGACTTGTTTCTTAGGGAAGTAAGGGTGACAATCCTTGAGCTGAAATTCACTTTAATTTCCTTTTTAAAGAGTCATTAATTATGTAAATTGTGTTGTCTGATTAAAAACAATGATGTATGTGATCACTTTGAGTAAGGATACATAAAAAGCTGGCTTGTAGCATTGTGTACCCACGATAGGCAGTGTGTCCCTTCCTATCTTTATTCTTATAGAGAACAGATGTAATGAGTAATCTCCAAACTCCATGACTTTACTACCCCATTCATTAATATAGTCAAGTACATAAAAAATATTTTTGTGTTATCACAACTAATCCTTTTGCTCAAAATAAAATAATTTATTAAGTAGTTATCTTGGGCTTTAACATATAAACAAAACCCGATAGGCTCACAATGATTTTATCTGAAACTCAGTGTTCTATTGCTGTGAGTGCTTCTGGGACTGCAGCAATTATTCTAAAACAAAGCCTTTGGGTGGAGTTGCTCACAGCTTCAGAGCCTCAGCCGATTTTCACTATGGTGGGGAGCATGGTGTCACACAGGCAGTCATGGTGCTGGAGAAGTAGCTGAGAGTTCGACATTCA
The DNA here is from genome assembly GCA_019843965.1 of Rhynchomys soricoides. NCBI lineage: Eukaryota > Metazoa > Chordata > Mammalia > Rodentia > Muridae > Rhynchomys > Rhynchomys soricoides. The sequence goes on along the minus strand of JADRCH010000101.1, from coordinate 1,955,883 downwards.
GACTTGCAGACAGAGGTAAGAGAAAGCCACTGGGTCTGACTTGGGCTTTTGAAATCTCAAAGTCTCAAAGTCCACCCTCCATTGACAGACTTGTTCCAAGGCCAGACCTAGTCCAAGAAGGCCATTTCTCCTAAGCTTTCTCAAATAGCCCCACTCTTTAATGACCAAGCATTAAATATATGAGCCTATGGGGCCAATTCTTTTTCAAACCACCACACTTGGGATAAAACAACAATGAAGGTATAAACCAAAAATAAAGATCTGACTAATGCTCCAGCTATCGATTTACCTGTGCATATTATATGAAGACACAGGAACACACACTTGATTTTAACTGCAAACTTACATTGTATCCCAAGAGTTTCAACTCCAGTTTGACCAGACTGGGGCAAGGGAGGATAGAATTTTTCTCACACATTAAAAGTTTATCAGATTTGTATATCTAAGATTTCTAAGCCCTGGGCTGAAGAGATGGCTCAGTGGATAAGAACACTTGATGTTCTATCATGAGGATCAAAGTTTCAATCCAAGCATTGAAGTCAGGTAACACAAATACATATAATTCCAGCCACAAGCCCTCTCCTGACTTTTATGGGCAACTGTGCATATATGTATGCATACCATTCGGATTGTTTTGTGCATGTACACACACACACAAATACTAAAAAATAAGAAACAAATAAAATCTTCATAAAGATTTGGTTTAGTAAAAGGCTACCTTTACTCAGTGTGTATGATAATACTAAACAACTACCAAATTGTCTAATAGATCTCAGACAGATACAGAATTGACTGGTCATCTTGCACTATTGAGTAGCAATAGGCTTTATTGTGGACCTGATTTAAGCTTCATCTGTAGAAAAAATACTGTCAAAAACCTTGTTATGGTTGGAATGTAAAGTGTTCCCAATAGGCTCTGATTTTTGAATAGTTGATCTCCAACTGGTGTTACTATTTGAGAAAGTTGTGGAATCTTTAGGAGTTGCAGCCTTGATGGAGAAAGTATTGCTCTCCCTGATTCATGATCATGGATATAATGGGATCCTCAGCCTTATGATTCTGCTGCCACATTTTCTTCCTGCCATGAGGAACATATGACATCAAATCATAAGCCACAATAATCCCTTTATGTCTTTGTTTTCTTCTTGCAAGTTATTTTATCAACAAGAAAAGTAAAGTAATCAATACAAACCCCAACTGAATCTAGGGTCTTCTTTGCTTCCCATCAAAGTGTGCAGAAGTCAGGTGACAAACTTGGGTGCCAGTCCTCAGGTACCTTCCTCATTTTGTTTGAGATAAGGTTTCTCCGTTGCTTGGGACTTTACCAAGTGGGTTCAGCTGACTGGCCAATGAGTCCTAGGATTTGCCTGTACTGGAATAACGAACATGTACTAGGACATCTAGCTTTTCTACAGAGGCTCTGGGAATTCAAACTCAGATCTTCACACTTAAAAGGCAAGTATTTACCTCTAAGACATCCCTAGCTTTTGACATAATATTACAGAGTTAAATAGTATCTTAGATATAACTTCCTAAGAATGGAGATGTAAGACAAAAGCAGAGTTCTTTCCCTCTCTGTAGTGGGCCTTGAGTTCAATCTTCAACAGAGCAGCAACAACAGCAATCACCAAAGTAGAGCAAAAACAGAAATAAACCAAGATTCTATATGGCCAAATAAATAAGTATTCTGAGAAGCTGGGAAGACAGCCTTGGGAATTGGGTTCAGAATTTGGTTCTGACTCCCTGTCTGGTTGTATTTTTATCAAACTGACATTCTGACAGTCAGCATGAATGAAAGATCCCCAAAGTAAACATCAGGGAAGGAAGAAGACAGGAAGTTTGACTATGTGGAATGCTGATACTTTGAGAAAGAAAAGTATGTCAGAGGCAAAAAAATAACAGGGCTATCCAGGGAGCTGCAAAGGGAAGCTCTGGGGGAGCTCTCATGGTCACTGAGGGAGTAGGGCATTTATGATGCTTACTAGACAGAGCTTAGGGAAAGGGTGGCAAGCAGGAGACGCTGACTTGGATAATGACAAATACTAATCAATTGGGAAGCCAAACATGCATTCTAGGATCTGATATAAACGCAAAGAGAGTACAAGAAAATGAGAAAATAAAGTCAGTATTTTAAAAATTATTTGAAAATCAGAAAAGCATTCATTAATTTATCCTTTGCAGAATAATCAAATCATGGGGAAAACTGAAGGCATAGAGAAAGGAGCTCAGTTAGTAAGGGGGTTCACATTAGCTAAATATGGAGAGTCCTGAAAATGGGTATGTTCAGTTCTGGTTGGGAGGGAAGTAGTGAAGCACAAGTTAGGTTTAAATCAAGAGATAGTTTAATAGTCAACTATAGTGAGAATTTTGCTTTCTTAAAAATCCCAATTATGTTATGTGATTATGTTTTTGTTTTAATCCCAGGTGTGGTATCTGGGGCTACTTCAGACTGTCCACAGCCATTATGACTTGTCTTATGCTCTATGAGGGGTGTGTTTTTTCCAGCTGCAGATAGTTTACTCTTAGAATTCTGGGAACTTGAGGTGGCATAGAAGTGAGAGTCCCAAGAGGGCCTGTGGCATTTGCTGTCCCCTGTTGCCCCCACCACCCACTGCTGCTGTTGGTCCCTGCTGCTGTTGGTTCCTGCTGCTGTATTTGCTGTTTTGCTGCTTTTGCTGAATTTTTGGGTTGCTGTTTGCTGGATTGCTGGTTAGATATCCTGACAATGATTAGACTGACCTGTAGGAGATCAATGCTCCTAATCAGCAGAAAGTAATCTAACGAGATCTATGTCCCCTTTCTCCTCTAACCCTCTTTCTCACCTGTTTCACGTTGGGGGTCAAAAGGGATTGTTGCGGAGATGGGTGGTAGATATAAGAACTCAATATAGTATCCCCTAAAGTATAGTGGCACTTCACCAAGGAAAGGGTGTCATCATCTACAAATGCTTCTATAAAATGTTTGTTGATTTCTTGGTGTGCTTGTATTAAGTAATGCCACCTGTACAGAATAATGTCATTTAGAGTTTTAATCCTTTGGAAAAGGGAGATTGTCAGTAGATGAGAATTAAAGAAGTTATGAGAGATGCTATATTAGATAGAAAAGTATTGGGTCGAAACCAACAGGATGGCTGACTCAGAGTCTTAGGCGGTTTTCATTCCCCCAGTCACAAGACCTGCATAGCAAACTGTTCTAACACTAGATCAGTGCTTGGGTCTGATTCATCTTGGAGGCCTGGCCCCATCTCTCTTTATTTTTCTCCCATAGCATTCAGTGACCTCACTTTCACAGGTCAGTAACAGGAGCTGGAAGAGAGCGGCAGTGCACAGAGAAAAATCACTTCATGTTGTTCCAAGTCATCCCACCTCTCAGTCCTGTCCATCTTTGCTTTTCAGCACATTTATGTAGAACTGGGACACCAAATTTAGGACATATTTAAGGCATACCTGCCGCATACCATAATAGAATGGTTATCCTCTCAAAAAAGCAGTGAGATAGTTCACAAGTAGCAAAGGTCTATGTGGCATGCATGTTATCAAGAAATAGCAACAGGCTAAAGTGCTGAATATACCCCCATGTGCTCCAAGATGGCTGGAGAGTGAGTAGAGAACAATGAGGTTGTGTGGAGATCAGAAGAAATAAACCTATTTCCTGTTAGCCTATTTGAAGGCAACACAGAAAGTTTTGATGATTCACAGACTTGAGGACAGGTATGGGAGTTTCTCTCACTTTTGTGATTTTCCTGCTGTAAGTTATAGGGCCTGGTAAGAACATGTTCTGGGAGCATAGTTAGAAGTACAACTTAGACACCTTACACACTAACAAAGTAGAACCATCTTTAATGACCTATGTCCATGAGGAGAGTAGATAGCATGTTCAGTAAACTGCAAACAAGATGAAGTGTGGATATAAGCTTATGTCACACAGAGATGAGAACAACCAAGGAATGATGAGAAATGTCTGAGAGAATGTGTGTATCCAGTTTCTGTGTGTGCATAGGACTAGGCACACATTCTGGATCCACCTGACCCTATGCACACACAGTAAATTTATAACCTAAGAAGCAAGAGGGAGAGAAATAATGTGAGGAAGAATGACCAAACTAGAGTACTCACAGAGCTGTAGAGTTGGAGGCAGGAAAGTTATAGATTATGTTTCTGATCACCACAGGCTTGAAGGCTTGCTAGACCCACACTGTGGACCACCCAGTGTAAGTTTACTGGTCTCTACAGGTCTCAGCACTGATTCCTGGCCAAAATGGGCCCAGAAAAAGTTCATGCTGACTTTGCAGTCAAATCTCTGCTTCTATCATAGTAGAACATTATCTTCATCAAGAATTTCGATTTAGGTCAGATCACAAGGTCGGGGCAATTCCTGAAAGAGGGCTTAGGAGAGGTCAGTAAGTATCCCATAGGGGAAAGTTCTGGCCAAACACCTACCAATGCATTTGGTAAATATGAAATCATAGGAGAAAACAATGCTTCTCACTTGCTGTTCTTACATTTTAGAATATTTGGCATACAAGACATCTTGAGGAGAGGTAAAAGTTTTTCAACATATGGATTTAAAACCCCTTGTAAGGACAAAAATGCACTAGAGAAAAGAGAACATGGGAATCAATTAAAGGGCTATTTATATAAATATGAGCTGAAATTGATACCAGGATGCAGTGTGCTGTCCGCATCCTCCATGTGAGAAGGCAAGAATGATAACAGGTTAGGGAATTAGAACTTACAGTTTAAAAAGGTCCATGGATAGAACTCCTTTCCCTGGTATTGAGAGTTTAGTTGCAACACAAAGAATAATCGACTGTCTGGGGTGTCTAGTACTAGTTCATAACTGGTGAAGCAAAGGAAGGTTTTGTAAGAAAGAGCAAGTGATCTGGTTCCTCAACACAGTCAATCAGAAGCAGCATCAAATTCCAGAAAGAATTAGAGTTTAGTGCACAATTAATGATTCATAATGCAATTCCGTGGTCATCAGAGTATAAATAGATGGGCATGTAATTTAAATAACCTGGCAACTATTTATTGTGACCAGAGATAGGTTAACTCTTGGAGGAAGGAAGAGTTAGGTTACTGGACACTCTAGGGAATGAGAAAGACATAGTTCTGCAAACTCACTAGCATGTAAGAAAGTATAGCACAGAAAGAATTCACCCAGGAGGAATACAAGAACTTAAATGGTGGTAAGAACTCTGCCATGCCTAAGTCAAGTTTGAAGCCATGTTGATGTGAGGCCAAACAGGAGGAGGAGGAGGAAGCCAAGTCACATTAATATAATGAATCCTATAATATTGTAATAAGAAATTTTATGAATCACTCAAAGAATCTTGTGAAGTCAATTGGGGGAAATTATGCTTTCTGTTTTATTTTTAATTAGATGTTTTTCCATTAATTGCAAATACTTCATCTTAGAGTGACCAAAACTTGAGGAAAACTAGAAATTTATGGAATGCACCATCTTAAACTTTTAAAATAAATTTTATGTCTCTGTGTGTGAGCATGCATGAATTTATGTGCACCACATATGTGCAGTGCCCAAGGAATTGAGAAGAGGCCATTGGGTTCCCTGGAATTGGAGTCACAGGTAGTTGTGACTTACTACACAGGCGCTGAGAACCAAACCTGCAAGAGCAGAGCTGCTAATGGCTGAGCCATTTCTCCATCCCTCAAATCCTATTAGAACACAGTGGTGATTAGGGTTGATTCTCTCATTGTTAATTATTACCAATTACTTGTCTATTACATGATGGTCATTGTTAATTGTCAGCTTGGCAGAGTCTAGAATCATCTTCGAGATGGGCTTCTGAGCTGCCTGGGAGGATTCTCCTGACATGGGAAGACCTACTGTGATTGTGTGGGGAAAGGAATTCCCTGAACTCCTGGACTGTATAAATGGGCAGAATAAGTTAAGCATTAGAAGAACCTACTCACTGTTCTCTGTTCCTAATTAGAGATACAATGAGAGCAGCTACCCCAAGCTCCTGTAGCTGTGACTTCCCCACCATGATGGATGAAGACCTGGAAATGTGAGTTGAGATAGCCGTTTCCTGACTTTAGTTGCTCTTGTCAGGGCATTTTATCACAACAGCAGACTATTAACTAAGACACACCCCTTTATAAATTGTCTACTTTTCATGTAGTGCACATACATCAACAGCAGAAAGAAACATGTACTATGACAAGAAGTTAACGAAAAGATGTAGACTGCGCGCCACATTCCCCAGTATACTACGCTGTTTCTGAGTCCAATATTGCATAAAATAGGCCAAAGAAAGAACCCTTGAAAAGATATGTCCTCATTCCCCTTCACAGACCCTACAAATACTAGCTTATTTAGCTAATTATCATTAAATTGAGTATTTGGGAAGAAGATTCTGTCCATGATTCTCTAGATAGGTCCTACATCCAATGACAGTTGTGCTAAGAGAAGGCACAGAGAATAAATGACACAGAGGAAAGGATTGCAGCCTCTAAATGTGGTACCACATACCTGTTGTCACAGCACCAGGAACTGGAGACAAGAAGGAACATTAGTGTGAGGCTAGCCTGAACAACAGGAGGTCATTCTGTCCTGGTAAATGAAAACCAACTAGCCATTAACAGAAAAACAGTGAGCAAAGAAAGGAGGGATGGGAAAATAAGGAATGAAGGGAGGGGGGAGGGTGGAAAGAAGGGAGGGAGGGAGGAGGGGGAAGTGTGTGTGTGTGAGAGAGAGAGCAGGGAGGGAGAGGGAGAGGGAGAGGGAGAGAAGCTGAGAGAATGGCCTCACAAGCACAGACAGGCTGGTATCTAGCAGCAAAGGGCTGATTCTCCCTGGAGTCTCTGGAGGGAGCATGACCAACTTAATGCCTTGATACTGAACTTCTAATCTTCATTAACTGTGAAAGGATGAGTTTCTGTTGTCCTAGGTGGTGTGGTTTGTAATAATTTAGTCCATCACACCCTGGGAAATTGACATGGCTATGACCTGAGCTGTAGAAAGACTAGTGGGTTGGAATTAAGAAATGAAAACAGCCAGTTTGAAGACTGGAGGAAAAGATCTAATTCCAGCAGAATAAAGAACTGATAAAGACTGACAAACTATCCCCAATTTCAAATAAGGAGAAATTAAAATTGTTCATCAGCACCAAGTTTAAAGCAATGATACAGGGTCTGTAGCCCAAATCTCATTTTGCAGAAGCAGAAACTGAGGCTCAAAGAAAGGTTTACAAATATGTGACAGACACAAAATTCAAGTTTAATCTCTCTGCCTGTCTGCAAAGACTGTTCTTTTTTACCATTCCACATCCTGTCCTACAAGGGCCAAATAGAAGTTAGAGAATGGGGTGAGGACATTTACCTGATGATCCACACCCTGCCCTACAAGGGCCAAATAGAAGTTAGAGAATGGGGTGAGGACATTTACCTGATGATATAGTATAGTGTATCTTATTTTCTTATTGCTGTGTTAAAACACCTGATAGCAGCACATTAAGGGAGGGATGATGTATTTTGTCTCAACATTTGAGGGTATGGCACATCACAGTCAGGAAATCAAGATGGTATGGGTCTGAAGCAGTCCATCATGAGGAATCAGGGAGAGATAAATTCTGGTTCTCGGTCTGCGTTCTCCCCATTTATAAGACTACAGTCAATGGGATCATGATGCTCACAAGTAAGCTGGGTCTTCTTACCTCAGTCAACAAGATGTAGATAATCCCTTATAGGCAGGATTGAAGGTTAACCTAATCTAGATCATACCTTACAGAGATGCTGGAAGCTTGTCTCCCAGGTGATTCTAGATCCTGGCAAGTTAATAATAATATCACACCATATAGTGAGGATCAGGATATATATGTAGAGAGAGAGAGAGAGAGAGAAAGGGAGGGAGAGAGAGAGAGAACACACACACACACATATGTATATACCTTAATATATAAATAATAAAAGGGATATGAATTTGAGAATGAGTGTGGGGATGGGTAAGGCTTGGGACAGAGGCATGATGGTATGCACTTGTAGTCTTAGAACTGATGGGAGAGACAGGCAGATCCCTTTGGCTTGCTTTCTCATTTAAATCAGAGTATGTGAAATACCCACAGAAAACTTGGTCTCATAATTACCTTTAGCATCTTTAGTGTTGAACACTAAGAATTAACTCACTCAATAATGTCAAAACATTTTATTTAAAAATGCTAAAATCTTTTCAACCTGAATCCCCTCTCCTGGCTAAGAATCATGTGCCAGATTTCACCTACGGAGCTGTGTCAGCCACACAGATAGGGTGACTTGCTGATTTGCCAACTGAACCATGTGTGAAGGAAAAAGGGGTGAGAGAGACATGATGGGAATTCTCAGCCGACAATAATAAATAGTCTTTGGGGTATCTAGTGTACAAAACAAATCTCCATGGGCTGAGCAGATGGCTTAGCGATTAAGAACCTGTACTGTCCTTGCAGGAGACCTGTGTTCTGTGCCCAGGATTCATGTTGGCAAGGGATGGAGAGTCATTTTCTTCATTTCTATAGCCACTGAAAAGTTGCTCATAATCCAGTGAACTTACCACCCGTGTTCATACACCCAACCCCAATTAAACTCAGTTACACACACACACACACACACACACAATTAAGAGAGAGACTTATTGGAAAGAAAAGGGGATTCACTGAGACCAGGATGGGGAAAAAGAGAGAATGGCAGGGGGTAAATATAATCAAAATACATTATATCAAAAATGGAATTTTTAAAGCATAAATTTAAAATTATTAAAATAGTTCTCCAAATAAATTTTTATAATGGCCTAAAATTAATTAAAAGATATCAATAAGCTAAGAAGCATTTGTAAAGTCTTCCACGTATTCAGACTCTCAGCTGCAAATGGAAAAGGGCTATTCTACTCAGTCAGTGGCTTCATCACAATTGTCCTGGTTAATGTAGAGCCAGTGAACAACAGGCCTTGATACCACCTGCCTATCTGCCTTCTTCAATGATTACTTCATTTCCTCATGATTTCCCTGGTGTCCCCTTCCTGCCACCCCCATACTGCCACCAGAAAACACCATTCTTGTTAATGTCACTATACATTACTTTTACTTGTTTTGAATGAATATGAAAATTGCCTCATAGTATATGTTCTTTATTGTTTAACTTCCTCCACTCAACATTATAAAGAAGAATTTTGTCCATATCTGTGATCTCCTTAATTTTTAATAATTGTCCAAGTGATTTAAAAAGCTTTTAATCTGCTGAAGAACTATAAGAATAGTTCAAAACTCCCGTGGCCTTTCCACGCTGCTTGGCAGCACTCAGTATTTTCTGTTTGTTTTCTTTCCTTTATTGGCCCTCTGAAGTGAGCTGTGGGCCTTGTGTTCAATGCTCCAAAGGTGTCCTGGGGCATCCATCCACCATGGGCAGTCTCAGAAAGAGCACTGTGATTATGGTTCAAAGGTCACTGTAGACCAAAGCATCTCAACACCTCACTGAAATCTCACCAGGTGCCTCAATACTGCTCTTCATAGAATTTTTTCTTTTTGGTTAAATATTCTAAGTCCAATTATTGCCTTTAAGTTTCACATACATTGAGAGATCACATAATCAGAAACAATTAGTCTTCCTCCTTTGTTTTGAAGAATACAGGTACCCTCTAATGTTCTTTGTTTGGAGTTTATTTGCTATTTTATCAGTATTAGAGTCATGAAATGCATGGGAAAATAAAAAAAAATCTAAGAGAATTGAAAACTAAAAGTTACATGCTTAATATTTATTGATACCATTAAATAAATGCCTTGATAACCTTTTATGCTTTCATAGATGGTATATAGAGGGGATTAAAGAGAGGGACTGTTAGAGAAGATGAGAATGGGGAGAGGAAGAAGAGCACCCAGTACCATGATTATAATCAAAGTCCAGTAGATACACATAAGTTGTTATAGAATATAATGATCAAGTGAATATATATAGTTGAGTTATAGTTGGATAGATTTGTAGTAATAGCTACAACCATACTCATTACTGTTTTCTATTTATTACTTCTGTTATTTATTTAGATTCTTATCTTCCACCATTGTGTGTATTTTTTAGATATATGCATGTTCATGTATTGAAGTGTACATGCTTGTGTGCAAGTATGTGCTCATATGTGTGTACACACATGGAGACCAGAGATCAGCCACCTTGAATGTATTTCTTCAGGAAATACATTTGCACTGTCCATGGTCTTTACTTACATTCTTTATCTTCCCCATTGTGTGTATTTGTATGTGTGTGTGTGTTTGTGTATACGTGTGTCTGTGTGTGTGTGCAGCTGCATTCGTGTTTTGATCAGTGGCCTAGAGCTGGGCAATTAGCCAAGAGTAGCTGGTAAGCAAGCCCCAGGGATCCAGCCTCCTGGACTGATCAGCAATCAGCTTCATAGCCTCGCCAGTGTGAGATAGCTATTGTTAGACCACATAGACTGTATTGGTTAAATCTCTCTAACAAATTGCTTCCTAACATAGATTCCCAGTATTGATCCTGTTACTCTGAGAACCCTGACTAATGCAGGCTCTGCCTCTACTGAGCTGTGTCCCTGGTCTCAGAAGGTCACTTTCAGGTTTGTCTTTACTCCTGGGTGGGTCAGAGTAACAGAGGGGAGTTCAAGTCTTTCTTGTCTCCATAAAGAAGACTGCAGCTGGCAGGAGTTGGACAATTCCTTTCTCCTGGCTCAGGAAAATACTGATAAACCACAGCTGAGGAGATTTGGTTACTTGTTTTTCCTGAGGGCAAACGTGGTTTGAGAACACTACATTCTGGTGTCACTAATGAATCCTTTCTCCTTCACCTGCTGGAGGTAGGAGGGGATTTCCCTCCCTTTCCCCATCCTCCTCCCTCCCTATCCACTGTGAGAACCAGTCTGAGCTGCTAGAGCTAAAATTCTTTATAGTATAGACCCAGCCACTACTGAGGCCTCCCTCCTCCTAACTCTCAAGCTGGCTCTGGAGGATTTTATCCATCAGCTGTAAATCAAATCTTCCTGATGTTATCTCCTGTCCCTCAGAAGTTTTGCTCAGGTGTTCTAACAGGAAGATGAGACTCTGTGTAGTCTCCTTTTTCTCTGAGTTTCAGAATGGTGGTTTTGCTCTATGGCCTTACTTCTGTGATAGATCTACGAAGAGGCATTTGTTTTCTTGATTTTGCTCAACTCTTCCTTTTGCTGTGACGGCATCTAGGTCTTTCATGCTGACATTTCTAGATGATGAGTTTTTATTTTGTTCTATTAATATTTAAATACTTTGATGATTAACTAGAGACTATATATATTGTACCTGAAGAATATCTTGAATCTTGTAGGCACTAAAGGTGATCGTAGTTCTTCCCCACTTTCCCTACGGTCAACAGCTCATTGTTACACTGCCTTCTCTTGTAACAAGCATAAAATACCTTGTGGTCACACAAAATTCTTCCATGATCCTTTGGCAGTCTGGTCTTCTCATCACCACCCCAAGCAGAGAACACATACTGTAATTTTATTGCCTTCCAAAATCCTATTCACTTTTAAATGTACTCCTGCCTGCCTAGACAGGAAAACAACTCCCAGACTTTAAGGACCATGTTTTCACTATTTTGCTTTTTTGAAGTGAGGATTTTTTGAGGTCTTTATTTCAATAATTTATATATAGTACATGATAAGTCTTTGATGTGTCATTTCACTGTTTGATATGACAATAAAAGACAATCACAAACACTCTGCTCAGATTATCAAAGTGTTTGTATTTGAATGGGTAACTTGCGCAGGTAAACTTCAGACATGTATTAATACAACAGTAGATACATGGTCGGAGTTCACAATGGACATTATGGACCAACCAAGGGTATTAGGGAGATTTCTTGAACTGCCATGTAGTGCCTTCAAGAGGGGCTGCTAGGAGCTGAGCTGGAAAAGGCAGGCTAGCAACAACAGAGAGTCAATGAAATGCCCAAGCAGTGAGTGCAGGACAGAGTAGGAGGTGGCCTGGCATTAAAGAAGCACCAGACATCTAGACATTCCAGATATTCTAGAGATGTTTGTGTGTTTGTGGTTTCTCTAAGCATGCCCCTAAGGTATCTCCTGGCCAAGCTCAAAACACATGGACCTCTGAGAGGTTTTGCATAGTTGATATTAAATACATGGAATTTTGGAATGGCTAAGTTCAGAGAAGATATTTCTATAATGGTATCGAAAACCCTCAATTTGAACAATTGTGAATAAGGCATAGTTACATATTTCTATTGATTATAGCCAAAGATAGAAAAAGCAAATTTGCTAGGGAAGTAGTGTCAAAAACCAGTTGAAGAATGGAATTTCATTGATCTCTTTGATAGAGGATGTACTTTAGATGTGTCTCTTTAGACACTGAAGTTATTGATGTCATTGACTAATAAAGGCAATATTCTGGCTATAGGATGCTAGAGTATAGGGATATTTGCTTACCAGAAAAACTTACATACAGAAAAATGGAGCTGTGTGGAAGTGTAGACAGTACAAGATTGGGAGCAGAATATAACGTCATGGAAGATGTAAGGACACTTCCCGGAGTTGGGGTTGGCCTGGAAGAGACTCACTGGGTTTGAGTGAGCACGAGTAATTGAGGTAAAATATGTAAGAGAGGACCATCTTTCTTGCATCCAAAGGGTACTTTCCATTTCAGGAAAGGGTTCTGCAACAGTGGTCTGCTGGGAAATGACTCCATAGTGGATTTTAATGGATACAGCTTTGTTCCTCTAACTTGGGGCATGCATAGACTGTTTCTGATGTTGTCTGAGCTCTGGGACACAGCTGGACCTTGCCTTCAGAGACAATAAATGCAGAAGACAAAGAAACTGTACCAAGATTCACAGCATCACACCTTATGACAGGACCATCACGAAAGCTCAGATCCCTCCCTTTACTTACCCCACAGTGGAAAGGATTCAACAATAACTGTGGAAGAAGGACAGAACAGGGGATAAAGATGTTCAGGCAGAAGAGAAACACAGCGCTATGGATAAGAATGGAAACAATACTCTGCTTTGACACATATTTACTCAAAGGAAGATAACTTTTAAACTACAAGCAAGAACAATACCTGGAAATGTTAGGGGTTTGAGAATTCTTGGCCTAGAGAAGGAATTGGAGGTTGAGAAAGGAATCCAAATTCATATCCAATCAAAATTGTGTTTTTAAACTCTTCTTTCTGAAAAAAAAATAATTCATCATCTAATACCTTACCTGTTTACAATCAGTTAACAGCTGAGCAGGACACTGATATTCAGGATACTCCCCTGTGGGAGCAGAGTGTATTTATTCTTATGACTGGGGAACATAAATAACCATACATAAAGATTATCATTATATATCATTATGCCATTGCCAACTGCCATATAGTCAAGTGAAGGATGATGGAGTTCATGGTTCCTATCTGAATAAACTATTTGGAAATGCTATGACTTGTGAAATCCAGATCCGTGATTATTCTGTTTCTTCATGCTACCTACTAAGATAATTCCCTCCGTATCATAGTTCTCAAGGCATAGTTCAGAGACTCCCTGTATCAGTCACTTGGAATGTTTTATTAAACAATTAGACATTGTCTTGCCTCTGGTTTACTTGATCAAAGCACTTGGTAGTGAACTCTAGAAGAATATCACTCTCACCATATCCCATGGTAAATAATCTCTGAAATAGGAGTTCTACTTTAAATCATCTTGCCTGTATGGTGCTAATGCAGATGGAATTTAGTTTAAACAGCTTAAAAGGCAGCTAATCTGAGTTTTGATTTTGCTAATTAAAGATACATTTGGGAACTGTTCCCTTCTTTAAATGTGCATTGCTATGGGTGAAATTGGAATGTTGGTACCAAATCACAGCATCGTAAGTTTGGTGGTTCTTGTGGTATTAGAATGAAATGTACCAATTAGGTCATGTGCTTGAACACTTGGTTCTCCTGCTGGTGGCAGTGCTGTTTGGGAAGGTTATAGGGCCTTTATGAAGTGGGTCCTTACTGGAAAGAGTTGGCTACTGGAGGTAGCCTGGAGGTTTAATAGATTGGCTCCAAATCACTCCTGCTGCCATGCCTCCTCTGCTGTGATGGACTGTACCCCACCGAACTGTAAGTCCAAATAAACCCTTCCCTAGTAAAGTTTCTTCTTTTCTTCCTCTCTTCTTCCTACCTTCCTTCCTCCATCCCTCCCTTCCTTCCTTCATAGCATAAGTACAAGTTTCTGTGAGTGTATGCACCTGGGCTTATACATGTCAGAGTCTCTATGTGCCTGCTTCTGAAAGTCAAGAGTCTTTCTCAATCAGCCATTACCTTGCTTTTTGAAGATAGGGTCTCTTACTGAACCTGGAGTTTAATGATTTGGCTACACTTGACTAGCCAATGAGCTCCAGGAATCTATTTTATTCACCTAATGTTAGGATTACAGATATAGTATCTCAAGTAACTAGGGATCAAACTCAGGTCTTCATGCATGGACAGAAGATACTTGTACAGAAACTGCCTCTCTCCCACCCTTTAAATTGCTTCCTGTCAGGTGTTTTGGACACAGCAATGAGGAAAGTGGCTAAGACACCTGTAGAACCCAAAACTTGTTTCTGAGATTTTCCAGAAACTCTCCTTGGAAATAATTGCAAGGGTGTCTTATGTACCCAGTAGTGTCTAAGCATTCGGACTTATTTCTCTGTATTTAACTGCCAAAGGGCTTACAGGCTGCTGTATTATGAGTCAAGTAGTTTTGGTGGAGGCTCTTGACATTGCATGATGCTCACAGAATGAAAGAATTATAGAGTAATAGAGACTTCCAAAGAGATTGCAAAATGATGAGTACCAGGGCTGCATTTCCTCACAAGACAGTGCGTGGAACTATGGAAATTGTTCTTTGATTGAAGCTTCAGTCGAGAGCCTCTGAAGATGGCAGTACCACCAGCATGGAAAACCTGAAGGAAATTGAAGACCGTGGGCAAACTCTCTTCAAGGGAGTGACCATGGAGGTTGCAACAAACAAACCCCAAACAACTGAGCTGCAGTATGCCCTGGATTATGGACATAAACATTTAAGGTTTAGTATTTGCTTTGCTGTGGATTATTATTAGGGTGGATTATTGTTTATTATTTTCCTCTTGAATTCATTTAAAATATATTTATTTATTTTTATGTGTATGACTGTTTGCTTGCATGCACACATGTATATCACAGGTTGCCTGGGATCCATAGCAGCCAAAAGATGCAGACTATAAGAGAACATTGAATCCTCTGGAATTGGAGTGATAGACAGTTATGAGTGGTTACCATGAGGGTTTTGGGAACCAAAACCAGATCCTCTGAAAGAGCAGACAGGGCTATTAATCAGTGAGCACCCCCTCAGCCCTTTTTTTCATTTCTCATTTTTAAGAGAATAAGTGAACTCTTTTTTCCTTGGGAATGTCTGTCTTCTACTTGTCTAGCCATCATATCTAAGTATGTAATTTTCATTTAGACTTAAAACTATAAGAATTCACAATTAAATTTGCCTTCCTTTCTGGATCAGATGTTGGGCTTTGAGTCTCAAGTGTTGATAAAAGAGTTTTGTCTTTGGAGAATATTGACAGTGAATTAACTTGCAGTTTGAATGGTGAGTTGGACTTCAACCTCTGAAGCCAGGAAAGAATATTATGGTTTGGACTTGCATGGTCTCCAAAGACAAATTATGAGGAGCCTGGTTACCAGGTGGCATTTTTCTGAGGTTATGGAACCTTTACATGGTGACACCTACTGTAATCATCTTAGGTAGTTGAGGGTGTACCCTTGAAGGTGATTGTGGGTTCCTGGCTCCCTTTTCCTCATTTCAGCTGCTGATTATAGGGTAAGCAGATTGCCTCCCCTCCAATGTTGTAGTCCTATATATGGCTGCCTCACATGCTAACAGAGGTAAAAGCTATGGGTCTTCTTAGTGTGGGTGGAAATTGCTAAAACTGTGAGCTAAAATAAAACTTTTCTGTTTATAAGTTAGTTATTAAACTTGGTAGAGTAATGTAAACTAATATATAAGCATAAAAAAACCTGGATATCAACTTTGAGAGGTTATGTTTGGATTTACTAAATGTTTACACATGAATTTGATCATGTAGGCTGAATTCGTCATAACACAGGATGTTCTGAATCTCTCCCCTTCTATTAGGCAGTGAAGACTATGTTGGTTTTTCTTAGTTTCTTTTGCTATTGATCACCTGTAATGAAGAAAAAAGAAAAAAATATGTTCATGGTTGACTTGAATCTTTTTTTAAAACATCCTTTCATTTGTTACATAAGCAAAAAGCCTTAAGCAAATGAAAGAAAGGGGCGCTATAATCTATAAAACATTACTATTAAAAAAAAAAAAAGGTAGTGATTTCCCAGACTTGCATAAGGTGTGGTATGTTCTAGGCTTTGAAAGGAGGTAAAACTAAAAAATGAATGCTGAGAGAGTCAA
Source organism: Rhynchomys soricoides (assembly GCA_019843965.1). NCBI lineage: Eukaryota > Metazoa > Chordata > Mammalia > Rodentia > Muridae > Rhynchomys > Rhynchomys soricoides. Next base: position 1,939,456 of record JADRCH010000101.1, on the reverse strand, counting down.
AGACATAGTTCTTGAAGCATATGGACTCTTTATATTTTCTGTTATCTTATTGATTTTTATGGATCTGGATTCTATAAAGAAATCCCCAGTTTAGCTATCTACAGAGATGCCCCAGATCGAAATTCCTGAGAGAGACTCTGAGGAAGCAGCTGGAGTCTGCCTCTATGTGCTTAGCTGCTTCTACCAATGTCACCTCAAGGCGCTGGGGGAGGGGTGTGCATTTCTGAGAAGCAGGCTCATGCTCCTTTCCAAAGGTATGGATCCCACTTTCCCATCTCTCTGCTCCCATGACATTTCAAAGGTGCCTCTCTCCATCACTATCTCACGAGTTTTTGAACAACCTTGGGTGCACCTCCCCCGATCTGAGACTTTCTAAACCTAATCCAACTTAAACATCCAAAGCCTATGCCAGGGTCAAGAGTGTCTCTATGATAGTCATGGTATTTTTCTTCAGAGACCTCAGAATTGTGTCCTTTCATTTAATCTCATATGGATAGGATGATTAATACTATTACTACTACTACTTCTACAACTACTACTACTAATAATGTTCATCACCAATATGCATTCTGCCAAATTCACATAAGCAAAAGTTACCTGAAAATTCCAAGAGAAGAAAATAACAGAACAAGAGAAGCCTGGTTAGAACGGTCCACATGCTGCATCTTCTGCTTCAAATCCTCAATTAAACATTTTCTACTCAGCAAGACCTGCTACTCCTATATTTCAAAATGCAATTCCTCTTTAACCTAGCTTCATCTTTTCATCCTTACCTGCTCTGATTTCTCCATAGCACGAGTCGCCCTAATGTACTTGCTCTATTTATTGCTTGTCTCTTCTCATTGTGGTGAGAGTTCTAACTTAGACACTTCTGGTGGGGATGTAAATTGACCCACCCACTATGGAAATCTATATGGAGGTTTCTCAATAACAATGACAAACTAAAACTAAAGATATGGTATGATTTAGCTGTAGCACTTTTGGATTTGCACCCAACAAACTCCAAGATAGTATTCTCTAGTGATACCTGTGATGCCTGCACAGCCATCTTTGCTGCAATAGTTTTTGTAGAATTGACTTTATAAAAATCGTCCCAGGAGCCCACCAACAAATGAGTGGAGATATGTGGTATATAGACACAATGAAGTTTCGTTTGTTCATAAGGAAGAATGAAATTATGTCATTTTGTTGGAAAAAATGAATGTAAGTTAGGAACATTATTTTAAGTAAAATAAATCCGAGGCAGGAGGACAAATTATTGTGGGTCCTGGAATTCTTTGTAGAATATATATAATGTGTGTGTATATATATTCTCACACCTATAGATGTGATATATATATATAGATGATATGAACATAGATAATATACTAGTAAGAGAGGAGAGAGAAGAGTGGGCAGGAGTAAGTGTAAGTAGAATCAAAATACATAATACTCATGAAGAAGATTTTGTATATGAATCCCAATACTAAGTACAATGAATACATGCCAGTGAAAACAGACAGGGGGTTATACAACTGAAATCCTGAAAGTATTTCATGAGATTGTTCCATCCTTAGTGCCCTGAACAGCATTAACCAGTAATAGGCTCACAATAGTTGTCTGATTATTAAATATTAGTGAACAGTAAGCAAGTGAACATGTTTTTTGTTCCCTGAGAGTTGATAACAGCCTCAGAGTTTGCTCAGCTCTTAACAGTCACATATCGTCCTATTGTGGACTCTCGTTGGCAGAACTTATCTTTCATGTCTTTTGTTGCTAACATGAAAGAGATATTCCTTTGTTCCTCAGCCTAATGTAGAGTTCTACACTTCTTAGATTGGGTGGGTGTGGCTTAGTATGTGTTTTCTTTTATAACAGAATCACAAGATTGCGATTGCAGTGGTTTCTTCTGATTGTAGCATATATTTCCTATTGGTCAGCACTCTGCCAGTGCTAATTCAAAACTTTTTCACAACGTGTTTGGAAGTTTGGGTGCACTTGGTTTTGTGAAATATCATGTAGACCATCTAGAATCGTCCCCAGCTTTCTGCACTATACTATTGCATTCAGAATCCAGTTAGTTATCATTTGGAAGAATGCTGTTCATGAACTGTTGGGGTCAGAAATTCATGGCAAGCCTCAGAACTTTCTAATCTAATGTCTTCAGTTGGAGCATTGTATTGATCCAACTGAAAGTGAAACAGAATGGGAGACATATTTCTCCAAGCTGCAATTGCAGCAAAACCTGCTTAGGCAAGATCAGATTTGTGCCAGCAGCTCTAATCTCGTCTATTTGATGCTAACTAGAAATCCAGAAGTGGAGTATGTGTCATTTTTCACTACTCAAAAGGCAGAGCCACGATTACTTCATTCCAGATAGTCTGATGAAAATAAATAAGGGCACTTGACACCAGGAGAAGTTTTGAGGCTACTGTCTCCCTATGACCTGTCCTTTCTTTCCAGCTCATTTTTTATCCATTATCTAAGTCTGAACTCCAGACCCTAATTCCATTAGATATTCTGTTAAGAAAGATGTCTGATGGTGTTTGAAATGTAACATGTCCATCCAAAACTAAACCCATTTTGTCTCTCACTTCCCATATTTATTAATATTTTCCATAGTTTTTATCTTGGAGAATGGTGTCTCTCCTTACCTGAATGTTTAGACGCTGAACTTGCCTCGCTACTGTATTCTGGAAAGGGCATGCTTATGAGTCTTTCAGCACTGGCTTCAGAATGTTCTCTGAATTTGGCTGCCTTCTCACCTTCCCTTAATCTGTAGTTCAAGATGCCATCAGACTGTTTTTTCCTAGAATATGGAAATGGCCTACTGAGTTTTCAAACAGCTGTTCTTGCTTTCTCTTGCCTGGATGCTTATAGAACACCCAGAAAGGCATTTCAATCCAAGTTTCCCCTCCAGATTGCCTTTCCTCAGTCAGATAATTTCCATATGATATCATAAAAATATGGCTTTCCAAGAATTTTTCATATTATTTATCTATTTTTTATTAATTATGTGCATATTTGTATGTCTCCATGTGGCTCTGTATGTGTGAGTGTAGTGTCAACATAAGCCAGAAGATGTTGGAAGCCTGGAGTTGAAGTTATGAGTAGTTGTGAGCTGCCCTTTGTGGGTGTTGGGAACTAAACTCTAGTCATCTTAAAGAGCAGTATGTTCTCCTAACTGCTGAGCCATCTTTCTAGACCTTAAGTAAGTTCTTATGCCCTGTGTTTTCTTAACTTCATTCATGCTTCTTGCCTGGAATACCAAGCTCTAATGCCATTGGTAGAAGTCCTTGCCTATTCCTGTTAAGAATCATACTCTGGATGGGTGTTCTTCATGTTGTCCTATCAGAAGTTATCTTCTTCTGTTTTTTCCTCTATATTCATATTATATAATAATTGTGGGGTCTGAAGACACAAAGTTTATGCACAAAATTTAGTTTCCATAACTTATGTGAAGACCTTGAGGTCTGGGACTATGTTTATGTTTCTGTGTCTTAGAGTCCCAGAGTGAGTGTCTTATACACATCACACACTTCAAAATAATCAAATCTAGAGAACAATGGAAAAGAAAGTCCATAGTTCAAAAGTAGCATCAACAAAGCCCAGAAAGGAAAGATCCATTGTAGACATAACACATGAAATCCAGCATCATGTTTACTTCTGCCAGATGTTCACATGCCACTTATAGCAGAAGAATTGGAGAAGGGAAAATGCCTCTCATTAACAGTAGCAGGGATTAATTAATTCTTATCATTTGGCTTTGGTGAAATATTGGGCTTTTTATTGGATAACTTTTATCACTGGAATAGCCTAGGAAATAGATATATGCTATAATGAATGGTCAATAAATACATATAGTGACTGTATTCTTGAGACAAACTTCCCATTTACAAAAGAAATTATTCAAAAAATATGAAAATGCTTCATCTGGTAGAAACTAGCATCTAAAAAAAAAAGATTATTCTAAAAAAATTTCTCCCTTTTGTCATTTTCGAGAAAGTAAAAAGACAACTTAAATAAAATGTCATCCAATTTCCCCTCCAACAAGCAGAACAGTTAAAAAAAAATAATCTAAGAACAAATATATGTCTTGCTAGAGCCAAGCAGAATGTTGTCTTCCCACTAGACCTCTTGGGATGGTCTCACAACAGAATGTTGGCACAGTCTTGGCATAGCAAAAGTCTTGAAGGTATTATGCAAACCAGCAGTACATGAAAGGGTTAGAGGATGCTTTTGCATTATTGTCACCAAACACCTAATAGAAACAAAGAGGGAGGTATCCTTTAAATCAGAGTTTCAGACATGCCAGTATACCAGGGTGAGGAGAAGGTGGCAAAACAGAGTGATATACCTTGTGGCCAGGAGGAAATAGGGAGCATGGGCAAGACTCACTTTCTCTTCATCACATTTATTATTATGAGGATCCTGCCATGGGATGCTGGCACCTACACTCAGACGAAATCCCTTCTTATTGGTTAATCCTCTGGGAACACATTCTCAGATATCACCAAGGGCTCTGCCTTAATATACTAGGGATTCTAAATCCAGTCAAGTTACCAGTGGAGATTAAGCACCACAGTACAGACATATGCAGAGGGATGTATCAGGAGAGGCAGTAACAACTGCCAGGCTTCTGCCATCTCTATTGTTTATATGGTACTCCAGCATAAATTCCTCCAATCAGCCAACACATCTGCTTTCCTGGGATCAACCAGGTGGAAGGTTGTGCAGCTTTTGGATGTAAAGGGAAAGGAATGATCCTGTCAGGGTGTTTTCTTTATCTAATCGAGACCTCAGTTGGAAGATCTACTATATGTAGGCTAGGAGTCTGCCTCCTCTTATGTAAACTCACCTTTGCCTGCCTTCCTGATGTTCTCTGATAAGGTTTTCTTTCCTGATGTGGCAGCTTTTTGTATGACCTTGGTTAATTGGTTCACATAACACTGATATCTGACTTGGTATGTATTCACTAGGAACACAAAATTGGAAAATCAATTCTTCAACGATGAATCCAAGTGTACTAGAATAAAAGTTCAAAGACATTTGTTATTTAAACTAATTTATACAAAAGGAAAAACATGCTTAGCATCTATTCAGATATAGTCATTTGCATATTTCCATCTACAGTATGATTTAAATAAAAGCAAAAGAGATTTAATAAATCCAAACAAAAATCTCAGATAATTTCAAACATTTTTCTTCACTACTTTTTAGATTGTTGTTGCTGTTTTGTTTTTACGAAAGCAAACTCATTGCCTATGTGGTTAAGTGGATTAATTTTCTCATTGTGTGTTAAGAATTTTGATCAAATTTATAGATAATAATTATCACCATTAACATAATACAAAGTGTAGTACTGATTTTGTAATAAAGGGATAGAATTATAAGTTTTAGTTAAGAGAAACTTTAATATTATACACAAATAGTTAATTGTAAGGAAAGGAAAATACAGTCCTTAGCTAAGTGTAGACAGATATTTGACCTTGCTGTTTGGCTTTGGTTTTTCTATTATTTTAACATATAAAGTAGGGTTTTAGAAAAAGAAACTAAAGTTGTCCCTGGGAAGGTTTAGTGAAGATCTATAACATGCTTCATAGTTCAAATAAATACATGAGTTCGTATGTGTGGAAGGGCGTTGCTTCTCAAGTTGTTGGTGTATAATAAAATTTAGTTGAATGAATAAATCATAAAGTATAATTTAATTATAACCTCTACAACACAAAGGTCCAAAATCTAATAGAACAGCATTTAACCACAAATTATTCTACTGGCATCTTCTTTAAAGAAATATATTCAAAGGCAATATTTCCCCAACGCTCTTCTAGAAATAACTCCATTGGGTGAACAAAACACTGATCACTTAAAATTTATTTTTTTTAAGATTTACTTTCTTTTTAATTATGCATATGCATCTGAGTATGTGTGTATGCACGAGCTACACCTACAGAGGCCAGAGAAGACATTCAATTCTCTGGAACTGACTTTACAGGTGGTTGAAAACCGCCTGATGTGGGTGTAGGTGATTTAGGGTCTTCTACAACAGCAGCAAGTGTTCTTACTAGCTGAGCCATTTTTTTAAGGTCCTAATTATTTACATTTAAAAGATCTCTTCTTCCACTGGTGTAGATAGCATCAGAAAAAGGAACAACTATATTTACAACACGTTAAATTTGTTCTTTGAAAATTTCATGCACTCACATGTACACAGATTTTTTATTATACCCACAACTTAAAACCAATTCCTTTCCAATTCCTGTCTTTTGTTTTATTCTGTGACCTATTGAGCTTTACCAGGTCATACATGTGACTATGAGTTTGGAGTGGTCCTTGGAAGATACTTTTATTTTTTAATAGAGAAAACCAAACTATTAATGGAAAGTATATTTTAATGTTTTTGTTTGTTGGCTAAAATGTTACAAATAGTGAATTTTATTTATTTTTGCTGTGCAGAGTACATGCAAATTTAACCAGTACCCTACCATTGAGTCTCACTCAAAGGCCTAATAGTATAGATGACTCAATGCCTTGGGCAGGAGAAAGTCCTGTTTTACACTTAAAGTTCAAACTATTCTGATTTTCTTCTGCAATCAGGATCTTGGTCTACATTCTTGTGATGTAGTTCACCAAGTCTCTTCTCAGTTATAAGGATTCCTCATCAGTGGAGCATCATCAAACCACAGCCCCACTGATCAGGGCCATTGGTATCCACTAGGTGTGCTCTCTTGAACAAGGTCTGCTATGCCACACAACTCATGGTCCCTACTGAAGCACTTTGATTTTTTCAGAGCCCATATCACTTCCTATCCATAGGTATGTCCTTAGTTATTCACACATTTCAATGCTCTGTAAGAGTTCTTTATGTCAGAGCACAGTGGGGCAGTGCAATCTTGTGCTATGCCGATTACTCAAGGGTTTACCATGTTTGTCTCTGTCACCTGGTCAATTCACTGGCTATGAAGTCAAGAGTGAACTTCCTAGCTTGTACTTACTTAGACAGATCATAGTTGAGTCAAAGCAATGTTTTTGCTCAAAATATCAAGATCATTGACTTAAATCTATATTTTGCAATGTGAAGCAGGGTTCCAGGCAGCCAGTAGGCATACAGAGTCCAACTTGAACTTTAACTAGAAGCAGATTTTATTATGATATCATACTTTCTTTACAAAACTATAACAAAACATGCTTCTAATACAAGTAGGTAACGTATCTTGAGAACCTACAAAGTTGTAGAACCTTCATAGGTCATTTCTGGAACTCAGGCAGTCATCCTTTATGATTGCTTTCAGTTGAGTCCCCAGTGACTATGGATGAATTTAGACTCACAGGTTCAGGAAAACTATATCCATCCCAGTTTCTTGAAGCAGCAACAGATTTTCTTTTCAATGTACAACTAAGAGGGAACTAAAATGGAATGTTGCATCTATGGAGGTCCTTCTTCCTGTTTTCCAGCACTCTACTGGACATTTGCTCAAGGACTTTAACTCTCTCAGGGCATATGCTTTCATTATCTTTCTTTTTGTCTTAAGCTCCCAAATACTAACTGCTCCATATACCAATCCATTTTAATGGCACTGAACTGATGACTTTGATCAAACAGCTTTCTCTTTTCAAACTGTCAAGAGATTCCTAGGATTGGTTCAGCTCATCTTATCAAACTGTATTATGTATGGGCTGAGCACTGCTCTGGGGGTTCCTACTAAGCTTAAGTCAAGGATGTGTGTTCATAGGGAGAGAGACTTGCTCTGTACCTGCACTTGTTTGAGTGTAGAGAATGGATGTTCTTAGAAAGGTGCTCTGTAGAAGACAGACAAGGAGTCATTTCTAGAATACAGAGCCCTGTGAATCAGTCAGGTGGATAATTTGATTTCATTGCTGAAGACTCAGAGCTGCATTTACTTCTTGAAATGATCACAATATAAAACAAATGACAGATATCAAACATTATCTTGAATAAGTATAGGGTTATAATAACTAACTCTATGTAAATTTAATAATATTTGCCATAAGCAAATATCTGGAGAGTAACTATAATTTCCAGGCACTAGTGCTTAGAACATTGCAGTGAGTAGGACAGGCAACATGCAACAGAGTGAGCTTACAGTAGGAGATGTGCTATGAGACAATGCATGCAATTTATGAAGGACTAAGTCTTATAGCAGCAAGAATAAAGAGGAAAACTAAAACTTGGTAGTGACCAGAGATGCTGAAAGGTACTATTTACATGAGACAAGACCTGAGGCAAGCATTTGACTGTCTAGCTGTGATAAGAGTGAGCCAGACAGAAGGGACAGCAAATGAAAGGCCCTGAGATAGGACAGTGTCAACAGGTGTCCTTCAGGGATCCAAGAGAAACCATTGTGGTGGGAGACTATGGACCTGGCAGGAGTGAATATTCATGGTAGAGTGTAGTTAAGAAGGGACAACGTCAGATTTTGTAGACTATGATGAGAATTTAAGCCTTCTTCACGTGTAAGAAAGCTCCAGAGAGCGAGTGACATTAGGTCTCAATTTTAGAAGGGTCCCACAGTCTTCTGGCTGTACTATGAATAGTACTAGAAGTGTGAAGACTATTTAAGAAACTACCATGGTGTGCATGGGTTGATCTTAATTGAGGAAGTGTTGGGGAAAAATGAAAAATCTGTGGAGCTTGGGGGTGATTCCAATGAGAGTTTTTCTGGATTTTGTGATTATTTGGGTTTTGGACATGAACCAAAGAGTAACTTCAAGCATGGCAGACTAAGTGGATTGGGGTGCAGTGGTGCCATTTACTGAGATGAAAGAGAACCAGAGTGCCAAGATGTTATATGTGGGGAAGCAAGGATTTGTGTTTACATGGGCCTAGGTTTTATTAAACCAATTATTGTATACACATATAAAGTTGGCAGTTTGGTGTCTAGTTGGCATTGCAGGGAGAGAACAGACTGGAGAACACATGAGAAGATGTTAGGTTTAGAATATCAAATGTGTCCTGTACTCTGTGCTTGACATTTGGTTCCAAGATAGCAGTGCTGTTTTGAAAGGATATAGGGGCTTCAGGATGGAGAGGCAATGGGCACAAGGGGCAAGCTTTGGCAATTGACACCTAGCCTAGCTTCAAGTCCTATTTCTGCTATCCTCCACCATGTGAGCAAGATGTGCCACAAGCTCCTGCTATAGGGACTAACCTGTTCCAGTTCCATGATTCCCCTGCATAATGATAACGTGGACTCTGGACAGTAGCTTCTGTCATGCAATGGATTACAGCAGTGACGAAATGATACAGAGGGCATCTGTGTAGTAAAGTTGAGACTCATGTGGATGACTTGCATGTAGAAACACTTCGTGGAGAACACAATCAAAGTAATTCTTCATTCGTGGATTAAAGTTCATCTCATTCTTTCTGGTATTAGACTTATGGCCCCCTGCTCATGACTGCTGGCATGTTGGTGTTGCCCCTGTGAAATTCTTTATGTTGCATTCTCTGCCAAACTAGGATTCCGTGTCTATCAACTTCTTTAAAATTAACTTGGCAGTTACTGCTCACATTATTTTCAAATGGTGCCAACTCATCCTTCTCTCTGTTCTCATTTGAACTGCGTTTCTTTTAAGATCTCTTAGGAATATTTTATACTTGATGTGATAATATGTGAACAATGGCTATATGGTAAGAATTGTTGCCATGTTACTTTATCAATGCTTCGATTCTTTGCAATTCTGCTTCTTGGTGTGTGTGTGTGTGTGTGTGTGTGTGTGTGTCTGTATGTGTCTGTGTATATGTGTGTGTGTATGTCTGTTACAGTGTGTGCGCACATGTATACATACACAAGAGAGAGAAAGATAGATGATAGAGAGATTAGATAGATAGATAGATAGATAGAACTTGTCAAAGACAGATATTGACACTGAGATATGTCCCTCAGTCACTCTTTACCTTTCTTTTGAGTCCAGCTCTCTTACTGAACCAGGAGCTCACAGATTGGCCAGACTGGCTGGCCAGTGAGATCAGTCTTCCTCCTATGCTCGTCTCCCAACACCGGGATTATTGGCATGTACCATCATATCTAGCTTTTCACACAGGTCTGAGGGATCAGAACTCAGGTGCTCCTGCTTGCACAGTAAGCATTTATCCCTCTGAGCCACTTCTCTGGCTGTTGATCTTCTTATATTAACCACAGTGTTTGGTGCGATGTCATGTTAATAATTATCACACTGCTGGTAAATGATGATAATAACAGTCCATACCGTTTAACAGAGTGCCACTGTTTGCAAAAGGGGCTCACCTAAATTACCTCACTTTGACTTCTTGATAAACCTGGAGGGGAATATTTGTATATTTCCCCTTTTACAAGGGTTTCTATTCAATTGCCATTATGGCACCTGATCAAAGAAACAGATATGTAGAGACACCTAGTCCATTGCCTTATAATTTGAAATAATATTTACATTTAATTAGGTAGCAGATGAGAACAGACCAAAGGTACATATGCACAGTAGTCAAAGGGGCACTGGTCTGTTCTCTATGAGCAAACACTGTTAACTGTGGGCCAAGAAGAATTCTAGCTGCTCTTTTTGCACCAATTGTGGTGTTTTCTGGTGTATTGGAGTTATGTGGTCAGGAATTTTTTTTCTCTTTTTAAGATTATTGGGTGTTCTGCTTCCATGTATGTCTGTGCACCACATGTATGTCTGTTGCCTGTGGAAGACAGGAAAGGATGTTGTATCCTCTGGAACTTCAATTACAGACAATTGTGAGGTACCATAGCGGTACTGGGAACTGAAGTTGGGTCCTCTGGAACTACAGTCAGTGCTCTTAACCACGATCCGTTTCTCTGACCCTTGCTCACTTTCATATAGAAAAGGTTTACACTTCACTTAAACACAGAAACAACCCTGATGTTTATGTTGGCCAGGACTGTTAAGGAGTCAAGGAAAGTTAGTGAACTATCCTTTTCATATAAAATATTCCTTGGGAAAGATGGAAGGGATTCATAACTCTTGGAACCATTGAGATCCCTGCCCCTTTTCTCCTTTTCATGGAGCATGCTCTTGTATCTGCTTCCAGCATGGATTGTCTGACAACTCAGAAAGTTCCTTCCTCATTAAGAGAAATCACAGGAAGGAAGGGGCCCGCAAGAATTCCTTCACTGTCTACATTAAGAAATTATTTTTAACATTCTTTAATATCCCATGACCAGAAATTGCTGCTTTTGTTTAAGGCAAGTTTTCTCAGACCAACATATTTTCTCCTTATTTTGATGAGTGACAGGAAACAAGCTGTGAAGCTTTAAATAAATCATTGAATTCCTCAGTGCTTAATTGCTCTGCTATGAAGGGAGGTAGCTGAACTGTGTGATCTCTGTTCTCCTAATTTAAAAATTCTGAGTCTATGACATACACAATAGTTTAAATATAACTCTCTGCTTGTCCTGTCATATATGGCATTCCTTTGCACACTCACTTCTTCCCCTCCGTAAGTCCAAGATCAATGTCTCTTATATAGTCCTACAAGTTAAATTACTGCTAAAATATTGATTATTCTCAAATGTAAATCTACAGCTCACCATTCTCTGAACTGTTTCTGGAATCTAGATACAATTCATCTAAATACAGCAGTACTGGTATTAAGGGTGGGAATCCCCTTACTCCATCCACCCATGTAAAGGATAAAGGATGTACGCTACACATCATGTGTGCTTTGCAGAGTCTTATAATTAAGAAAACTGCTTCTAGCAGTGTTTCAAGGGCTCACTGGGTACCAACATGGTCTTTGTGTACCTATCTCTTATTGAATCCTTTATAAGCACTATACATACATCTCCTTGTTCTTGAATAATCCATATTGAGTTGGGGTCCCTTTTCTAGTTATGTATGTTTCAATGGAAGACTAACTACTAATATTTCTATTTCACAATTCAGAATACACTTTCATATTTACTCTTCTCCGTTATATTTTAATATTAGAGGTCAAAAAAATCTAAGTGATTCATATATGAATAATTGCTGAACCTAGACCAATAAGAAAAGGAATTAAGAACTAAGAGAAAAGAAAACCTCAGGGTGCACAGTTAAGTTTGTAAAAATACTGCAATATTTATGGTTTTCATTTTACCCCAGTGTTAGTAAAAATAGGTTTCAATGGAAATCATCAATGGAATACTTACTGTGGGATGCAAAATAAATATTCTGGGGATGTAAAATAATTTGAATACCAGATATTGCAGATGTGATTTGAAATTTGTGATTGTATTCCTGAAATTGCAAAGATTCCTTCCAGCCCTTAGTAGGAAGTACTTTACATGATGCCATTTTATGAATCCAAGTACACAGAATAAACTTCCTTACAACCAGCCCTTCCAGAGAATAATAAAACTGTCTGTAAATATTAGAATAAAGTAGGTGAAGACTCTCATTTTCTGAGTGCACATTTAGGACTAAATGGATACAAACAGCTGCCTTGACTTCGTGGCTCATCTGTGAGCTGGATTATTAAACAAGGTCATTCTTATCACTTGTCATGAACCCAGCTTACCTTGGTTAATTGTTAATAGCCCAGACCCATGGCTTTCAGTAACTGAGTTATCAGGTCAGTACCATGTGGGACAGTTATTTAAAGTGAAAGTCATTCCCTACTTACTTTATTCTAAGCATTAAACAAATGGCCTTTGATGGGCAAAGATGCAATGCTTAAATTGATGTCAAGGGAATATGTCTTCTCTTATGAAGCTAAGAGCAGTAATTTAAGTAAATGAGCTTGACTACTCAGACCTTGTTCACAACTGAAACTCTGCACTCCATCCTGTAGTGAACAGTTTATTCTTACCCACAGAATTCAGTTTTAAAGAGAACAACTAGCTGTCTCATGAAGGCTTGAGTGACTTCCAAATCAAGTTGTGGGGTGAATTTTCTACAAGAAAGAAGACCTAGAAAAACAAGGGAGCTGTCAGTACCGACTCTTAAGCTGAAATGGTATACTTAAAACAGTTTATCAGTCTCAACCTTTTCAGCTAACAAGAACAAAAGGAAGTTTGCCAGTCCAAGGTGATGTGGTCATAGAAAATAAAAGACTGACTCCCATCAAGTCAATAAAATACAATAGAAAAGAAAGTCAAGTATATTGTAGCTGCCGAGCCAAAAGTATTATCCTACTTGTCTCTTTTGAGTAGAATGCTGGAAGAATAGGCAATTTATAAATAGCAAAGACCTGTTTCTTACAGCTTTGGAGACAGTGATGTACAAAGTCATGGAGCAGGTGTGTCATGAGAGCCTTCCTGCTGGGTCACAGCATACTGGAAGATGGCCTACAGTGAGAGGCAATGTTAGTGACAAAGAGAAATTAGGTCACACCACTCTTATCAGAAGCCCACTCCCATTACTTCCAGTTAATTGTCTTAATTTATTCATGAGCATATTCCCTGATGACCCCATAATCTTTTAAAGTCCCCTGCTACACTGCTACAATGAGGATTCAGTTTCAACCTGGGCTTTAGAAGGGACACTCAATCCATCACAACCGCACATCACTACTTCATTTCCTGTGTCTTGTGTCGGACACATGCCCGAAGGATGATCTCCTTCAGGAAACAGCAAGGGAACTCATAGTTGTCAATTTTTGTGTGTGTTGATTGTTGTCCACTAGACAAGGGTAGAATTATCTATACAGAGATATATGGAGCCTTTTCACTAAAAATAAATTTATAAAATTAGCAGACATTTCTTTGGAAGTAAGAACATGAACTTCATAAAAGATGGGTATTATTTTTACACAAAACTCATCTTAGGTTTTGAACATTTTTAATTCATTCTTTTTGAGCTCTCTATATGGATTTTCCAGGTCATGACACACAGGCATTACCCTTGACCGAGACTCACCAATACCAAGTGCTCATTAGCAATTGTTTATGGTGAACTCTGGAAATAAATTGGATCTTTAGATTTATTTTACCAGATTCTAAATTGTTTTTATTATAATAATATGGAAAAAATCTCTAAAGTTTAGCCAAGAGAATTTAGGAATTTGAGTGTGAGTCTTTGCTCAGGCATGGAAAGTTCTGGAATTAAAAAAACAAAACAAAACAAAACACCCATTCAAGGTCACAAAAGACCAACAGTAGGACCATTTAAGGCTTTTCCATTCATTCCCTATAGCTCTTGTGACATGATAGAGATCTTACAGTCTGTGAATATGGGAATTTAGTCTCATTAAAATCCTGTGGTATCTCCAATTTTGAGATATTCAATTCAAAAGACTTATTTCAGACTTAAAAAAAAAAAAAATTCAATCGTACCCCCTCTTGTCTTTCTCTCATCTCGTAAACATTTGAAATCCAAGGCCTGTACAGATGTCACAGATCTTGCTTTCTCCATGATTACCTGCTACCAGATTCCATTAAATCTCCTTCTTGATCTTTTTAGAAATATTGGAAAGGATTTTTAACAAAGTTTTAGTTACTGTATTAGTTAACTTTCTGTCATTATAACAAAGTATCTGAGCAAATTACTTATAAAGAAAAAAGATCTTGGCTCATGGTTAGGGAAGTTCCAGTCTATGATCCACTGGCTATGCTGTGTTGGGTCTCCGCCAAGAGAAACACGTAAAGGTGAGAATACATAGTAGAGCTAACTATGATTGTACCATGATCCATGAAACAGGGCCAGATAGATAGAAGAAAAGACAAAGTCTCATTTTCAATGACCAAAGGACCACCCATAAAGTGCCACTTCTTTAAATTTCCACTATTTCCCAATATCACTACCCAGGGGACCAAGCTGTGAATGCTTACACTGAGACTGGACCCATTCATAGCATGATAGTCACATGTGCATGTGTGAGGAGGAGTCTTTCAGATATGGAGCTATGCAATATTTCTTTAGACTTTGTTTTGAGTAGGCAAGTTTTTGGATTAATATACTTTATTGTTTAAAGATTTATGTGTGTGAGTGTTTTGCAACATATATGTATGTGTACCACATGCATACTTGGGGCCTGCAGTGGCTAAGAGGGTGCTTTGGATCCCTGGAACTATAGGAACTGTAGTTATAGAAGATTATAAACTGCCATGTAAGTTCTATAATTGAACACTGGTCCTCTGGAAGTAGAGCAAGTGCTGTTAACTTCTGAGACACCTCTCAGTTTTGAATTACTATTCTTAATGATAGTTCAGTTTGCATGCCAGACAAAGCATCTCATTTATCAAATAAGTCAATATATGCCAGTTCTATCAACATTGGTAACTCCCATATTTCTAGAGAAGAAAACTTAATAGTTATGACCTGGTTTAAAGAGCAAAGGGCTTAGGACTTACTTTGATATTGTTTGTGGCCCTGTATTCTGACATGTTGACTTCTTTTTAAATTATATTTTTATTGGAGGTTGGTAGTAATAAAATTTGCATATAGATTAACGAAATGGGAGAAACTGTTTTTGACTTTCTTTACGCCTTTCTTAGAGAGAAGCCATTCAGTTGTTGGCTCATAATGGACTGAGGAAGAGTTGATTCTGGAATGACTACTGCTAGCTTCTGTTTTCATGCTTGCTGCTCTGAGCTCTATTTTGGGAGGGACCATTAGACCCCATTGTGTAACATTGGCTCCACAAGCTCTCCAAACCCAGAGAGTGGATAGGCTTGTTCTGGTGTGTAGGTAACTTGCATAAAATCTTAAATGGGATTCTTTATTCTTTATGGAGCTTTATTCTAGTTACTTGAGTATTGTGAGCAGCATAGAGGAATCTATGTATTTGTTTTCTGCTCAATCTATGTATGGGGTTTTGGGATTTCAAACATTACACTCTCCAACTCAAGGCTAGGAAGTATCTCTTCATATTATCTGGTGCACTTGTAGGCATGTATATCCACCAACACTGCCCCTAATCCCCCCCAAAAAAACCAAAAACCAAAGAAAAATCCCAACAAAACCAAAAAATAAATGACAACAAAAATCAAAACAAAAAACAAGCCAAAGCAAACAAACAACAACAAAACAAAATAAAACCCAAACAAACAAAACAACTACATTATTAATATATAAAGTTCCGTAGGCATTTAGAACCTTTGTATATCAAAATTATTTATTATTTTCCTCCACAATTCAATAGATATGTTTGACTGACGTTTCTACTCTGGGTAGTTTTCACTGTCAACTTGACATACACTAGAACCACCTGTAAAAGAAGTCTTAATTGAATTGTTGCCTATATTAGATTGCCCTGTGGTCATGTCTGTGAGTGATATTCTTGATTATTAATTTATGTAGAAGAGTCCAGCCCCACTTGGAGAAGCACTGTTCCTTTGATGCGTAGTCATGGACTATATAAGAAAGCTATCAAACTGTTCCTCCATAGTTTCTGCTAGTGACTATTGTTCACTGTGTGTTGTTGTTGATAAATTCAGACACATGTCTTACACAGGTGAAAGTTGATTTGATTTCTGAGCATAATGGATTTCCTTTTGAGACTTCATGATGTAAACAGAGAACCTGATGTGTTCTAACTCTGTCTTTTCTGATGCATATTGGGCCACAATTAGCATATTTCTGGACTATGATAATTAAAGTAGCTCTACTGTTCATGCACTAATGTAAGTGGAAAGATAACTGAAGGTCCAAAGGGCAAAGTAAAGGTGAGGTCCAAGTTAAGTAGAAATGTCTTCCCCTCCTTTGTCATGGTTTTCTAGCAACCCTGGCTAACACAATACCAACACAGAGGCATGACAGGATGTTGATAGGAATGGTAAATGATTCACTTGAGCAATGATCTCACATGCCCTCAAGATTAGTAAGCACAGTGCCTCTGCCACTTCACTTGGGTGCGTGAATCCTTGAAGACAGTGAGTACTGTTCTTTGGTGCCAGTAACATGGCGACATCTATTTAGTAAGGGAAAAATCTCTCCTCCAATGTTCTCAACTGATTCAGAGGCCCCAATGGATGAGTGAAAAGGAGTAAATAACTCACAAACAGGAATCTGGTCAAGAAGTGGTTGACTGTTCAGTAGTCAAAACGTTGAGTGTCTTCTGTTAACTCTTGGGGTAAAATTAACTGTAAATTATAATGTCAGCATTACATGGTACCCCACATGTATATGATCCTAAAGAAGGACTGCAAGGCAGTAGGAGTGAGTGGTTTACCAAGGTGCCTCTCCTCAGGAGGTGACTATTTATGGATTTCTGGGAGACTAAAGCCATGGGTACTAGAACCCTTCCTTGAGCATCTGGGAGAATAGATGTAAGAGACCTGAGCTGATCAGTTAGGATTAGAGAATCCTCTGCTTCACCTTAGGTGAGTCTAGGAGACCAAGTTTTTGTCTCAGCTGATTTGACCTGGGGTTGCTGGTGGAATTTGACAGAGAAGATGATGCAAAGTAAAATCAAACTAATAGCCTGGGCCTCATGTTTCCAATTTTTATAGTATTTACTTTAAGGGGGTAGACTATCTACATGTAAGTCCACTGCCTGTACTAGAGATAAACTTGATTCCTCTTCAGGTATTGTTCCTCAGCTCTCACCACACTCCCATGTTCTCTCCTAAAAAGATGTGGTGTATATGATGTCAAGCAAAATGAGTTCTACCCACAGAAGAAGAAATAGCAGCTATCCCAAAGAACAAATTATAAAGGAGGAAAACTTTAGACAGGATGGTACCCAAAGCAGAGTTACCATAAGAAATGCCTGGAGGAGATTTCCATCTATTGGATATTAATCACACCACAGGCTTTCTCTCTCCAGAGGAGCTCACACAGAACACCTTTGGTTTTGGTTCAATTCAGTGAATGTTTTGCTCAGAGAGGGGAGGAATGTGAACGTGGGTGGAGACTCTTGAGCGCCCTCTAGAGCTAGGAGCTTGCTTTTTAACCCGCATCTTTTTAAGTCCTATGGTTTTGTTTGTTGGTTTTTTTCCCCCCTGTGATTTCCCACACCATGGTTTCTTTAAATACTGTTGCAAATATATTCACATAAATATATAAATACAAACTGCTCTGTCTATTTAGGGCTGCTTGTGAACACTTGTTGGATAACCTATCAGGGAAGGCTTTCTGGACAAGGCTTTGCTTGTTAGTCACTCATAGCTCTTTGTCAGGGTACGCAGCCCCTTCTTATCTCCCACTGTAAGTTACTCCTAATCTTGTGTTTGTCTTGTTTTTTTTTTCTTTCTTTTTAAATCAAGAGATAGCAATAACATGTTACCAGTTCTTCTGGATTCTCCTTCAACCAGGACAGAAGTTGACCACTGTTTATGAAAACAAAAACAAAAACAAAAAAACATGAAAATACATTGTGATGAAATTTTGGAAAAACCTCAGCTATAAAAAATTACTTGGAATATCAAACATGTATGACTCATAAAGCAGAACTCTCATAAGCAATGCATCATGCAGTAGGTTGTGGGAATTGGTGATTAATAAACTACATGATAGGAAATAAAATTTTTGACAATAAATGTAACCATCTAGTACCTTTCTCTTAAGAACTAGACAACTAGTTTAACTTTTTTAGATACTATATCTGTACTGAAACTTGAAACAAATGTGTTAGATATTTAGAGGAGTTTGAATTTTGTATGTCACACAATGAAGAGATGTAAGTATGTATCCAAACTCTGCGTATTTTGCAGTAACTGTTTGGAAAACAAACTTTTAGATATCTATAGAAAGTGATGAGAATTATTGCCATATTAATGCTTTCAACATTTTAACATTCTTCATTTTTAAAATTAGTTCTTATTTATTATTATTCTTATTATAGTATATTTGTGTTTCTCTACGCATGTGTGTGTAAGTGTGTGAATGTGTGTGAGTGTGTGTGAGTGTGTATGTGAATGAGTGTGAGTGTGTGTGTTTGTGAGTGTGTGAGTGTGTGTGTGTAAGAGAGAAATGGTGTGCATGTGAGTGAGTGTGAGTGTGTGTGAGTGTGTGTGTGTGCGTGCACGTGCATGTGTGTGAGTGAGGCCAAGCTGTACATGAAGTCAGAGGACAATGTTCTGGAGTTGATCCATCTTGTTGGCAGCACGCTCTCTCTTGTTTCTGCCTTACTGCTTTCTCTGAGAGCTGGCTCATACTGGCTTTCCTGTTTCTGTCTCCCATCTTGCTGTAGGTGTGCTGGGATTACACAGCTGGCTTTCTAAGTGGGCTCTGGAGATCTGAGTCAGGTTGTCTGTTTGTACAGCAGACATCTTCTCCCTTTGAACACTCTCTACCCCTCTGTCTTCAATATCAAAAGTAAACCTGGCATTTGGACAGTAATCAGCAAGTTGTCTTAAACAGCATTGTATTGGTTGCTAGTAGACATTCCTTAAGAAAAGCATAGCTTTAGAAATGTTTTGCCTTGATTTTTATAAAAGCAGTTATACTTAATAAAAAATATGCAATTGCACAGTAATTTAGCTATTGTAAAACCAAAAATAAAAAGACTTTTGGCTTTAAATAAATAACTAAGCTATCCTCCTCCCTTTGGTGAGTTGTCAGAGATTCTTGGAAGCAAATTCGCTCCTGGACTTTAATGTTGGATTTCTCTCTTTGAAGAAGTTCTGCATCTCACTCATCTTTCCTTCTCAGAGGAAGCACCCATTTATGCTGGGACAGATAGTGTGCCCTGCCCTGTCCCTGAATTACAGCAGTATATTCTATTTGGATGACTACCTACAAAACACCTTGCAGAAATGGGTTTATCACTCACAGAAAACTTACATTAGGGCTGTTGAGTGTCTCACTGCACACTGTCACTTGCAACCAAGCTTGATGACCCAAGTTCTGTGCTAGAACCCACATAGTGGAAAGAAACAATTGACACAGCAGTGATTCTGTCCTCCACATGAGCATGGCTGCACTTACACATAGACAAAATAAATGTAAAATGTTTTAATTGTGTCGTTAAAATATACCCATCATTATAAAAGAAGAGGAAGACTTGGAAACGTTAAAGGTAAAAAAAGATAATTCCAAGGTAATGCTTAGGGAAAACTGTGAAAACTAAACTATGCTTTAAGAAATTGTGAGATGTTTCAGGTAGCAAGAGCAGAATGGACAGCGGGGTTAGTTAAGAATATACCCTGCTTGTGCAAGTAGCAGAGGCTCATTTTTTTGTCTGTATTGTGGAAGAATGTGGGGAACAAACATAAAAAGGCCATTGCTGCGGGGACAGTGATAAAAATCGATAGGACATTAAGAACAGGGACCAGAGGGCAGATGGTAAAGTGGATCTGGAGCACAGGGAGTGTCAAGCTGGGCTCGATGCTCTGGGAGTCATCTGCACAAAGGAGGTAGTTAGCACTTCTTGGAAGGGAAGTCCCTTAGGGAGGGAAGACCCCAGAAGATGTAAGGTATAAAGAACCGTTGCCTAGTGACATCAGGAGAAAAACTGATCGATCAACAGGGTAGAGACGTCTCATAGAATGCTCGTGGGCATATCAAAGAAAGGATAAATCTGTGCAAAAGACTGAGGAAGGGAAGAGGTGCTGCCTACAAGATTTGGAGATTGGGAAGCTACTATTGGTTGTTGAGCTTCCATTCAGTGGGCAGGACAGAGTATCTATATCTATATCTCTATCTGTGTGTGTGAGTTTGTGTGTGTATGTGTATATGTGATATATGTATATATGTGATGATATATGTATGTATATATATGTGTGTGTGTACATATATACATATATACACACATATACACACATGCACACACACACACTATATACACACTATATACACACATATATATGTTAAATATGCCACATTTTTATCTCCTAACATTTGCACTTTACAATTCACTAGGAGTAGGAAAGGGTTAAGCTATTTCATAAGAATGCAGCATTTGACATCCTTTAGTACTCCAGGCACTGTGGAAAATCTTGCTCTTTATGTCTGAGTTAACCACCCCTAAAATATGTAGCTTAAGTCAAGACAATGAGAGTGAGAGTAAACTTAAAGGCCCAGGCTTCACACAGCAGTTGTGTCCCCGTTCCTAGGCAAAGGCAAGGAGAGACAAGTTCAGTAGAGAAAGACTCTCAACTCCTGTTTTAAAGCAAGACAGGCTTTCATGTCTTTCTGTTTCATTATAGAGTGAAAGCATGTTCCTGCACAACAAACAACCATTCCCACTCCGTTAAAAATCGTAACGTATAAACAAATAAAACATCACCTCATATAAAACCAAAGATTAAAAACAGGAGGAAATCAAAACAAAATGTCCAGGTGCACTCCTTCCCAGCCAGAGCCTTATTTGCCATAAGCATTCTCTACAGAGCAAACAATCATGTTAAAAGCGTCTGCACTCCCCTCACGCAGAGTTCTTTGTTCTCTACTGTAAATATGGTAATTGTTCATCTGTTTGACCAAGGTCTGCAGGGCCCACAGAGCACCAAAGGTATTTGAGCTATTGATTCACACGGAGATACAGAATTATCTCCAGCTCAGAGTGGGTTCAGGTCAGTGTGAGAGTGCACTTATTATAATCTTTCCATAAGTGGTGGTTTTTCCAAACAATTTCTTTCCAATATGAAACATGTTTTTGTGAGATTTATGGCTTTTAAAGAGACAGTATAAATATACCTCCCTAAACAGGTAAGGAATTTAGGGAAGAGACTTGTTGAATCAAAGAGGCCTTGTTCTAAGTATGGTGTTGGAATGTTTCTGGAGTTAACAATGGAGCTGAGTTTTGAGGCACTAATGTTCTAAGCCCCAAGATTCTCCATGTAGCAGAAATAAGAAAAAATATTCACATTGAATGTGGAAAGAAAATATGTGTGTGTGTGAGTGTTTGTGTGTATGTGTGTATGTGTGTGTGTGTGTGTGTGTGTGTGTAGAGAGATATTACTATAAAAAAAGTACTGCAATATTGAGTAAAAAGAATCAGAAGAGGAGAAAATTAATTTTCTAATAATAATACAGTTCAAAACCTAAAAGTTTAAGGCTAGAGAGCTTCAGTGCAGAAGGGTGTTTGCTGTTTTTGCAGAGGACCTGGATTTAGCTTTGAGACCCATGTGAGGCAGGTCATAACCACCTGTAACAGCAGCTTCAGGGGACATCTGCCCTGTCTGCCCTCTCTGATTTCCTTGGGTACTGCACTCATACATGAGCATACCCATACACAGACACATAAAAATACATAAAACAGCAGCAACAACAACAACAACAACAGCAGCAACAAAAACAACAACAATAACAACAACTGAACCAAAAAGTAAATAATGCACAACATTAAGCACATTTTATTTTTAAACTACTGGCATCAATCCAGTGTTGAGTGTCTTTGATGTGAGCTGGGATTAGCTTTCTCTTGGTGCTTAGCAACTGTATACATTTGTTAAATATCTTATTACTGAAGATCCAAGCACATGCATACAGATTTAATGGGTGTCATTATATTTTTCACTTGTTCTGATTGATTGATGGTAAACAAAACCTAAATCAATTTGTGGTTTGGTTATAGGAATATATGATTTATTTATGTGTATTTGTCTTCAATTTAACCATGCTCAGTGATATTAATTCTTCATAGCTTTGTTATCTGAGATGGGAATTCAATATTAGTTCACAATAGTTCTGTACTGAAGGAAGCCTTGTTTTAATACTAATTATTTTATTTGTGTGCTGATCTGCAAGTGTGTGCAAACCAGATGCCAGCTTTGTATGGTATTCCTCATGTTTACATCCAGCTTGATTTTTTTTTGTTCTTTGCATCTTTTTATTTATTATTATTATTATTATTATTATTATTATTATTATTATCATTATTATTATAAGATAGAGTCTTTCTCATTGGCTTAGAACTCTTGATTTCCAGTCAGGGTAATTAGTGAGTGACTCCTAGGGATCTGTCTATCTTTTCCTCCCAAACTCGGGGCTTGAAAATGCACACCACCACTGCACACTTTTTAATGTATGTCTGGGAGCTTTTCAAAGTATTTCTGAAGCAAATGAAGAAATGCTAGCAGTTTTTCACAAGAAACATGAAGACCACTAAGGTGCCTCCACTTGCTTTAATGAAGGTTCCAAGTTTCTAACCTAGTTTTTCTTCATACACCAGTTTTTGTTTTTGTTTTTGTTTTTTTTTATCATCAGGTTTCTACTGAGGAGCTAGTGCAGAGTGAATATAATGAACAGAATCTATCACCCACACAAGTTAGAAGTGCCCAGCTCTGGGTGTTAGAAAGAATAGAGGATTCCACATGACATTGGAAATCTCAGTCAGTAACACATCAGCCAAGTCCTACTATGGCATCAGTGACTGAGTCAAAGGCACAGACATTCCATGGAATAAGTGCAGCAGTTAGTGTTCTTGGGGACTAAAGGGTAGAAAGATGGTTTTGTTATTACATGTGCCCAAACACTAAATTCATAATTTTCCTTTTACATACAGTTTGTGATGGTACACACAGTGGAGACCCCAGTGTGTCTAACACATTCCTGGTCTTTTGGGGGGACTGGGATGACTGAGAGTGGATCTCATTCCTGTAGCTTACATAATACCCATTGATCTACTAGGAGAAGTTTGGAAGGTCAGAGGTGAGCTGGAAAATGGTGCCAGGAATACTTTACTCAGTGACGTGACGACTGTGTGCCAAAATGAAAGCATTCTCTATCATCTGTCTATCTGTCTCTCTGTCTGTCTACCTACCTATTCATCATCCATCAATCTTCTTTTTCTTATATATCTACTATCTATCACCTATTATATTTTATCATTTAATACCTATCAAATTATCTTCCCTCATGTATTTATTTGAGATTAATCATTTTATCATCTGTCTGAAAAGTACCATCTTTCTATCATGTATCAATGTATCTGTCACCTATTTATCAATTTATCTTTTATTATCTATCATGTAGTAAAATATCTTCTACCTGTCATCTATCTTCTATCTATCTATCTATCTATCTATCTATCTATCCATCCATTTTTATCATTTCTCATCTATCTCTCATTTGTTTATCTTCTGTCACAACTTCTCCACCTTTCTATGTGTATATCTATCAAATTATATCATTTATCTATCACCCACTCTCTTTTATTACCATAATGAATATAGAATTGAATTTTTTGTTTTATACATTCTACAAAATACTGTATTAGTAGAAAACCATTTACTGCTCATTGATAATGTTTCCCCCTTAATTTCCACATTCAAGTAATCTCTGGCAAGGTTTTGGGTTTCTGTGCTTTAAGCCTACTGTTGTAGCAGCTTTAAATTGTGTTTACTTTGATTGTTCAAATGTTTCTTACTTTATCCTTTTAGGATAATTTATGGTAAAAAAATCTATACATCATATAATTTTACTAGCCATTAAAATGTAAAGCAATAAACAGCAGGTAGTAAAAGATACGTTTTTCAATTTTACCTAAGTTCCCCCTACTGTTCCTGTTTATAGCCCTGATGAATGTACTGTGATCAATGTAGCCATAAAAAATAAAGGCTTAAAATAGTGATAAAAATCTAGCATTTCCATCCCTTTCTAAGTCAAAATGTTCATAATTACTAGGCTCAATTAAAGTGGGCACTTATAACTGTATAAGATAAGACAGGTTAGACTGGAATCCCCACAATAAAGATTGAATTCAGCTACGGGAAACAAAAACTAAGTACAAAGTGTTTATAAAAAATAATTTTTGTTCTGGGAAGAGGACTCAGAGGAAAAATTACCTGCTGTGGAGCATGAGGGCCTGAGACTTGTTCCCAGGCACCCTGTAAAAAGCTTGTTACAATTACACACATCCATCGTCCTATCACTTTGGTGAGGGTGGGGTGGGCAGAGACGGACAGATCTCTTTAATTCACTGGCCATTACCCTAGTCAATCAGTGAGCAGCTGGTTCAGGGTGAGATGTTGTTTCAAAAGATAAAGCAGAGCACTAGTAAGAAAGACACCTGAAGTTGAGCACCATCCCCTGTGCACGGGTGCACATGTATGCCCTTCCACAAGACAGCATGGGTTCATTTGTTTGATTTTGTATGGCACTTAGTCCAGAGAGAGGTTGCCCAGGTCTGCTGGGTTCCCTGAAGACTCTTTGAGGGTTTATCCTCAGATGACTCTTGACTCTCTCCTTCGAACTTCACACTCACTTTTCATAAGGATCAGGCAGATGAGGTAAACAGAGCAGAAGAACACCTGGGTGGAATTGTGTTTCTTTAAAAGAAAATTTCCAGAAGCCCCTGAGGTGTTTACATAGTGTGGCTAGCCAGTTTGTAGTCACTTCCAAAAACAAGGCAGTCAATCTATTAAGTTGTCACACTTACAGAACACATAACTCTAAAGAGATGGGGAAGTTTGTGGTGGGAGATAGGGAAGAATGGATCCGGCAGGTGTTGATAGCCCACTCATGCCCAAACCACCATTTCCCCCACCACAGGGGTCTCCTAAATATCACAGCATTCTTTTTACTTTTAAATTTTATTTTTATAAGCTTTTGTGTGTGTGAGTACATGCATATATGGGCTCCCATGTCCATGCTTCATACACATATGCACATATACCACAGCATAGCTACATAGAAGAACTATGTCAGAGAAGAACTTGTAGAACTCAGAGGATCAACTTTGACAGCAGTCATCTTAACCAACTGACATGTAGTGGCTTGAATGAAAATGGCCCCCATCGACCCATAGGCAGTGGCGCTATTAGGAGGTGTGGTCTCGTTGAAGTAGGTGTGGCTATTTTGAAGGAGGTGTGCCTCTAAAGGATAGGTTTCCTGCTGCCTGCCAATCCTGCATGAAGAACTCTTAACTCCTCCAGCATCATTTCTGCCTTGAAAGCTGCCATGTTTCCTACCATGACAATAATGGACTAAACATTTGAAACTGTAAGCCAGCCACAATTAAATATTTTCCTTTATAAGAATTGCCATGATCATGGTGTCTCTTCACAACATTAGAAATCCTAAATGAAGATGGAAGAAGTCTTTCTAGTTGCCCCCAGGATCATTGTTTTTAAATCTCTTCATGTAAGCATATACTGGGGGTGAGAACTGAGGAACGGTTACTGGGAGTACCAGTCTCTCCACATTGTTCTTATCTAGCTTGAGAGAAGCCTGGGAATTCCAGGTTCTGTACTTGAGGGGAAGACTGGTTGGTGAGTGGTGGGGAGATATGAGGCACTGTGTTATCAACACAAACTATGACACAGAGAAATGAAGTTGGGAGAGAGGACAGCTGCTCCATAGAGGATGCCCCAAAGGATCTGACAAAAACCTGTGCTCTGTGGTAATCTCACAGCGGGATATTTAAAGGACAGGAGGTCTTCCTTTACTTGCACTTTAAAAAGCTAAAGTGCCCGGAGTTTTCTGCATTATCTTTTAAGTCTCACTGGCTGAATGAATTATGTTTACTCAGAAGTGACAGCATACTGCCAACCTCCCCATAGGTTATATATGTATATATACACATACATATATACATGCACATGCATATGCATGTATATGTGCACATGCATGTATATGAATATACATGTACATGTGTGTGTGCATGTACACGATGTACATGTACATCAATACATATACACCTACAAGTACATATACACATACATAAAAAATATCTTGGACCTAGAGTTATGGTTGATTGTGAGCTACTTTGCTGAGTTCTGGAACTAAACCTAGGTACTTTGCAGGAGCTGCTAGTACTCTTAATCACTGAGACATTTCTCTAGCCTCAATAACAAAATTGTCATTATATGCATTTAATATATTACAAATGATTATAGCTTCAATTCTATATTTTGTGAACTCCATTAAAATCATATACATTAAGGATGAGAAATAAAACAATTAATCTCATGTGGTATCATCTTGCAATGCCTGTAGTGTGCTCTCCGGTGAGAAGAGATCCATTATGCAATAACACATTCTTCCTTTTAAAACACATTTGAACAATTTGAAATGGCTCACTTTTGTTTTCAGATACATCTTCACTTTATGTATGTCTGGAGTTGGCAAGTTAAAGGATATTATAAATAGTATTTCTTTATCAATATAAATGGTATTTACTTAATAGTTTCCAATTTGCAAACTGAACTTTCCAAGGTGGATCTGGGGACTATATTTCCAGCTCCTCAGGAGACTGAAGTAGAAGGTCACAAAGCCAAGACTTAGCTGGGTTGTAGAAAGCCCAAGGCCAGCCTGGGCGACTTGATGAGAACCTGTGTCTAAAGGTAAAAGGAGGGCTGGGGTCTGGTCTGTGTGGAGTACTCTCCTAGCAGTGCAAGATCCTAGGTTCAATCCCCAGTACAGAACAAAAACAATCAAAAAACAACGAAAGAAATCAAAA
This sequence comes from Rhynchomys soricoides, assembly GCA_019843965.1. Classification (NCBI taxonomy): domain Eukaryota; kingdom Metazoa; phylum Chordata; class Mammalia; order Rodentia; family Muridae; genus Rhynchomys; species Rhynchomys soricoides. The sequence goes on along the minus strand of JADRCH010000101.1, from coordinate 1,912,254 downwards.
AATGGAAAAGGACTATAACGATATTATATTCCTGTCTGGAATTTTTCCCAAGACGTAATAGGGGTCATTCTAAAAGAACTTGTCATGACTTTGTAAAGTTCCCTGTGCTGTGTGAAGCTGGTCAGCATACCACAATTTTATGACTCAACTTTTCATATATTCCCTGAGCTGAGATTCAATTTTGTCTCCTCATTTCCCTAATCACACCTCTAAGAAAAAGAAGACTAGTGCTGTGGCCATAACAGCACAAATTCAATTATCTTTGGAAACTAGATTTCACTCTCTGCAAATTGGATTAGTTATAGAGTTATCATTTGTGAAAGGTAATGAAGATGTTTATAAAGGAAGGGATGGTTTTTATTTTTTTTTTCAGAGAGTTTCTCTGTGTGTTCTAGTTTTATATTTTGATGAGATTGGTGGGAATGAGTTGTATTTACGTTGCAGTTTCTTGCATTCTCAGACTTTGGGTTTCTTTCTCTTTAGTGGTCCAGAACAATGGTCTTATCTAATCTTTCATTTGTCTGTGGCATTTATAACTTGGCTGTAGGTACCTGGAGTTTTCTTGAACTTCAGCGAATATTCAAGTCCCAGCTCAGTGCTTTTTCAACATTGCACCTTGCCTCAGGCTAGTTATTCTTGTCACTATGATTTGCCAATTTTATATTCCAAAACAGTGGGGGTCCTTATCCCTGCCCATACAGGCTGCTAAAATATGCAACTACATTTTTGCATTGTGGAATGTGTATGTGTCTGTCTGTGTCTGTCTGTCTGTCTGCATGTCTGTCTCTATGTGTATGTGTGTCTGTGTCTCTTTGTGTGTGTGTGTGTGTGTGTTCATGTGCAAATGACTGTATGTGGAAGCCAGAAGTCAATATTGCCTGTCTCAATTTTTCTCCATCTTATCTTTCAAGACAGGGGCACTCACTGAACCCAGCACTTACCAACTGCCTAGACTGGTTGGCCAGAGTACTCTGGAGATCTTGTCTTTGCTTCCCTGCACTAGGGTTACAGATGTCAGCAACTTTACTAGGCTTTGTTTTACCTATGTGCTAAGTATCCAAACTCAGGTCTTCATGCACAAACAGCAGGTCCTTCACTAACTGGGCCTCTCTTCAGCTCACATCAGTGAGTCCTGGAAAATCTATGCAGGGGACCTTCCAAGAGTGTTTCATCTCTGTGATTTCTTAAACAGGAGTCTGTCCAATGATACTGTTAAAGTGTGCCTCATTAAAAACAGAAAATCCATGTAACAGCATTTTAGTAATAACATATGGGGTCCAACTGCCCTTGCTATATCTCTAATCAGTTGTAATGCAACCTCACCTGACCAGAGAAAACATCCCCATGGCATCTCAATACTGTTTGTATCTGCATATATATGCCTGTAGTTTCCTAGACCTATTCACTGATGAATTTGTTGTCTTTCGCATTGCTGTGACCTATACTGGAGAAAAAGAGACTTGAATGAGGATAGCTTTATTTGACCTTCAAGTTTGAGGGATTTAGTAAGTTGTAGCCTAGGAAGCATGGTAGCAGGAGAGGAGCTCCCTGGTGATGGGTGTGTGTGTAACTGGGATTCTTTACTCCCTCACATCCCCTCTGCATAGGAAGAAGGGAAGAAATGTGGAACCTGAGTTTAAACCTCATGGCCCAACTACAATGGCCCACTTCCTCTATCAAGGTTCAACCTTCTCAAAGTGCTATGATGAAATCTTCTGGCCCAAACCACACAAACTAGTAATGCGTAGGCTTAACCCAATGGTAGAGCTCTGAATGTGAAATTCAGAGTGCACAGGAAGGACGGGTGAGATGCTTCAGTGGTTAGGAACACTTGCTGATCTCCCAGAGGACCCACATCTGGTTTCCAATACTCACATCTGTGACTGACAGTGGCCTACAATGCCATCTCAGATCCAAAGTTCTCTTTTAACCTCTCTAGGCACTGCATACATGTGGAGCATGGCACATTTGTGTACACACACACACACACACCCACATATAAGAATAAGTAGATAAATGAGTCACTACATAACAATGGAGGACACAAAAGGAGATGGGAATTGAGAAAGAAGTGTTAAGGATTAAATGATTCCAAAATTTCTTAGACTGGAGGAAAGAGTCAGAGAGAGAAGATGGAGAGTTTCAGAAGAGACATGGGTATAGCATGCAAAAGTTTTGAGAATGGTAGAAAGTAAAACAACTGAGTGGGTAAAGACACTTCCTGCCATGTTTGTCAGTCTGCGTTCAAACTCTTGAGTCCACATAGAGGAAGGAGAGAGCTGATTCTTGTAAGTTCCTCTCTGACCTTTTGGCAGCACACACACACACACATATCATTTTAAAATGATGTTAGAGGAATCCAGAACACAGACCAGACACCTGCCTGAATAAGGCAAGTGAGGTAGCACAAGCTGAGGCCACAGGGCCAGGTCACTGGGTACACATGGGCAGATGGAGAAGGGAGCATGAAATTGCTGGAATCCTCCTGCCATGGATTATTTTATGAAACGGAAGGGCAGTTATGCAAAGCATCAGAATGGCCTTCTAGGGTAGAAGCCCTAATAGGATTGATTAAAATTTAGTAAAAGATTATGGGAAATGAAACAAGTGTGATTAATGTCACATGCAAAGCTTTGTTCTGCACTGAGAGCAAGGTAGCTCCCAGCCAGCATCCTTTTTTTGGATTTTGTCTCTTACAACCATCATAGTGAATAGACATGAATGTATTTTAAAAGAGGAAGTTAGAAGAAGAGAGAAAAGCTATGGAACCAAAGACTTCAACCAGGACTACAATTTTCTTGATTGAGAAAACAATATATTTAGTGCTCTGCAGTCTAACAAAATGAGTCAAGAAAGAGGGCAGAAGATGTCTAGCTTGAGGGGCAGTCTGTAAATACACTGGTACTCAGACACAACATGTGGAAGCTATTATCCTTACAATGGTTTAATACCATAAATTGTTTATATAAATGATGGAGGACCTGCCAGGCCAAATACAAACAGTAAGATGACTCAGAGTTTAGTTACAGTGTGAAGCTACTACCACATGGAGCCTGGAATGAACAAGGAGGTTCCGTTAACCTGAGCAATCACTAGAGAAAGCACTAAACAGAGTCCCATGCCCTGCAGATTCCTCAGAGATCTCCAAGCCACAGACCTTAGTTCCACAATATAGGGATTTCATTCAAGAAGATGTGCAGTGACCATCATGAAGTAAGCCCAGCATCTTCTCTGTAACCTCATTATTGCATAGCAGTGCAGACTGTTTCTTTCTGTCTTCTTGAGGCATTAAATCTCATTCTGTCCTTGATTCTTCTAAACCTTGTTTAAATTAGCATATCAGACTGCACTGACTATGGATGGCATCAGTTAAAGGCAGTTGGGATGTATGTTTGTGCCTAACTTTAGATTTTTTGATACAGGTGTATTCTTTTATTTTCCATTGCTGTGATAGAACAGCCTGAAACAAAATTAACATGTGGGAGACAGTGATTATTTTAGCTCAAAATTCCAGGTTACAGTCCATCATAATGAGGAAGTCAAGGCAAGAACTTGAAACAGCCAGTCATTTCAAACCTACAGTCAGAAGTGGAAAGAAATAAATGCATGCATGCTTAGTACTCAGAACGGTTTCTCCACTCTTATACAGTCAAGGACCCAGAGACAGAGAATTGTGCCACCCCACTGCGCTGTGTTCTCTCACACCAATTGATGTTTTTAAGATAGTTGTTCAAAAAAAAGTAAGTAGGTCAGCTTGAGCTAGAGAGCCTCCTATTCAGATTCTCAGGTGATTCTGGCTTATGTCAAGTTTACAATTAAAATTAACCAGCATATCATATTAGCAGAAAAAACATTCACCGTGCTGTTCCTTGTTCAATTGTTTTCTCAACTGGGTGGGTCTGACTCCATACTCAACATACAAAAGCTATATGCTGTCTCCACAAAGGCCAAAGGCAGCCAGTTCCATGCCCACATATGTGGACTGCACTATGATCTCCATGATCTCCATCTATGTTATATAAATGTGTTCACAGCACTCCCTGGTATCACTCTGATCTTTCTGCTGGATCACTAGTTCCTTGAGGAAACAAACTCTAGTTAAGAGATGACTGTTGATTGACTATTCGTGTTTGCGTATATCACAAAATGACAGATAAGAAACTATAGAATTTTCAGTGTCAGTGCAGGCAAAAGATGAGACCTGCAGGCAATATGCCTAGCAGAGAAGCACCCTTGTGTTCATAATGTAAGTCTCCAAACCACAATGAGATGGCACACAAGACTTCCTCACCCATTGTGTTAGATCAAAGCCCTCAACTGACTTCAGTGTAGTGAGGGAAAGCATTCAATATTTTTCTTAGCTTGATGTGACTAAAGAAAACTATATATAAAAGTTAAAACAAACAAATTATTTCTGTGCAAATGTTTAAACGCTTCTTTCTTTTTTCCCCAGGGAACAAAATACAGCCTCTTCTGAGTGAGACTAGTGTATTGTTTTTGATTAGTTTAACAGAGCCTTAAATCTGAATGTCTTTTGAGCATGGCAGAGCAGGTCAAACAGCAAAATAAGAGTGGAACAGAGGTCAGCATGGCTGGCAGCAGCCAATGGAGTCCTGGATCATTGCTATTTACAAATGTAAGGAAAGCAGACAGCCTGGAGTTTGAAAAGGTGTGAGAAAATGAAATGCTCCTGCTGAAAAATAGTATAGTGTAAGCTGTCCAAAACAATTCCCCTTTCCCTAAGTCAGCTGGGGAGACCAGCCAAGAGAATTGTTGTATATTACTCTTGTCCTTCCTATTCATCTTCCCTGTCCCTTTCCTTATTTAACTTTATCCTGTTTCCCAGAGCATTGCCTTTCATGTCAGTAAATGTTTCCCATGCTAGCAATCTACTTCAGAATACAGGAAGGAATGTGTATATTTTTTCCTTCACTTGTTTCTTAATTTTGTGATTTCTGTGGATATTTTCATTGTGTGCTTTTTGAACTAACTGTTTTGGATGCCCAGCAAAGAATGAGGAGCAAAGAACAGCCTCAATGACTTTTGGAATGACTCTAGTGTATTAGACACTATAAAGCAAAGAACTGTATAAAAACAAACAAGACTGAGGGGAGGTATAGCATCGAGACACACTCCACCTTCCTACAGAAGGTTAACAGGCATTACGTCTGCAGCAGGACCACAGACCCTCAACAGGACACTCCGCAGCAGTACTGACCAAGGCCATCAACATTGCCTTAGATGACAGTTCCTCCTCCTTCTCCTCCTCTTCTTCTTCCTCCTCCTCCTTCTCCTGAGGAAGATTATAAGGATTGGTGGGTAGATGTGGGAGGATCCAGAGGTGAGTATGATTGCAATGCATGATGTGAAATCCATAATCAGTAAAAAATCTTGTTGAGGAAAAAAAAGGAGGCATTACTTAGCAAGATATTTGGCTCAATACCTGCTACAGCCAAGTGGACAATAGTGTTCCGGTCAGCAAGAAAAGCAGGAACTAAGGATTTTGTTTGCCGTGTTCGAGTAATAGTGAGGACAGAAGAGAAAGGAAGGACGACGTTGGTATAATTGGTTTGCAGTGTGACAAAGCATCCTGAGAGACCCCCATTAGCCTTTAGGATGTTTGACTAAGGGGAAGGCTTGAAGAAGTAGGGTGGCTTTAGTGCCTATGTTGAAAGCAGGCTGAAAAGATCTGGGTCATTAGCTTGGAGAGAGCTGGCAAGCTTCAAGGACCCAGGGAAGAGCTGAAGCAGGAGCCAGGGTGGTAAAGGAGGTGGAAGTGGGAAGTGTGTGGGTTTGGGGTGGAGTCTAAGGAGGGCAGAGGGTCAGCTAATGGACTGGTTGCATTAGGCAGTCAAACTCCAGGGGATTCTGCCTGAACAGCCTGGAGGTCTGGAATTACCCAACTGAGATGTGAAAGGCTATCAGGAGAAGATGTGGGAGCAGGGAGACTCAGAGTTCATTTTGGGACAAGCAAGGACTGGGATGCTTATTAAGTATGCAATTTGAAATCCTGAGGGGGCAGAAAGACCCACGAGGCTGTGGCTCAGGGAGAAAACTGCTGAAGACATAAATGTGGGGTTTGGCAACACATAGACAATTTGCAGAGCTACAGAACAGGAAGAGAAAGCCAAAAAGCTGAAAATGAACATAATTAAAACTACCCAAAGTGTTGAGCACTAGATGTTATTGAACATGGGAGTCACAATCTGTGCCCCAAGCCATGTTCAGTCACCCAGTCTTAAAAAGCCAGATGTCCCTCAACAGAGGAATGGATATAGAAAATGTGGTACATTTACACAATGGAATACTATTCAGCTATTAAAAACAATGACTTCATGAAATTCACAGCCAAATGGATGGAACTTGAAAATATCATCCTGAGCGAGGTAACGCAGTCACAAAAGAATGAACATGGTATGTACTCACTGATAAGTGGTTATTAGCCCCAAAGTTCGAAATACCCAAGAGTCAGTTCGCAGCAACAGTAGGGCTGAGTGTGAGGTCCCAGATAGAGAACTTGGAGAAGGGACTGAAGGAGCTGAGAGAATTTGCAGCCCCAGGGAGGGAGCAACAGTGGCAACTGGCCTGACCCCCTTGATACTCCTGGAGACTGATCCACCAACCAAAGAATACACATGGAGGGACCCATGGTGTTGGCCAGTCTTATTAGACATCAGGAGGGGCAGAGACCCTTGGGCCTGGGGGTGTTAGATCCCCCAGTATAGGAGAATGCCAAGGAGAGAGACAAGAGTGGATGGGTGGGTGGGTGGGGGAATACCGCCATAGTGGCATGGGAGGGGGGAGGGAATGGGGAGGTTCCAAAGGGGAGGTCTGGAAAGGGGGAAACATTTGAAATGAAAATAAAAATAATAAAAAAAAAAAAGAAAGGAAAAAAGCCAAATTGATAGTGAACAGCAAAACAAAACAAAAATAAACAAACAAAAACCAGCCCCACCCCTACACACAGAAGTCCTTCTTCAGTGTCCTGAAGTTTAAATATAGGGGCCAATGGAATTCACATCTTCACAGTTCCAACAAGGTGCGGTTCTGTCCACCATTGGCTAATCATTGTTTGGGCTTCAGACTTATCCTATAAGGTGGTCTGACAAATTGTTAGTACCATGTGAAATCTCTTTTCTGGAGACAAGTTTTTCTCTGACTGGTGTAATTTTCTTTCTCTGAACATAAGATTCCTGGGGGGGGGGAATTCCTATTTCTTTGGGGTCCATTGTTTCAATAGTCTGGTAGACAGATTGAGAATCACAAGTGTCTCTTATAGAATATCCTCATTTCTTCCAGCCAGGTACAATTTAGGGAAAATGTGGTTGGTTGTATTCAGCAGCATGATTCTGCAGGTGCCTTTCATTGGGATATAAGAACTGGAGCCAATGGTGAGGGCAAAGCTCATGAGTGCTGTCGCATCAGGCAAGTAAGCAAAAACTGTCTGAGGGAAATAGTCACAGTGTTCGCCAAGTGCTACTTAATGTTCCAACATGACTGACCAACATGATGTCTGAGGCAGCACTCTTCCCAGTCAATCATAGTCTAGCAGACCCCAGTAAGCAAAATCAGTGACTAGAAAAGTACAAGAGAAGCTCAGAGGGAGGGAGTGGCATGTCTGAAGGCACTGAATAGACAGTAGAGAAAATGTGGACAAGCCATGGAAGTGTTGACTGGGAAAGCTACTAAGGCGAATGTTTGAACACAGTATATAACAAGTGACCAAGAATAAATTACTTTTGCTCAGTGAAGGAGGTGTTCTTAGTGAAATTTCAACTGAAAGATTCCCTTGAGACACATGCTTTACTGGTACCTTTTCTTACATGTTGCAGGTATATTTATCTGAAGAGGTTCATATTCTGGTCAGGTTGGTTGACTACACTGGTCACTATTTCTGTGGTTGATTCTGTATGAGTAGCAGTACAGAGCCTGTGGACCATTTGCACTCTGAGCACTGGCATGGCTGAGCTTATTTATGCTTTCCCAGGATCTGCTTTCTATTTCATTGCATACATTTTCCTTACAACATTCCCTCTTTAATTCCCATCACTTGGATTCACTGATTATTTTTATGGTACCATTCCATATGTTCTGTTGGCTTTGACTTCTCATTGCTAGTTGTTACATATTAACATCTGCTTATGTGTTTATTGTCCATCCTTCAACACATCGGAAAAACTTCTGTAAAGTGACATGTTTTCCTGAGAATAGAGTGTCATAAGAGTAGATATGTATACTCCTATTCTGCTTGGATAAGTCATTTCCTAACAGAGATAGGATGGAGAGGATACATATGTTCATGGAAGTGAAGAGATTTATTAGGAGAACTGGATCATGAAATCACAGTGGCTGAGAGCAGCATGATGGGGCTATGCACAGGCTGAAAACTCAAGTTAAAGGCTTCAGAAAAACAAGTAAAAGGTTCAGAGATGTAACTTTCCGTCCAGGTTACAAATGCCAAGAACCCAAGGAGGAGAATGACAGAAATCTTGAAGTCTGGAGGCCAAAAGACATGAAGTTTTCATATTAAAGAGAGAAGAAAAGTCATCTATCTCAATTCTCAGCATAGAAATCAGTACACCCTTTATACTCCCCCTAAGTCCTTCTCCCTAAAACCTCCTCACAGGATATGAAAACCTCTCATACTCAGTCCACATTCTCACAGACACAGACACCCACCTCAACCAATGCTTTCCTCAGGATTTCATGTTTTTTTTTTTTTATAGTTGTTTTGTTTTTTCATTAATATATAAATAATTTATTTATTCATTTTACATCACAATCACAGCCACAGCCTCCCTCCAGTGGTCTTCCCAGTTTCACCCTCCCTCCTTCCTCCATTTCTCAGAGCAGGGAGCCCCCCACCCTGCTACCAACATGCACTAGCATTTCATGTCTCATCAGGACTAAACACATCCTCTCCCACTGAGAATTGCAAATCACAGCTACTCTGAGATTTTTATCTTAAAACCATGGGAACAACTAAGATAAAAAAATTCAAGTGCCAGTACATGCTATCGAAAGATATTGAGCAAGCAGAACACGTCTCCATTGCTGGTGGGAGTGTAACCTTGTAAAACCACTTTGGAAATCAGTCTGGCAGTTTCTTAGAAAATTGGAAATATTTCTACCTTAATATCTATCTATACTGCTCATGGGTATATAATCAAAAGATGCCCCATCATACCACAAGGACACTTTCTGAACTATGTTTATAGCAACTTTCTTCATAGTGTTGAGAAACTGGAAACAACCCAAATGCTCCTCAACCAAAGAATGGATAAAGAAAATGTGGTACACTTATACAGTGGAATACTACTTAGCTATTAAAAATGAGGAGATAGTGAAATTTGCAGACAAATGGGTAGAACTAGGAAATATCATCCTGAGTGAAGTAACCTAGAAACAGAAAGACACACATGATTTGTGCTCATTTATAAGTGGATATTAGCCATAAAGTATAGGATAACTATGCAAAAATCCACAGATTTAAACAATTTAAGTAACAAGGAGAATGTGTGAATCTTACTCAGAAGGGATCCATGTCAACCTGCACATCAACACCTGTGACACAGTGCTACATATACAAATACTGCCAGGAGAGAGCTGGTCTCCTAGGAATGCCAACATACCTGAGAGCACAGGTAAGACCACCACTTCTGTTCAAATTCCTGACCCAAGAAGGAACCTCCTAGAGCCATCAGAGACAAAGGAAAGAAAGAGCAGCTGGGGACAGGATCCTTCTGGTTTTTGTCTGCACCCCATATCTAACCCTGTACCACTGCTCTCCATACCCAAATTCCTCCCAGAGAGATCTGGTCTCCTGGGAGTACTGACACACAGGCTTGGATGAAGGACAAACCACAGTCAGAGACAGCAAGACCAGCTAACACCAGAGGTAACCAGATGGAGAAAGGCTTGGGCAAGAACTAAGCAAGAGAAACCAAGGCTACATGGCATCATCAGAAGCCAGTTTTCCCACCACAGTGAGCCCTGGATACCCCAATACACCAAAAAAAGCAAGACTGAGATTTAAAATCACATCTCATTATGATAATAAAGGACTTTCAGAAGGACATAAAGAATTCTGTTAAAGAAATACCAGAGGACACAGGTAAACAGCTAGAAGCTCTTGAAGAGGAAACACAAAAATCTCTTAAAGAATTACAGGAAAACACAGCCAAACAGGTGTCAAATTGAACAAAACCATCCATGATCTTAAGATGGAAATAGAAACAATAAAGAAGTAACAAAGGGAGACAACTCTGGAGATAGAAAACCTAGGGAAAGGATCATGAGTCATAGAAGCAAGCATCACCAACAGAATAAAAAAGATAGAAGAGAGAATCTCAGGTGCAGAAGATCCCATAGAAAACCTTGACACAACAGTCAAAGAAAATGCAAAATGCAAAAAGCTCCTAACCCAGGAAATCCAGGACATAATGGGAAGACCAAACCTAAGGATAATAGGTATAGAAGAGAGTGAAGATTCCCAACTTAAAGGGCCAGTAAATATCTTCAACAAAATTATAGAAGAAAACTTCCCTATCCTAAAGAAAGACATGCCCATAAACATATAAGAAGCCTATAGAACTCCAAATAGATTGGACCAGAAAAGAAATTCCTCCCTTCATGTAATAGTCAAAACACCAAATGCATAAAAGAAAGAAAGAATATTAAAAGCAGTAAGGGTAAAAGATCAAGTAACATACAAAGGCAGACCTATCAGAATTAAAACAGACTTCTCACCAGAGACTATGAAAGCTAGAAGATCCTGGGCTAATGTCATACAGACCCTAAGAGAACACAAATGCCAAGCCAGGCTACTATACCCAGCAAAACTCTCAATTACCATAGACAGAAAACAAGATATTCCATGACAAAACCAAATTTACACAATATCTTTCCACAAACCCAGCCCTACAAAGGATCAAGATGGAAAATGCCAGCATAAGGAGGGAAACCACACCCTAGAAAAAGCAAGAAAATAATCTTCTATCAACACACCCAAAAGAAGATAGCCACACAAACATAAAAATAACACTGAAAATAACAGGAAACAACAGTCACTATTCTTTAATATCTCTTAACATCAATGGACTCAATTCCCTAATAAAAAGACATAGACTAACAGACTGGATATGTAAACAGGACCCAGCATTTGACTGCATACAGGAAACGCACCTCAGTGTCAAAGACAAACACTATCTTAGAGCAAAGGGCTGGAAAACAATTTTCCAAGCAAATGGTCTCAAGAAACAAGCTGGAGTAGTCATTCTAATATCAGATAAAATCAACTTTTAACCAAAAGTCATGAAAAAAGATAAGGAAGGACACTTCATTCTCACCAAAGGAAAAATCTACCAAGAAGAACTCTCAATTCTGAACATCTATGCTCCAAATGCAAGGTCACCCACATTCATAAATGAAACTTTACTAAAGCTCAAAGCACACATTGCTCCTCACACAGATATAGTGGGAGACTTCAACACCCCACTCTCATCATTGGACAGATTTTGGAAGCAAAAACTAAACAGAGACACAGTGAAAGGAACAGAAGTTATGAACCAAATGGATTTAACAGATGTCTATAGAACATTTCATCCTAAATAAAAAGAATATACCTTCTTCTCAGCACCTCAATGTACCTTCCCCCAAACTGACCAGATAATCAGTCACAAAACAGACCTAAACAATATAAGAAAATTGAAATAATCCCATGCCTCCTATCAGATCACTATGCATTAATGCAATTAATAATTAATAATTGCAAGAAAAATAATGGAAAGCCGACATACACATGGAAGCTGAACAACTTGGTCAATGATGAAATAAAGAAAGAAATTAAAGACTTTTTAGAATTTAATGAAAATGAAGGTACAACATACCCAAACTTATGGGACACAATGAAAGCAGTGTTAAGAGGAAAACTCATACCTTTGAGTTCCTCTAAAAAGAAACTGAAGAGAGCATACACTAGTAGCTTAACAACACATCTGAAAGCTCTAAAACAAAAAGAAGCTAATACACCCAAGAGGACTAGACGACAGGAAATAATCAAACTCAAGGCTGAAATCAAGCAAATAAAAACAAAAATAAGTATACAAAGAACCAACAAAACCAGGAGCTGGTTCTTTGAGAAAATCAACAAGACAGATAAACCCTTAGCCACACAAAAAAGAGGGTACTGAGACAATATCCAAATTAACAAAATGAGAAATGAACAGGGGGATATAAAAACAGAAACTGAGGAAATTAAGAAAATCATCAGATCCTACTACAACAGCCTATACTCAACACAACTAGAAAATCTGGATGAAATGGACAATTTTCTAGACAGATACCAAATACCAAAGATTAAGTCAGTACTAGATAAACCATCTAAGCACTCCCATAACCCCTAAAGAAATAGAAGCAGTCATTAAAAGTCTCCCAACCAAATGAAGCCAAGGAGCAAATAGGTTTAGTGCAGAATTCCATTAGACCTTCAAAGAAGAACTAATACCAATACTCTTCAAACTACTCTATAATATAGAAACAGAAGGAACACTACTCAATTTGTACTATGAAGCCACTTACACTGATACGAAAACCACACAAAGACCCAACAAAGAAAGAAAACATCAGACCAATTTCCCTTATGAATATCAATGCAAAAATACTCAATATAATCCTCCAAAACCAAATTCAAGAACATATCAAAAGATCATTCATGATCTAGTAGGCTTCATCCCAGATATGCAAGGATAGTTCAATTCACAGAAATCCATCAATGTAATTCACTACATAAAGAAACGCAAAGAAAAAAAACCCACATGGTCATTTCAATAGATGCTGAAAAACCATCTGACAAAATTCAACATTCCTTCATGTTAAAAGTCTTGGAAAGATCAGGCGTTCAAGGAGCATACTTAAACATAGTAAAAGTAATCTACAGCAAACCAGTAGCTAACATCAAACTAAGTGGAAAGAAACTTGAAGAAATCACACTAAAATAAGGGACTAGACAAGGCTACCCTCTCACCCCCCATCTATTCAATATAGCACTTGAAATTCTAGCTAGAGCAATTATATAACAAAAGGAGGTCAAACGAATACAAATTGGAAAGGAAGAAATCAAAATATCACTATTTGCAAATGATATGATCATATACTTGAGTGACCCAAAAAACTCCACCAGAGAACTCCTAAAGCTGATAAACAACTTCAGCAAAGTGGTTGGATATAAAATTAACTCAAACAAATCAGTAGCCTTCCTATACTCAAAGTATAAACAGGCTGAGAAAGAAATTAGGGAAATGACACAATTCACAATAGTCACAAACAATATAAAGTATCTTGGTGTGACTCTAACCAAACAAGTGAAAGATCTGTATGATAAGAACTTCAAGTCTCTGAAGAAAGAAATTGAAAAAGACCTCAGAAGATGGAAAGATCTCCCATGGTCATTGATTGGTAGGATTAATATAGTAAAAATGGCCTTCTTGCCAAAAGCAATCTACAGATTCATTGCAATTCCCATCAAAATTCCAACTCAATTCTTCATAGACTTAGAAAATGCAATTCTCAAATTCATTTGGAATAACAAAAAAACCACAATAGCAAAAATTATTCTCAACAATAAAAGAACTTCTGGGGGAATCAGCATCCCTGACCTCAAGCAGCAGTGCAGAGTAATAGTGATAAAAACTGCATGGTACTGGTACAGTGACAGGTAGATCAATGGAATAGAACTGAAGACCCAGAAATGAACCTATACACCTATGGTCACTTTATCTTTGACAAAGGGGTTAAAACCATTCAGTGGAAAAAAGACAACATTTTCAACACATGGTGCTGGTTCAACTGGCAGTCAACATGTAGAAGAATGCAAATTGATCCATTCCTATTTCTCTGTACAAATCTCAAGTCCAAGTGGATCAAGGACCTCCACATAAAACCAGATACACTGAATCTAATAGAAGAGAAAGTGGGGAAAAGTCTTGATCACATGGGCACAGGGGAATTGTTTCTGAACAGAACACCAATGGCTCATGCTCTAAGATCAAGAATCGACAAATGGGAACTCATAAAATTGTAAAGCTTCTGTAAGGCAAAGTACACTGTCAATAGGACAAAATGGCAACCAGCAGATTGGGAAAAGATCTTTACCAATCCTACATCTGATGGAGAGCTAATATCCAATATACAAAGAACTCAAGAAAATTAGACTCCAGAGAATCAAATAACCCTATTTAAAAATGGGGAACAAAGCTAAACAGAGAATTCCCATCTGAGGAACTCGAAGATCTGAGAAGCACCTAAGAAATGTTCATCATCCTTAGTCATCAGGGAAATGCAAATCAAAACAACCCTGGGATTCTACATCACACCTGTCAGAATGGCTAAGATCAAAAACTCAAGTGACAGCAGAAGCTGGTGATGATCTGGAGAAAAAGGCACACTCCTTTATTGCTGGTGGGATTGCAAGCTGGTACCACCACTCTGGAAATCAATCTGGTGGTTCCTCAGAAAATTGAACATAGTACTACCTGAGGACCTAGCTATACCTCTCCTGGGCATATACCCAGATGATGCTCCAACATTTAATAAGGACACATGCTCCACTATATTCATAGCAGCCATATTTATAGTAGCCAGAAGCTGGAAACAACCCAGATGTCCCTCAGTCGAGGAATAGATACAGAAAATGTGGTACATTTACACAATGGAATACTACTCAGCTATTAAAAACGACTTCATTAAATTCACATGCAAATGGATGGAACTTGAAAATATCATCCTGAGTGAAGTAACTCAGTCACAAAAGAACACACTTAGTATATACTCACAGATAACTGGATATTAGCCCAAAATTTCAGAATAATGAAGATTTAATTCACAGACCATATGAAGCCTAAGAAGAAGGAATATCAAAATTTGGATGGTTCGGTGCTTCTTCAAAGGGGGAACAAAATATTCACAGGAGGAAATATGGAGACAAAGTGTGGAGCAGAGACTGAATGAAAGGCCATCCAGAGACTGTCCCACCTTGGGATCCATCCCATACACAGTCATCAAGCCTAGACATTATTGTGGATGCCGGGAAGTGCTTGCTGATGGAAGCATCATAAGCTGTTTCCTGAGAGATTCGGCCAGAGCCTCACAAATACAGAGGCATATGCTCACAGTGAATCATTGGACTGTGCGTGGGGTCCTGCATGAAGGAGTTGGAGAAGGGACTGAAGGAGCTGAGGGGTTTTGCAGCCCCACAGAGAGAGCAACAGTGTCAACTGGCTAGACTCCTAGGAGCTCCTGGGGACTGGACCACCAATCAAATAATACACATGGAGGGACCCATGGTGCTGGTTGCATATGTGACAGAGGAGGGTCTTGTTGAACATCAGTGGGAGGAGAGGCCCTTGGGCCTGAAGGGGTTTGATCTCATAGTGTTAGGGAATGCCAGGGAAGGAAGATGGGAGTGGGTGGGTGGGGGAGCATCCTCATAGAAGCAGGGGAAGGGGGGATAGGATAGGTGGTTTCTGAAGGGGAGACCTGGAAATAAAAAATAATAATAAAAAAACAAATAATTAGGACATTAAAAAAAGAGAAAGAAAGAAAGAAAGACAGAAAGAAGGAAGGAAGAAAGAGAAAGAAAGAAAGAAAGAAAGAAAGAAAGAAAGAAAGAAAGAAAGAAAGAAAGGCAGGCATGTTGGGTAGTTCCAACTCTAAAAAGGAAAAAGAAAGAAAGAAAGAAAGAAAGAAAGAAAGAAAGAAAGAAAGAAGAAAAAGTCTCAATTGTACCTTTGACTTTACACTATTAATCTGGTTGAACCTAACAGAGTATTAAACCATTAATATTTTCCTTCTAATTCCTTTAAGAGTTTGCTTCACTGTCTTCCAATTTTTAATGTTCCTAACAACAGATATGTAGCTAACAGCATTTTTTCACCAGTATCAATATCTTTGCTCCATTTTATGTGTGATTTGGTTTTGGTGTTGTCTGAAATTCTTTTCCTCTTTGATTTTTAAGTAATTTGGATTAGTTGGTCTTTATCTTTGTTTCTTTCTTTCTTTATGTATTTCCTTGTATGTGTATTTCTTCCTCTCTTGTAAGTATACTTCTGTGCCTCTGTCTCCTGTGGCCCATCCCCTTCTATCATCTATCTGCCTGCCTGTCTATCTATCTATCTATCTATCTATCTATCATCTATTCACCTCCATCTCCATCTCTCTTTCTCTGTAATATTTCAGTATAAATATAGCTTGAAAGCAGACAATATGAAAATAAGAAAAGAGCAAAACTGAAGATTTTACAGAGGAATGAAGGAAAAGGCATTAGCTTACCAGTTATGTCCTAGTTAGCGTTGATTGTCAATTAGACACAGCCGACGGTCACCTGAGAAGCAAATTTTAAGGGAATGGCCATATCAGATTGGCCTGTGGAGATGTCTGTAAGGGTTTGACCTGATTGTTATTTGATATTTGATTGTTATTTGATTTGTTATCCAGCCCATTTTGGGTGGTACCATTCCCTAGGCAGGTAATATTGGGCTGTCTGTATGTGATAGCTACCTAAGCATGAACTTGAGAATGAGCCAACAAGAAGTGTTCCTCCATGCTTTCTTCTTTGAGTTCTGGATCCGACTGTCTTCAATAATGGACTGTGACCTATGAACTAAAATAAACCTGTTCCTTCTCAAGTTGTTTTATCAGAGTAAGCAGGATCAAGTAGGACAGGTAGCTGGTAAGACAAAGACAATTGAGGCAATAAACTATGTTTAGTTTAAGAGAGAATGGAATTAGAAGATGGTGAATTTATTTAGGGCTCCTGTGTATACATTGCTCATCCCATGGTTGCTAACTGAGTGAACTAAATTCATATACATGTATACTTGAGTCAAATATATTTTGCTTTACTTACTCCACTAAATGAAACATAGGAAAAGATCAAGCTTTAAAACCGGTTACTTACGCTGTATCCTACACAGAGAGTAAATATAAGGAGATCTTTGTGACTGAAATAAAGAGCAATAAAAATGTTAATATCAGATGCCCTTGCTTTATCTGTACATGAATATCCTGCCAGCATTTTTGTGGGATCTGAGAGCAAAGAGGTTTTATATGAGTTTTGGTGGGGAAAAGTAAGAGGACTGATGAAATAAATCATATTTGTTGAATATATTGATAATATTTTCAAATACTGTCTATATTTCCATCTCTAGGCAATGAAACATAAAAATCATGGTTATTCTAGGCAATGAAACATAAAAATCATGGTTATTCTATAGTTGTGTTACAAGATCAAAATTTTAAAGTCTAGTACTTGGGTGTGTTTACTAAGGGAATAATGTAATGTTATGAAAGAAAAGGGCAAATGAGAACATTAGTGAAAGCTTCAGGGAAGATCTGGCATTTCAGAACTGCCTCTGAAGTGGTTATAATTCACAAGTTATTAGCACCTCAAGAGATTGTTGCATAATAATAATAAAATTAGTAGCAAATGCTCCCACAGTGGTACTGTGTGCCAGGTACTTACTTCTGTAGCTGTCATGTTTATAGAAAATTAAAGTTTAGAGAAGGCAAGCAATTTGTATACATTTTCACAGCTAATAAGTAATAAAACAGACCTTAAAACTGAGCAGAAAACAAAATCAATGGAGTTTTCTATGATAGTCTTGAAGGAAAAGTTCTCAAGAAACTTACAATCCAAATCTCAAGAAAGGACATGTGAGATTTGGTGTATGTCCTCAGTTCCAGATTAGATAATCTGACACAAGAAGCAAAAGTCAATAATTCTGGTCCTGAGTCAAGTGTTTATTCTGTCTTATTTGAATATTGACAATGTGCCTCTCGATAATCATTTGTTTGGCCTGCAAATATTTATCTAGCATTTATTATGCCTCTATTTTTGTAGAAACTGGGATCCAAAGGGGGAACAAGTTTGCTCTTTAGTAGAACCATAGAATGAGTAAACAGAATATATATAAATGTGTTTTATTAAGAAACAGCCATAGTGGCAATTGGGGTATGGAAACAAAATAGGGTGGCAGGAATAATAAGTCGTGCTGATCTCTGGAGGGTACAATGCCTGCAAAGGAGGAAACCAAGAAACCATGGGTGAATCCAAAGAATGTGATGATGAACCCACGCTGCAGAGGCACCGTTAGATAAGCAAAGGGTAGGGAGCCAGCCACTGTCCCTGACCTGGAAAGGGAGGGACAGGATCAGAAGAGGAAGGAAGGACATGAGTCATCTTTCAGGTCATATATGGAGCCTATGAAAACCTATTTTTAAGTCCAGGTTGGAAAACTCTTGAAATTCACTAGATAATATGTGGTTATAGATTCATACTTCCAGGCGGTGTGTGTCTATGTGCACACATACACACAGGATGTCAGAAGACAACTTGGGGGACTTACTTTTCTCCTCCTATCATGTGGGTTCTGGAGATTGAACTCAGACCTTCAGGCTCATTCTCAAGAACATTTACCCACTGAGCCCTCTTGATTAGGCTTCTTCCCATGCTCAGATCTTTATGTAAACTACTTTCTGTGGATGAACCTTTAAAATTTAATTAATTATTTGTGATCAAGGGGTTTTGTGAATACTGGAAAAGAAAATCTGTCAGAGACTCTAGCCTAGCATGCTTGTGTGATGAATAATGGCTCACTTCTCGAGCTAGATTGGGACTCTGGGCATATTGCATGTGCCTAGATTCTTGATTGCAGACCATGGAGGCTAGAGTGAACCTTCACAATCCTCTCATTTAATAAATGAAAAGATTGGAGCTCTGCCAAGTCTCACTTGTCCAGGGTCATAAAACTCATTACATAAAGTCAGAATGAAATTATTCCTGTAAGTGAGATGCTGAGGAAGGAAAATGGGATAATCTCTCCTCTTGATTCATTGCTGTTGCCAAAGCATTTGTCTCTGTGCTTGAGTAATTCATTAAAATTGAACTTATGATTATGTGTATCTGATGAACACCCCTCCCGCTGAATACATTTCTGATCTCTCCACTCACTGTCCCAGGAACAGAGACAATTTTTGGACAACTTGAAATGGACAATTTCTGTGTTCTGGGTCACCTTTCACCTGCTTTTGTATATGTATGTGGTAACGTTGTGTGCACTTGTGTATGTGTGTATGGAGACCAGAGATTGGAGATGTGTGTCTTCCTCCACTATGTTCCATCTTAATTTTGAAGGAGCATCTCCCACTAAATCTGGAGCTTTCTGACTTGCCTAGGCTGTCCAGCCAATGAGCTTTAAGGAGCAATCTGCCTAAGCCCCCTCAGTCAGTGGTCACCAATGGCTATTGACACACCTAGCTTAGTCCTGGTCATTAGGGATTCAAGATGACATCCTCATTCTTGCCCACCAGGTGCTTTACTAGCTGAGTAATCTCTCTAGCCCTTCATGCTCCTTTAAAACCTGTTTTGTACAGCTACCACAGCATAAATATAATCTGAAATATCGTTTATGGGTCAGCTGTATTCCAGTCAGGAATCCTCTACTTTCCCTAACTAACTACTCTGAGCTTAGGTGAACCAGGTGCTAAGAGTAAAACTTGACCAATGTCAGGTTGATGGAGAAAATACCATGTCTCAGTGGTTAATGTTGGTTGGGAAGCCGTTTTCTCTGCTCTGCAAAGGGTCCCTCTGATGTTCATAGCAATGACTACTTCAATACCACACCCTCAATGTAGCATCAACACTTTTCATGCTTTGCAGTCCCCCCCATTTTGTTCCTTGAAATTACTTTGTCATTCAAGCCATGATGCCCTGCCTCCTGTCTCATGAACTGTGCTTTAAGGGAACCCATACTAATACCATACCCACTTGTTTGCATGACATCCTTCCACTAAGTGGTCAATTGTGCACTCTTACTTAGTAGTTGGGATCCAAAACGTGGTTCTTTAAAGATATTTGCCAAATCAGTACAATCCAGGATGACCATGGTGAACTAAGGTCTCTGCCTTGATTGAATTTTAGTTGGTACATGTTGATTGAATTTAGTTTGGTAATATATGATTCATAACATGAGTCAGTGGGTATAGAAAGATTATAATGATAGAAGTATTAAACTGGAAACAATGAACAGTTTAGAAATCAGAAAACGGTTACTGGAAAGAGATTTGCAGATTGTCATGATGTCTAATAAGTGTTTAAGTGCATTTTCTTTAAGGAAGAAAGATGAGACACATAGAACACAGCATCCTTGCTGTAATCCTTCACTCACTTGTACAAGGAAAAGCACCTGTTATTAAGTGTCTTTTGTGATGGGAGCCTCTTGCTTAGAGGTGAAACATAATCTTCGAGCTCAAAACAGAACTCATCTCAGAAGTGGACTAAGGATGGACAAAGATCAGATTTCATCTGCATTTGGTTCCTGTGAATACATCATGGATCAGGGGAGAAGAGTTTCCAACATGGACACAGGAGGGACCAACCACACCATTGATTCCTCTAGAAGTGGGGTTTTGAATGTCCCATGGGGTGAATATACTTAACAGGTGCCTAATCAAATCTGTTCTGGTTTCCTTGCAGTACTTGATAACTATATGATCATTTTAAATGTGGCTTACAGACTTTTTGTTTGTTTGTTTTGTTTTTTTGAGACAGGGTATCTCTGTGTAGCCCTGGCTGTCCTGGAACTCTGTAGACCAGGCTGGCCTCGAACTCAGAAATCCACCTGCCTCTGCCTCCCTAGTACTGGTTTTAAAGGCATGAGCCACCACTGCCTGGCATGGCTTACAGATTTTAGTAAATGAATAAATTCTCTCATTAAAAAATCTAAAATCATGCCATGTATGATTTAATATCCTAAGCTAGAAAGATGAACTTCAATTAAGCATCAAGGCATGAAGACAGAGCCCAGCAAACAAAAAAGTCATAACTCTATTAAATCTTAATAAGGAAATGGGAGCCCTGAAACATAAAATTTGATCTTTGGAAGAAGAACCCTTGACCAAATGTTACAAAGTTTCAAATACACTAGAGGGAAAGCTTTAGCAAACTTTTCATGGGACGGCATTTATAATTAATTGTACAATGTGCAGAATTGCTGAAAGATTAGATTTGAAATGTTATTGCTGAATAGAGTGATCTATTTGTGTGGTGGTAGATTTATTAATTACCTTATTTAGTCATCCATATTATCTGCATATACATCACATTGTATACCTCATAAACACAGAATTATAGATCAATTGAAGGCAAAATAAAATTTCAAATGCAGAAATATTATTGGAAGAAGAGAGAAAGTGGGAGGGATGAGGGAGGGAGGGAAGGAGGGATGAGGAAGAGAGAGAGAATTTCACGGGAATGAGAGAAATATAAACATGTCTAACAATATTTGAGGGAGCTAGTTTGACTGGATATTCAACTCTGAAGAAAGGGGAGATGGGAAGCAAAGGTAAAATGAAAAGTGTAGTTGAGATACTCCACATGCAATTATAAGTTCATTGTAACACATGTAATGGGGAGATGGAAAGTGCTGGACAGACTTTGAAGGAGAATGTAACCTTGATGGAAGTTCACACTTAGGGTCTGAGGAGATGGCTCAGTGGGTAAACAAGTTTATCACTTGAGAACCTGAGCTCTATCCTCAGGACCCACATGGTAGAAAGATAGAGCTAAATAACTCCAGAAAGCTATGACTTCCACATGCATGCTGCAGCATGCATGCTCACGCAACTACACACACACACACACACACACACACACACACACACACATTGAAAACCTAAACCTCCCACCTCAGTTTTAAGATTACCTCTCTTCTGGCTGTTCAGTGGATGAAGCTGGGAGTGGTGGTGCCTTTACCTCTGTCAGGATAGCTTTCATCCATTTTCAGAGAGGGTTAAGAAGAGGTGAAAGGCTTGAATGGAGCTGAGAAGTGAGGCAGATACGGGGCTCAGATATAGAATGTTAGTGGGGAAGACAGAAATTCAGTGAGGAACACATAAAAAACACCAGCTTGTACCTAAGATCAACATAGCTACTTTGGAATGTGATACACAGAAAAAGAGTGGATAATATAAATGAAGAATTCAGCCTTCAAGTGTAACTTCTTGAACAATATTGATAGACTTAGGTGAAAATCAAGTTTTTATTTTGTGAATATAATTGCTTTTGCAAATATTGCTAGATGTACCTTGTGAGCATCATCCACATCAGATCACCACACAGAATTTATCAGAATACTGTTTGATTGCCCAAAGGGCGTGTGGGGATATAATCGTAAAGTCTTTAATGTGTGTGAGTGTGTGTGTGTGAGTGTGTGTGTGTCCCTGTCAGTGAATAGGTACATGTATGTTTACAGACTCATGTGTGTGCGTGCACATGTACAAATGCAGGCCACAGGTGTCTTCCAGTATCATTCCACAAATGTCACCCACCTTTGATTTTGAAACAGGATCTCTGCACTGGCCTGGAGCTTGCTGATTACGATAGGCTGGCTGGCTAGCATATCTTAAATCTTTATGCAGGTCCACATGCGTGCACAGGCATGTACTTTTCCATCTGTACCATCTCCCTCAGGTACAATTCTCATCTCTTCTGTGAAGTTAGGTTCCAGTAACTAATTCTCAAGAATATGAATGTTGATAATACAAAACCATATCCAAACCTCAAAGCCATAGTCAATTTCTACCCAGCACTGAGAACCCATTTCTGACACTTTAAACGAAATTGGTCATTGATGATGAACATGCTGATAGGTTTGTTCATAATTTTGCATGTTAATCTTTCGAAAATTAATGTTTGGAGTTTTTATGAATCAGTGTTCCACTAGAGAATGAGAATCAATGAGAGACATGTGCACACACATACAAATGCACCAACAAATGCACACACATACACAAACACAAGCGCATATACAAATATACAAGCACACAATCATAAACACACAAAATATACAAATGCAAATAAACACAAATACACACAGATACACACAAATATACAACATCCAAGCACACTCACATACAAATGCACACAAATAGATTTATACAAATACACATAATTGTGCAAATATATTCATACACGCAAATACACAAACAAGCACCAGTACAGAAACAAACACAGAAGCATACACACAGAGAAACATAAACATAAATACACGTAGACACACCCAAGAACACATGCACACAGACACACACAAATACACACATATGCACACAGAGATAGAGACTTATTTCAAGGGCTTGGTTATGCAGTTGTGAGATGTAGTTGTGTGACTCTAACATCCCTGATGTGTATCCAGCATGAAGTGCTCTCACCTTGTCTGACACAAGGCTCAACCAATGTCTAGGCTGCTCCATTCCAAAACAAAAACAAAAACAAAACAAACAAAAAACAAAACAAAACCAAAAAAACCTGAGAGCTCAATAAATATTTGGTTTACTTGAAGCTGATCATTTTAAGTATTTGATCTAGAAAATAGAGGATAGAAAGTTCTTTCCTCGCTGAAAGCTCAGCTAGGATGTTGTTGTGGTTCTCTCTCTCTCTCTCTCTCTCTCTCTCTCTCTCTCTGTGTGTGTGTGTGTGTGTATGCATGAAGAGTGGCTTACAGGTTGTCATCTATATAGTTCAACAATAGCTGCCTCTTTGATGTATAGGCCAAGTACCTGATAATTGCTTAGTGCGCAAAGCTATATGTCTCAGCAGTCAAAATCTGGGCCTGGAATGTGGGAGGATTCCTGGAGAGCTGCTGATCCTTAGTCTTTGTTAGAAACCTGAAGAAGTGAGTTTCAATATCGGAAATTAATATCAGAAATCTGATATTAGAATGACATGCCTCAACCGTGGGATAGATGAGTTTGCCAGCAAGATCAAGAGCAAGCAGACAAAACCAAAGGTTTCCTTCTTTCTTTTCCTTTTATGTGAGCTGCTACTAAAAGGTGTGGCCCAGATTTAGGGTGGGTTTTTGCACTGTAACTAATCTAATAAAAAATCCCTCACAGGTATGCCCAGCTTCTTGGGTTTTAGTTGGTTCCAAGTATAGTCAAGTTGACATACCAAGATTAACTATCACAGATGTCCAAAAAAAAAAAAAAAAAAAAAAAGACCGTAGCGTTTTCTATGATGATAACAAATGCTGCCCAGCAAAACTGTTATATTTGATGACTACCTATGGAGAGGGCACACTGCAGATGCTGCATTCTCCTGGTCACAGAAACTCGGAAGATGTTATCTGTGTGCAACTAGGAGCATTTCTGCAACTGAAGTTGGCTCTGGAGGTTGCTCCATTGTGAGCCTGGGACACATGGTAAGCTGTTCTTTTGTATTATCCCAGGAGAGACAACAGAAGCATCCAGGAGCAGAGGCCCTTGAACACTCTGCAGTCTCCAGAGCTTCTCAGCTGCAGGCCCAACCACTCAAAAGTAAGCTGCTCTGGTTTTGAAAACAAGCTGTGTCAAATCAGTTACTGCTAATCTGAGCCTTTTAATGACTGGCTCTTCAGTGTATTGGCTTTGCTGATAGTGATTGGCTTGGCCTACTCTGCTCTGGCTGACACTGCAGAGTTATACAGACTAGGTGTTCAAGCATTGGGCATTTATCTTCCTATAAATCTTGAGGCTACAGGTCCAATATTAAAGAGGGAATAGATAGAGCTTTTGAAGGAACTATTTTCTTTCTTTAGTTTTGGCTGTGGACAACTGCTTTCTTGCTACATCTGCTCACAGTCTCTCCTGCATGTGTTTGTGGGAAGAGCCCCAGTGTGTTTCTCTAAGGACACCACCCCTATAGGATTAGTACTTATTATGATAATTTTGATTTACTCTCAGTTACTCCCTAAGAACTTGTCTTCAAATACGGCTGCATTAAAGCTAACAGTTTAACATGTGAGGTAGACAGGGGAACATAGTTTAGCTCATTAATAGGACATCTTAGGATGTCTTTCTGAAGACACCCTTAGTCATACCTCACTGTTTTAGGCAGAGAAAAGTGGTTAGGACATCAGATGTTATAAACTGTCTGAATACTTCACTACCCTTTCCCAGATAGTCCCTGGCAATAACTAAGAGATATATCACCTTATGCCTAGTTTTTAAACTGTAAAATGGATGTAATAGCATATCTTCCTTAAATAGTGTCATACATTTTGTAGTGGTTTGAATCAGAAAGATTTCCCATTGGCTCAGGCTTTTCACACTTGGCCTTTGGGGGAGGTTATGGGACTTTTAGGAGGTGCGGCCTTGCTGGAGGAAGAGTGTCACCCTACTGAGGGTGGACTTTGAGGGCTGAAAGTCTCATTGGTCTTGCTTTTAGTCAGCTTGTGAAGCTTCCTTTGTGCGGTTGAGACCTGACAGCTCCGTTTCCTAACCCCACTAGCTGCCATTCTATACCGACCATTATGGAATATCCCTGTGGAATCTTAAGCCAAAATAAGCTCTTCCTTCCATAAGGTTTTCCTCATGGTATTTTATAACAGCAACAGAATAATAACTTGTGCATGCACACATTGTGTGTGTGTGTGTGTGTGTGTGTGTGCGTGTGTGTACTAATAACAACTATGAGGATGTATCTTACAAGTCTCCCAAACACTTGCAGCTTCTTTGATCAAGGATCCCAGAGGCCATGCTCTGAAATGCTTCACTGGGGTGTACCCCAGGTCTCCTTTTCTGCTATAGAGTATTCCTCCAAATAAAGTCCTTGCATATTTAACTCTGACACCAGGACTACAGAGCACACCCAGACTAACAGAAGTGATGGCAATACTGGGTCCAGGAGCAGTTGCAGGAAATAAACTGTAAAGGTTGAGAACAAACAGAAGTGAAAATATTGCCTATCTGAATACGTAAGAGTATTAGGTACACTGAGAAGGTTCTGGTCTATATGTCAATAGTGGCATGTGGCAACATACCAGTGACACGTATTCTATCCACATGCTTAGTAGTCTTGCCTGTCTTCAGGACCCTCCTGAGTCCAGGTAGAGTCTGGGTCAATTTGCAAATTTGTGGTTACCTTGAGGTTACAATAAGGGGTAATTCTCTGAGAATGTCAAGATTATGGAACCAGTTTTCACAGCAGGAACCAATCCAGATTGACAGAACTTTTGTCAAAATGTTAATTTTCTAGAAGTAGCATATGATCAATAGTGTAAAAGTGTGAGCTTTGGCAGCTCACATGCTGATGATCTATTTTAATAATAGAAGGAGGAGACTGTTATATTTCTGTCTCTACAAACACAGTACCTGGTGTAGATGGCATCTAAGAAGAAACTTATACTGCCTTATAGTTTTGGAGGGTTTCTGTCCATCATGGTGGTCATGGCTGCAGGAGTGTAATAGAGTCTATCACTCCATATTGAGTCGTGAAGCAGAGGCCACTTCCTCAATGAAATCCCATCTCCTGAAGCATCCAGCTGCTCCCCAAATAGCAGCACCGGTAAGTAAGAACAGCCTATTTGCTGTTCCCTTTTTTGAGGCCTTCTGTCCCCTCTCTCTCCCTCCATCCCTACCTCCCTCTTTCTTTCTCTTTCTTTCTTTTTTCTTTCGTATAGCTCAAGATGTTCAGTGAATTTAGACTGGAACAAAGAATCTAAAAATGTGGTGCAATTTCAAGAGTTTACTTACAGGACCCATGTGATTATGTTCAATTAACTTGTAGATTTGCCCAAATGAAAAACCAGTGTTCAGAAGGCCTTACAGAGGGGGAAGAGGATGAAGAGTCTTTCCTCTTAGCCAGATAATCTGAGTTGGATCCCCATGAAACCTACATGTTGAAAAGAGGGAACCAGCTCTTTGATTTAACCCCTAACCTCCACACAGGAAAACACACACTAAAAGCTCTGGTCATAGGATAGTTTCTTGTTAGAATGCTACTCTGCAGGATGTGCAGGAAGACTATAGAATCTTACTGCCTCTCTGAGGGTGGCTTGCTTTCTGCTTAGCTGAATCAAGTTTGGGGGCCTGATGAATAAGTCTGAGCAGATGTTAAGCTGATTTAAGTGACTCAGACACAGAATACCAAAAGGACTTAAGACACAAAGTAGCTAACTTTTAATGAAGGAAGACATCCAGGGGGGATTTGCAGAGTGCAACATTTTTTTCACTACTGTGGCCAAATAAACTGTTGCTGCTTTAAGCCTCTAGCAAATATGTTACCATGTTGACAGGCATTAGGTTAAAGCTTGGGTATTCGCTTTCCAAATCCCTAGCATTTTTTTTTTCTTATAAAACAGGTAAATCCAAAATCTCATTGTTGTTTCTACTGGTGGAGGAATTGTATAGTGATGGCAAAAGAACATTTAACATCAGATGTGGGAAGCTGAAGTTGAACAAAAGTTATATGTAGGTCATTTATTTCATTGGTATTCATGTGACCTATTTCAAAGCATTGTCTGACCTATACCTGGTCAGTTAGCTTACCCTGACATAGCCTGTACAATGTGAAGGCTCAGCATCCTAAAGGAAAACATCAAATAAGTTTACATTTAAAAAAACAACACACTAACAAAGCAAAAGGCAAACAAAAATTATATCCCTGGGGCTGAAGAGATTGCTCAGTAGTTAAGAACACTTGTCGACTTTGCAGGTTTGATTTCTAGGATCCTCAGGAAAGCTCACAGCCACCGCTAACTCCAGTTCCGGAGGATCCAGTGCCGTGTTCTGACCTCGGCAGGCATTGGACACAAATGGTGCATATACATATATATAGCCAGAAATACTCACACACATAAAACAACATGAATAAATCTTTAAAATTAAACAAATGAACAAAGGACAACAACTACAGCAGCAGCAGACTAGTATCTTTTGGGCTGAAGAAGTGGCTTAGCGGTTAAGAGAATGTGACACTCTTGCAGAGGCTCCCCTTTTGCTTCCCAGTACACAGGTCAGGTGGCTCACAATCACCTGTAACTGAAGATCCAGGGATCTGGAGCCTTTTTTTAGACGTGAAATACGCCTGCACACATGGATTGTATCATACACACGTAGACATACAAATGCACAGAAGCACACAC
The DNA here is from genome assembly GCA_019843965.1 of Rhynchomys soricoides. Lineage (NCBI taxonomy): Eukaryota > Metazoa > Chordata > Mammalia > Rodentia > Muridae > Rhynchomys > Rhynchomys soricoides. Next base: position 1,884,301 of record JADRCH010000101.1, on the reverse strand, counting down.
ACAAAGCCACATATATGCACACATATTTTAAATACTCAAAGATGCAGAAAAGACACATATAATCATTAGATATGAATATCACACACACACTCACACTCAGAAGGACGGTGAATTCCATGAATGAGGGTAAAAAGTGCCCGAATAAAATCAGGAAAACATTGTATCTTTTTTTAACTACGTTTTTCTCTAGTCTCTGGACCATAAAGTCTGATTATATAATCTTTAAGAAATGGATTTTCTTAACCATTAAATGGATTTTACTTGAACATTTTAAAACAGTGGGTGTATAAAAAACACCTAAGGCAAAGCAAAACCTTCCAGGCTGCATGATCCCCTGAAAAGTTGCATGCACGTATCCACATACACTGAACATATTTACAACTGAGGGGTTCCTTTCTGATATCAGGAGATTCTCTCATTCCTTTTGGATTTTTAAACAAGTGATATAACTTTTTCCTTTATGTTTGTTTTTTTATCTGTGCATATTATATGTGTATGTGTGAATGTATACCACAGGTACGCAAGTTACCCCAGAGGCCCAAGGACGGTGGCAGATCCCCTGGTGCTGAAGTTATGTAGGTCGTCATAAGTTTCTTCTATAAGAAACTTAATGGATGAGCCGTCTCTCCAGACTCCTTCCTTTGGATAAAGCCATTGTTTCTGGCAATGGAAATGCATCTCCCTATTCCAAAGAGCACTATAGTCTCCTGAAGGGATGAGGCTTCTGTTGTGTGTTGCTTCTTGCAGAATTTTCCAAAAGTGTATTACTCATAGAGGTCAGGGCATAGCTAGGCTGAGCTCCTGCATTGCTTACCATCACCCCAGCCTAGCGTGTGAACACCTTCTTTAGCATCCCCCATTCTACCCTTACAGATATGATCATAGTGACTATTTACCAATTCACTTTTCTTATCTAAAAAATCAATTTCTTAAAGATTATGTAATTAGACTTTATGATTTAGAGAATAGAAAAAAGCAATAAAACAAGATGCAATATTTTCCTGATTTTATTCAGCCACTTTCTGAGCTAAATTTTAATTGAGACACATAGATTATGTAGTAGATCCATATATCTTATGATAGTTTATATTGTTTTTCTACATCTACATTACAGTGCAAATTTGGATAAAAATTAAAAGAAGCTTAAAATATTGGAAATAGTTTATGAAGGGAAAAGGAAGAAAATAGGATAAAACCTTAATTCTATCATTTTTTAAGTTTTGTAGTTTTTCTTTAATATTCCATCAGCAATGTACCTTGCATAATTTTCCAAAGTTAGTTGAAATTTGTATTAAATTTAGGATTTAGATATTATTCATTTTTGTAAAAAAAAAAATCTCTTTTGGTTGGTTCATAATGACACTAATATTTGTCTCTAATAAAATTTTCATAATACATTTAAAGGGGATTATTTGCAAAGAAATATAAACTTTTTAATGTCTACTTAATAACCAAAGTACAAATTAATTTAAAAATAGTATCATGAAATATAAATGAGTATTATTATAACTTGAAACTATTCCCAGATGCTCAGAGGCAATAACAAGAACAATGAATGAAGATAAAATGACTTGGCTGCAAAAGTTTATCTTGAAGAATGTAAATGGAGATACTATAGGAAGGGGGAGCAAACAGCTCTGACAAACAATGGTGGAAGGATGGGCAAGAATAAAATCAAGGATTTCAAGGACAACTACAAATCAATGTACGACAAATAAATGTATATGCATTGAATATCTACAAACAGAAAATATTAAGTAATATTTTCAAATTTAAAAATTTACATTAATTACAAAATTGTGCTTTAAATGGTTTTATCTTTATGTGTGTTCTCGTGATAGTTTATATGCATTGTGTGCATGCAGGAGCCCACAGAACCCAGATAAAAGCATACAACCCAGTGGAACTAAAGTTACAGATGGCTGTGAGCCAGATAGATGTCAGGACTAGAAACTATACCCATGTCTTCTGCAAAAGCAGCAAAGGCGCTAACTGCTGAGCAATCTATCTACCAAACTTTTAATAGTAAGAACTCTTGGAGTCTTGCCATGACACAGTCTGGCTGGTAAGATTCCCCACACAGTATCTAGCTGATCCTAACGCCTCAGACTGGTCATTGAATAGGTCTATGACCCAGTTTCTCCACTGGCAAAATGAAGGAAACACTGATTAATTCATTTTCCCCCCCCTTGGGGCTAACTAGGCATTAAATCCATATGTGAGAAGTTTAGCACACAACAGGCATTTGCATATCCCCTATGAATATGCTTCATTTTAACCCCAATAGTGATAAATATTGGAGAGATTACCCACTCTGTATTGGTAGAGAGGGAGGAAACATGACTTTTATGTCAAACTTGGAGGCTCTCTTTGAGTGGCAACTGTGAAGATTATACGTTTTCACCATACATCTGTGGGAAGACAAACTAGTTAGTCCCCCCAGGGTGATCATCAGCCCATTGTATATACTAGAATAAAAGAGGGAAAGTCATTGAAGATGTAACCATAGGAACTAATTGAATCTCTTCAGGAGTCTATGGAACTTTATTTTGTGGTTGGGAAGTGGGGGGTCTATGAATGCACTCCAGCAAGACACACACACAATGTAGGAAAGAGAAATTGCAGAAATGCCCATTTAGCATATTGACCCTTAAAAGCAAGGTTCATAGGTGATTGACAAAGATGTGATAAAAAGTGTAGAAGGAAATAGCAGAGCATTCTTAAAGGAAGATGTGTGTCATGACATTAAAGAGTTAGGAGAGAATTTCACTTCTGTAAGGCAAAGGACATAGTCAATAGGACAAATAGGTAACCTACAGACTGGGAAAAAAACATCACTAACCCCACATCCAATAGAGGGCTAATATCCAAAATATATAAAGAACTCAAGAAGCTAACCACCAAAAAGCAAAACAACCCAATCAAAAAAATGGGGTATAGAACTAAACAGAATTCACAACAGGGGAATGGCTGAGAAGCACCTAAAGAAATGTTCAAAGTCCTTAGTGATCAGGGAAATGCAAATCAAAACGACCCTGAGACTCCACCTCACACCAGTCAGAATGGCTAAGATCAAAACCTAGGAGACAGCACATATTGGCAAGTATGTGAAAAAAGAGGAACACACTTCCATTGCTGGTGGGATTGCAAACTGGTACAACCACTCTGGAAATCAATCTGGAGGTTCCTCAGAAGATTGGAAATTCTACCTGAAGACCCAGCAATACCACTCTTGGGCATATACCCAAAAGATGCCCCACCATGCCACTGGTGCACATGTTCCACTATGTTCATAGTGGCCTTGTTTGTGATAAGCAAAAGGTGGAAACAACCCAGATGTCCAACAACAAAAGAACGGATACAAAAAATGTGGTTAATTTCCACAGTGGAATACTACTCAGCTTTAAGAATGAGGACATCCTGAGTTTTGCAGGCAAATGGATGGAACTAGAAAATATCCTGTGTGAGATAACTCAGACCCAAAAGAACATACATGGTATGTACTCACTAATACATGGCTATTAGCCGAAAAAAAAAAGTACAGAATACCCAGGATACAATCCACAGAACTAAAAAGATTAACAAACCGTAGGGCTCAAGTGAGGACATCTTAATCCCACTTGGAAGGGAGAAGAAAACAATCACAGGAGGGGAGATGGAGGGAGGGACCTGGGTGGGAAAGGGGACAAAGAGGGGAAGAGGGGAACATGATCAGGTGTTGGGGTGGCAGGACTGAAGTCCTGAGGGACAGCAGAAAGAACAGAAACAGGCAACCTCAGGAGGTAAGAGGTGGGGGAACCCCAGAATGTAACAGAGACCCGCGAGGTGAAGGACTTTCAGGCCCCTTTTTGTGATCACAGCATAGCATCAGTAATAGTGTCAGGCCTTGGGGCCGCCCCTTGAGCTAGATTCCAATTTGGGCCTGTCACTGGACCTCTTTTTCCTCAGGCTCTTCTCCAGTTTTGTCCCTACAGTTCTTTCAGACAGGAACAATTATGGGTCAGAGTTTTTGACTGTGGGATGGCAACCCTATCTCTACTTGATCCCCTGTCTTTTTGCTGGAGGTGGACTCTAGAAGTTTCCTCTCCCCACTGTAGGGCATTTCATCTAAGGTCCCTCTCTTTCTGGATTGTAGCTTGGTTTTCATTTATTTAATGGGTAATATTCAGACATAAGGGAATACATACTGTATTTATATTTCTGGATCTGAGTTACCTGCACTCAGGGTGGTTTTTTTGTTGTTGTTTTGTTTCTTTTTGTTTTGTTTTATTCTTTTGTTTCATCAGTTTGCCTGCAAATTTCATGATGACATTTCTTTTAATGGCTGAGTAATACTTCAGTGTTTAAGTGTACCAAATTTTGTTTATCTATTCTTCTGTTGAGGGACATCTAGGCTGTTTCCAATGTCTGGTTATTGTGAGTACAGCAGCAAGGAACATAGCTGAGCAAGTGTCTTTGTGGTAAGATGAAGTGTCTTTTGGGTATATGCCCAAAAATGGTATAGTTGGAACTTGAGGTAGGTTGATTCGCATTTTTCAGAAGAACTGCCATACTAATTTCCAATAGTGGCAATATACATTTACTTTTTGAAGTGGGCCAATGTGGCAAATGTATCCAGTGACTTGTGCTGTTTAATTCCCATTATACTAGTGGTCAATGGAATTAAGAAGGCCAAGTCTCACAATCCTGGCCTCGAAGGAATGACACATGTTGGATTGTTTGGAATGCAGAAATGGTTCTTGCTACTTCACTACACAGAAAGTTGAATCATATATGCAACATGGGGTGATATAAAAACATGGAGGAGTTGAAACTAGAGAAAACATAGCTTCATCACCTTCTTCATGGCTCCTGTATCCTTGTGCCTGCACTCTGTGCTCATCACTTAAAATAAGTCTTTGGTGGTTCCTTTCTGAACATTTAGACTTTAACCATATTTATAAACACAAGCTAGGGTCTGTACATGAAGAAGAAACATGCTTTTTTTATCCTTTCTAAGCTTGGGTCATATTGATTAATGTTATACTTTCTAGGTCTATCCATTACAATTTTCCTGTAAACTTCATTTTTCCTTACAGCTTAGTAATATTCTTTGTATATATGTACCAGAATTTCATTTTCTATTTATCTGTCAGTGAACATCTAGGCAGATTGTATTTCCTGGCTCTCATGAAGAAAGCAGCGATAAAAACTAGTGTCATCAGTTTGGCAAAGGAGTGTGAGTCTGCTGGGAAGGACCTGGATTCTCACCTTGGTTTCAGTTGGGGAAGAGTGAACTACCCCCAATGGTCCATGCCTTTCCATCCCTATAGACTGCAGAATAATATACTTGGTAATGTGCAGAGCAGCTTGTTCTGTATCATGAGGGGTGTGCCATTCTTTGAAGGTCTGACAGGGTCATTGTTCTTAGACTTATGAATAATTTGTTAGTGGCTTTTAGATATTTATTACAAAACATTAGCTCTGCTTAGCCAAATACTCCCTATGATTCATATACAAAACTATTTTTTATTAAAATCATCACTTGTATACAAGGGTTCTTTTTTAAGTATAAGATTATATTTTCCTAAATCACCTGCTGTTTGTTTGTTTTTAACTTGGGAATGGAAATTGGGAAACATATTTCCAGTTGACTGAAGGTGGGAAATCTCTGGTAAAGTGAGCCACACATTCAGAGTTGGCTGGAGCCTGCATTAGATGAAGAGAAGAATGGAAATATTGCTCATTCTCCTAAAAACAACTCGACCCCAACATTAAGTAACTCACAAGGGTCCATAAGACTTCTAGATCCTTCCTCAAGAAATAGAATGGAGCATGAGAACTTCACACAGTGACTCCTAAGTAGAAGAGAAAAGGTCTATGTTACAGTGAGTTTGCTTCAACTGTTGAATCCCAAACTCTACCTCGCACTGAGCACAAGCTTTCTCAATGCACATGTTGGCTGAATGTTCAGTGAGAAGGTGACCTACTTTGAGTCCTCTGAACATTTTCCCTTGTGGTTTTCAAGGTCACACTTCCTAGATCCTTGTATTTCTATACATGGTTCAATTTTTGACACATTTAGTTCTCCTCTTTGATACATGAATTGTGTTTTACAACATTCTGAGTTTTCCAAGTCTTCAGTAATTTTTCAGTAATTTTTGAAAAATGTAAACTGTCCTCTATGTGCGCGCACACACACACACAGGGGAGAGAAGGGCAGGGAGAGGGAGAGGTATGAAATGCCCCAGAGGCCAGAGGAGGGCTTTAGATCCTGAAGCTAGAGTTACAGAATGTATGAGCCACACAACACAGGTGCTGGGACCTGATCTCAGTGGATCCCCAGTTAATAGTAGCAACTGTTCCATCTCTCCAGCCCCCAGAATATATCATTTATATTACACATCTATTCTTAGAAGTGAGCCATGCTGAAGGAACGAAGCAAAAGCCCACTGGTGTGTATATAGCCCCCTTGAAGTGTTGAACTCCTTTGGGGGAACCCTCATTTCTCAACTAAGATTATAATCCACAGTGCTCATGTGGATGGGACACCTGGAACATCTCTGCTACCTGTTCATAATTCCTGTTCAGCTAACATGCCAGGTTCTTGCCTTGTGTCCATCAAAATCTCCCAGCTTTAAAAATAAAAGCAGACACACAGACTATACAGCCCATAATTCCATTTGGGGGTGGCCAGGATGCACAGACTACACAGCCCATAATTCCATCTGGGGGGTGGCCAGAACACACAGACTATACAGCCCATAATTCCATCTGGGGGGTGGCACTCGTATTATTTCTGAAGACCATTTCCTGCTGGGAAAGGTAACCTAAAGGATGTGCCAATGAGCCATATAGTTCTTTGAAATTGTCAGCACAGAGAGAAGATAAAAAGAATTTCAGAAATGATACTTTTGATGTCTATCCACTACCCAGAAACATGGGAAAACCTCGCAAGCAGTCCTATTAAATCACTACTGGCCAGAGGGGTAATTTTTAAAAATTGCCTTTCATACTTGTATTTTTAAAAAGTGAGGTTTGTGCTAACTTTAACAACATCCCTTCCCTCAGAAAGGTTTTAAGAGGTTGATTACTGGTTGTAGTTAATTTGATAATGGGCATGTTGCTCGTACGGTTGATCTGGTCAACTGTCATCTGTCAACTGTCATGTTGGCAGCAGGCCACAGCTTTATTTCAAGTTCAGGAAATAAAAGGGCAAACACAATATGATGGAACTGACTATTAGAACAAATTGCCCGTACCTTGGAACATATGCTTTTACTTTTCGGTTTGGGTGCCAGAGGACTTAGAAGATAAGCTTATTGCTCTGAGCGTAAATAAACAATAAGGTAGAATCCTTAGAGACTGCTTAACAATTCAGCCTACTGAGAACACACAGTCGAGTTCTTTTAGGGTTATTTTTAATTGTCAACCTGGTACAGCCGAGGATCACTTAAAGAAAAGAGCATCTCAATTGAGGGCATTTGTGAGGTCAGACTAGTTGGTGGCCATGACTATGGAGATTGTCTTGATTATTAACTGATATGGAAGGGCCCATCCCTATCCCTAGGCAGGAGATCTAGACTCTATAGGAAAGTCAGCAGAACATCAGCCTATCAGTGAGCTAGCAAGCAGCAACCTTCAACATTTCTGCTCAGGTTCCTGCCCTGATTTTCTTCTTTTATTTCCAAGAGGTTGTTGGTGGTAGTTTGTTTCATTTTTTTCCCCCCAGTGTTTTAGCCCAGCAACCAAAAGGAGATTTACTCCATTCCCAAACTTCATTTTGCCTTGATCCAACCACTTCCCCACAGAGGGGAATAATGAACTTAAAAAATATAATAGGGAACCGAATCTTAGACACGAATGTACGGATTTGCAGAAAACCTACGCTCCAAGCATCCAGATTAGTGGGTGGATGATAATAAATCACCGGATCCGTGGGATTGCTAGATGACAGAGAGAAAGTAAAGTAATAGAGTGGTAGAACTGACGTTGACCCGCTGTGGCTGCAGAGGAAGACATTCTCTTTGTGGAGGAGATGAGGACATTGCTGAGTGACCAATCACTTCTGACACACTGGAGTGCCGGCTTTCCAGACTGTACATTGAGCTCTGGAGCCCGTTTTGACTTATTTTCACGTATTACACAATGAATAATACATAGCACATAATAATGCACTAAATTTATTAAAAGCTGAAGTTGTTAAAATTTTGATGGTTCTTGGGTAGTTCTAGGTTTTATTGTATATAAGGATACTATATACATACATGTGTACATATACATATGTATCTGGGTGTTGGTATATATGCATATATTTCCATATATATGGGTCTTGCTACTAGTTTTTATTGATTTAATTTTGTACTTTGATGCTGCATTGTCGTGATGGGCATATATTTATCGTAAGTCAATGTGAATCTTAGAGTAAGCTCGTGCATTTTAAAACATAAAGCCATTCAGAATACTTCCTTGCCTAGTATATGTAAAGCCTGCAGCTGAATCCGAGCACTGAAAGAAGACCACTAGCCACACACAACACACAAGGCCTCCAGAGGATTTTGACAGACTTATGGTAGAACTACAACCAAGTACAGCCATTTCGAGGAGATTGCTCACATTAGAATCATTGATGCTTTGGGCTACAAACCCATTCAGCAGTTCGTGTGTGAACTGTTGCACAGGTTTCACTGGAAAGGCCTTTCACAGCTCTTGTGAGACTTACAATCCTGGGTATTTTCAGCTATGTGTTGAACCATTTTAATTTCTTGTTTGTTGTTAATAGTTAACAAAAAATACAATCTTTGTTGGTATCCTGAGCCTGTGTCCTTTTTTTTTTTTTTTTTAAATGTATAAAGCCTTTATTTTATATATAAGGTCTCATTTTTTCAAAGGACAATTTGTATCTTACTAACTTTCCTTGGAGGAGACATTTTGGCAAGACTGTAAATGATCAGAAATTCTTATGGATTATTCAACCACAACACAGGGCAATACCATGAGCTATGAAAACAGAGCACTCATTCAGTTTCTTTTTCATTGTGATCCAATTCCTTGGGAATATTATAAATTTTTGATACTTTACACTTCAAATGTTTCTGCCTTTCCAGGTCTCCCCTTTGGAAACCCCCTATCCCCTCCCCCACCTGCCTCTATGAGGTATTCTCCCACCCACCCACTCTCATCTTCCCTCCCTGGCATTCTCCTATACTAGGGTATCTAACACCCTCAGGCCCAAAGGGCTCTCCTCCGACTGATGCCCAACAAGGCCCTCCTCTGCCACATACGTGGCCAGCACCATGGGTCCCTCTATGTTTTTCTTTGGTTGGTGGTCCAGTCTCCAGGAGCACCAGGGGGTCAGGCCAGTTTACACTGTTGCTCCCTCCCTGGGGCTGCAAACTCCCTCACTGAGCCTGTGTCTTATATCTTGGATTTATGATCTTTTGGGCTCTTGTCCCATGACCACCATTTTCAAGTTTAAACACCCAAACGTCAGAAGTAATCTTCAGTTCTTGTAGATGACTGCAGTGGAAAGTAAGCTCAGCCCAGGAGAATGAAGCACAGCCCTCTCTCTTTTCACTCCTATCCAGATACTCATACACTCTTCTCATTTGCTTTAGTGTCTCAGCATCTCCCCGAGGAATCTGTGGCATTTGAAGAAGGGATCAGAAATGCTCCCATTCCTTCTGGACTGGGTGGATCTGTGACCTCCAATCTTGTATCTTGGTGTTCCCTTTATAATCTACTCCAGGAAGAACATGTTAAAAGAGTCTTTAAAACATTCTTTCCATCATTTTCTTTAGAGTCATCCAACTAGCCTCTAAGCTAAGATTTGTATTCTTACAATACAGAGATGCTCTCTATGTTAAAACCATTAAGCTTTGGTTCTGACTGTTTTATTTTTAAAGTTACGTACAGACAAATGGGATTCATTATACCATGTATATATCTTTTCTCTGATTCTTCGCCCACATGTCCTTCTGGTCCCTTTTGAGGACCCATTCCTCCTCAAATGGACCCCATTCTACTTTCATGTCACATGTATTCCACTGACCTCTCAATTCCCACCTGTCACTTTGCAGGGATCTTTTTCTGTTTTCTCGAAGTCTTTTGATGACCCACACACCTGCATGTGCACAGATGTGCACTCACACCTGCATATGCACAGATGTACACCCCCCCACATGCTTATGAACAGATGTGCACCCACACTTGCATATGCACAGATGTGCACCCACACCTGCATGTGCACAGATGTGCACTCACACCTGCATATGCACAGATGCACACCCTCCCACATGCTTAGGAACAGATGTACACCCACACTTGCATATGCACAGATGTGCACCCACACCTGCATATGCACAGATGTGCACTCCACACATGCTTATGAACAGATGAGTACCCACATTTGCATGTACACACATATACAATCTTAAATGTGGATTCTGCACACAAGGAGTCACTATTTGTCTTTCTAAGTCCGTCTTATTTCATGGTAGTTTAAGAATACTTTATTCTCCCAGTTATTTCCCCAAACTCACCCACAATCTTGAATGAATGTTGTCATTTTTAATTTTATTTTTTATTTAAGCAATTTCTCATTAGGTAGATCTGGCTGATCTAGCGCTCTCTATATAGGCAAGGCTGTCCTTGAACTCATGGAGTCTGTGTGCCTCTGTACCCCAAGTATTGGATTAATGGTGTGTGGTACACCGCCATGCCTTGATGGACAAAAAAAATCACACCTCCCACTACTGTTCTTTACCATTTCATATTAAACCATTTTCTTGTTAAAAGGTCATGCATTTAAACTACTAAACATACATTTGTACTGCATTCTAAAATACAAAAAACTTAGAATAAATGATCAAAAAGCTTTTAAAAGAGTTTAAGTTGCTACACCAAGCTAAAAAATAAAAGCAATGAAGAACAAATAGCAACAAACAAGAATTTATTCTATACTTAGTGAGAATTTTGACGCTAATTTTCATGATCCCAGCATTTTACTCCACTTCCCTTTCCACTAAAATTTCTGTCAAGAGTATAGTTGCTTACATGATTTGCTCTGACCAATAAACAAACAAACAAACGAACAAATGAATGAATGAATGAAATTACCTAGAAAGACAAAAAAAAAAAAATGCTGGCTGTGGTGTTGTGGACCTATCTTTTAGTACGAGCACTTAGTATGCTAAAGCAGGAAGAAATTCATTTCAAATCACTGTGGTCTACACAGTGAAACACTGTGCAGAAGATACAAAATGAAGAGGAGGAAGAAGAGGAGGAGGGAAAGAAAACAGAGAAGGGGGCAGAAGGAGGAGGAGGACGCACAGGGGGAGGTCTGCTGTGATCAGTCTCAAACCATCAAAACCATGCTTCCCTTCCTCACCACATGCCTTGGCATAACCTCTCGGTGCCACTGTCAAATTCCATGCTCTGTTGGAACCTTGAATCTGTCTGCTTGGCTAGTAATTTCTTCACGTGCTCTGTTGGCTGAGAGCACCTCTCACTCGTGGCTGTTTCCTCTGAAACAGCAGCATGCATTACAATGAATTATGCATGGGGAGAAGTTGACCTCCATTAAGGAAGGGAAGACAGAACCTCAGATCTCTGAATGTCACTTCAAGGGTGAGATCTCTGCTAATGCTGATTAGAGCTTCTTCAGAAGACTGGACGCTTTTAAGGAAATTATAAATATTTCTTCTCAGCCCTGCCGAGACCAGACACAAGATCTTCTCTTTCTTATCCTGTTAGTGATGTGTGGTGAATAAACTTCATCTAGTTTCCGTTGCAGTAGTTATAGCCAGAAATTCTAGGCCTTGAATCAAGAATAATAGCTTGGAAATCATTGCTCATCTCTTACTGAATTAATTAAAAATATTCAAAATGTGTCTGGTTCAAATTTAGCGGTTCTGTCTATTAGCTCTGAGTACTAACCACTGATCGGCTTCTTTGTTGAAGTTAATTATACCATTAGCAAAAATGAGTCTTAAAGGCCTTGTTGAAAAGTCAGTTGGTGGTGGTGAGGACATGGCTCTGTGGATAAGGGAACTTGCTGTGTAGACATGAGGCTTGACTACTATCCTCCACACCTCATAAGCTTGTGCCCCACAGTATGCAGGTCAGGGGCAAGAGGATTGCTGGGGCTCATACTTACAGCCTAGCTCCAGGTCCAATGAGACTGTCTGCCTCAGGAGATAAAACAGAGGAATACAGCACAGGACACAGCATCTTTCTCTGGCCCCCAGTGCTTGCACACCCACACACAATATTAATTGGACGACTACACACATGCATAACACATCGTCATGTACTTAAAATTATTGTAAAAATACTGGATTGCCCAGTACACTCTCATACGAGCATGGATTTGAGGGTGACTTGGCCCACGTTTAGGAGGTGCTATATCCTAACTATGGGGTGGATTTACACGACTTTTACATCAGTTGAGTCCTGAAGATGGGATTGCCTGGGTTAAAGTTTGCAATTTGTCCAACAAGCCTTAAATGACAATCCACCAACATCCAGTTGTATAAATACTGAAGGTATTTTGATGTCATATGAAACTTGATATGAATGAATAAAGAAAAATTCTGAAAAATGTAATTATGAAGAAAATACAAAGAAGTCTTTAAAAAGGACATGCATTTATATTTTAAAGGGAATATATTTGAGAAACAACAAGGAATAAAGAGTGCTTTTTAGAACACTTCACAAAATAACCTGGGCCACAATAGCATACCTGTGTTCACAACATAAACACTCGGGTGTGATAGTGATGAGCAGACAAATTGCTCGCCAAGAACTAGGTCAAAAGTATAAATGAATAAGGTAATATTTGGTTATTGCACACAGAGAAGGATTTATTTAAATGACCATCTTAAGTCCTGTGATGGACAGCTAAGGGGTTTGAAAAGATTGACTGGCTTCCACAGCTTGTTACCAGTGCCTAGTGGATACTTGGCCCAAAGAGCTGAGATCAAGAAAAAATGGATTTTTCTCAAATGTAGATGGACAATAAGGACATTTCCTCATTTACTGAGCATGGTGCAGTATCTTCAAATGAAGGCAATGTTTAGCTCTTTAGCCAGAAGATAGACTTCTCAGAGTCAAATATGCAAAGGAGCATAAAACACGTGAGAGGTCCCTGAAAGTCTCTGCACAATGTACTTCTCCAGCATTTATACAAATAGTGTGAAGAGTGAATTTTCAGCACAGCAAATCATTCCAAAGAAGGATGACAATTTAAATTAGAGGTGGAAGAGCTAAGAAAGAAGAAGAAGAAAAAAAAAGGAAACAAGTCCCACTTCTCACCCAAAAGAAAAGAGAGCATTAAAAGCTTCAATGTGAAGAGCTAATGAGAAATTGCATCAGGGTGGCCCATCAAAGCTTTCTAGCCCACACGACTGTGGTCTGTAGTTTGAAATCTGGCCTCATGAGAAATAGATATATATTTTTCTTGTAAAGTATTTTTCTTTGAGAGTACATTAAAATTAGTTTTCTATATGATGCTAGTATTTCTCGGCCTTTTTGGGATTCACTATACATGGACACCACATCCCTTATTCAATTTTCACACATACTGTGGTGTTTTGCATAAGTGAAATCCATTGTGCCTTCACTTACACAGGGACCAAGAATGTGTCAGAAACAGTACTGATAATCAGAAAGCCACACACAAACATCTTCTTTTAAAAAGTTTATATTTTCCTGTGTGTGCTTGCCTGTGTGCATAGACATGCACACATACTTGCAGCTGTGTGGTTGAATGTATGTGTATGGTTTTATTATGTTTTTGTATGTATAATGTGTAATGCATGTGCATGTGTATATGTATACATATGTTTAGAAGCCAGAGGTCAAACTTTAGTGTCATCTCTCTGCAGCCACCCACCTTTAAAATGTTTTTTATTATGTACATGTGTCTCTGCATGTTAGCATGCATATGTGTCTGCATATACACACAGAGGCCATGTGTGTACTCATGAAGAGGGTGTCAAGATTTCTTGGAGCTAGAGTTCCAGGGATCTGTGAATGTCCTGATGTGGGTGAGTGCTGTGAACTGAACTCCTGACTTCTGTGAGGATAGTCAGGACTCTTAATCCTTGAGACACCTTTCTGGCTTGAACCTTGTTTTCTTTCAGGCAGAGTCTCCAGCTGGGATCCTAGGTTTAAGGACTTGGCAAGGGTGTCTGGCCAGCAAACACCAGGGACCTTCTATCTTTACAGTCCTAGAAGTGGGATTATAAGCATTTGCTGCCGTACCTGGCTTTGTACTATAGCTCTGGTAATCAAGTTCAAGTCCCCATATGTGCAAAACAGTCTTCCCTTAATCTTCTATGTAAGTATCTTCTTATGTGATTTTGTATTCAATTAAAGTTGAAACAGTCAGTATTTGAAACTGAGGTTTTCATCATTGCCATATGCATGGCTTTCTACTCATCTGAAATTTTGGACAAATGCATTGAGGTAAATCGAAAAGCAAAGTCATTATTTGATAGCACCCTGAAATTCACTTTTTTTTTTTTTTTTATGACAGGGTTTTGCATAGCTGTGGTTGCCCTGAAACTCACTCTGTAGACCAGGCTGTCCTTGAACTCACAGAGGTCTACCTGTCTCTGCCTTTAACTGCTGGGATTAAAGGTGTATGCTGCAACCATCCTGCTGAAATTCACTTTTGAAGCATTGTTCATGGCTAATTCTACATCCTCCATTGTGATTTGGAGAGTCTATCAAAATTAATATTCATCAGCAAAATGTGCCAAATCTTCAGCTAGGTGTTTATAAAGACATTTGTATTTTCCAGAATTTTCATGCCCAACTTTGTGTGAATTTCAAATACAATTTCTGTGTGAGTGTGTGTGTGTGTGTGTGTGTGTGTGTAGTGCACACATTCTTCTAGTGTCGCATGTTAGAATTTTTTTTTTCTTTTAACCTCAGATTTTGTGGTCAACATAGATTGTGTGTGTTCTTTGACAGGGAATCTATAACCAAGCTACGATCACTATTTAGGAGTTCTGTCGTACTGGATAGAACTGTGGACCTGCAAACTCTGCTTATAAGGTCATTCACTTGTATCTTGCTTCTCCAATGCAGGGCATTCTTTAAAGCAAGCATTCCATGACTAGATGATTTGACTGGGGCAATTTCTTGCATTGTTGCCTGCATTCATGCTTCTATGGCTTTGTAAATACTTGCTGAACTTACTTTTCAAGAGGGATGATGGTCTAAAATCGGCAGATGTATGTTTTCCATTTTAAACCCGGCAATGGCAATGACATGATTTTCCTGTTTTAACATATAAAGGTTTACCTTTCACCAGGAAATAGCCTTGAGTGGTTAAGCATAGCATGCATCATTCTCCAGGAGAGGAATTTCAGATTGGTTTCTGTTGTGTGTAAAGCAATCAGGAAGACTTGCTGCTTCCCCAGTATTAAATCAAAGTTGGCTGTGGAGCAGGCAAAGGCTACAGGAGAGTAAGATTATCAGGGGAGCTGGCTCACATGGTTTTCTTGAATGCAAAGTACCAAGACAGGTCACCTGGAAATCTGGAGACCTGGAGATGTCCCAGGTATGGTTCAGTGCAGATGTGGAGGCCCCAGATCAGGAAAGTTGAGGGTGCAATTGGAAGCCAAGGTTAAAAACCCAAAGTCCTGGGAGCCATAAAAAGCACTGTGTTAAGCTAGATGATCAGCATCTCGTCCATTAAAAGTGTACACAAATGTGGGGAGATGGATCAGAATTTAAGATAGCCTTATGTGCAGGTGTGAGGACCTGAATTGAGATCCTCAGAACCCATGCAAAAAAACAAAAACAGAAACAGAAACACACACACACACACACACACACACACACACACACACACACACAGCAAAAGAAAAAAATCTGAGTTTGGTAATGTGATAGCCTGTGACCCTTTGTACTGGGGTGGGGTGGGGCAGAGGGATCGGCTTGCTGACTACCATCCAAACTCCATGTTCACCGAGAGACCCTGCCTCAAGGGATTAAGATAGATCCTGATTGAGCAGGACACCCTACATCCTTCTCTGCCTTGGGTCTAGATGCACAGGTGAAGGCACCTTCACATTCACATATACCGAATGCCACACAAACAAACACAATAAAACTGCAGAAGAATTGTATAAGAGTTACAGTTATTACTGCTTGGTCAGTTTTCTAAAGACTGCCCTGCTTAAGAGAGTACAGTATGCTGCACCCAAAGAAAGACACTCCAATCCCTTCCCCAGAAACTGCCTTTCTATTTCTTGAATATAGACATCTTTTAAAGTAGGGGTTGCATACAGGCTTTAGGCTTTCAGGATTATGGTATTTGTTGCTATACCTCACAGAATTGTGGTCAGCCCTTAGTCATGACTACATTCTGGACTTCCTGACCTACTCAGGGCAGGGCACTAGCCTGAAGACACAGTTTTCATTCTATGCAGGGATTTGCTTGTACTGCTCTTTATGAGCCTGGGTGGAAGTGTCACCCACACAGGTGGTCTCTGTTATCCCTGGGGGTTCCACAAGAGGGCCTCTGTCATATCCTCCTAGCTTGAACTTCAAGGTGCTTCCTGGACACAAAGTCCAGTTAAATTTTGTGGTGGTGCTTCCGTTGTTATCCAGGCCTCCAAGGATCAGTGATTGTTTCCCTTTATGGAACAAAAGGCTTAGTCGATTATGTTTCCCACGCTCAGGGCTGCTGTGAACCACCTGTGCTAGGAATCACCACCAGCATTGAATCCAACGAGGGATACAACATAAACCTGCTAGTTTATGGGAAATTATACATTCCTAGCTTGACAAGTGCCCTTACTAGTGACTTACAAAAGAGGCACCCCCCTCCCTTTCTTGTTTTTATAGATTCTTAATGTGTTATCTTTTATTTTCTGTCCTTCCCTGAAATAAAGCAAGAAAACTTTGGTATTAAATAAGTTAGGAAAATTATACACCTTGATTTTTGTAATCTAGATACCTCTTCTGAATCTTTCTTTCTTGATAGATGAGGGATCCTGGCTATAGATTGCTGAAATTTCTGTCAGTTTCTCTATTGCCTTGGAAGCCACTCTTGGCAACAATGGTATTTCCTGGCATCTGCCTGAGTTATTCAGTGAGCTCTTCCATAGCTCCTCCAACTTTTATAGATGAATCCAGTTTACGAACACCCTTGTTCTGCCAAACATAACAACTCAGGCCTGATCAGTAGCTCACTGATGAGATTGAATTTTGGGACTGAATCTGTGGTATGGATTTCTCTGTAATCCTGGTTCATCCTCTGCCATGCTGGGGGTTAAGACTATTCTGATCCCTACAAATTCTAATACTATTATCTTTTTAATTCTTCTCTTGTCACTAGTAGTGAGTCAAAGGCAGAGGAAACTTATTGACAAGGACCAACCTAAGCCATATGCTCCCTCAGCAGACCACATGCTACCAGTCTTCCTAGACTTGAGGGTCTGAACAATCTGTTTCCAGTGACTGGCTAACACATCTCCCCTTTTCTTAGCTTTTATGTCATTTGTTATCTATGGAACTATTCATATTGGGGGACAGATGTGGAGGATATCTGGGGCCTCAGACATGCCAGAAATGGTAGCCCACGTGTCACTCAGCTTGGGTCACTATGACAGAGTTTCACAGGGCAGAGGACTTTAGCAACAGGTGATTTTCTTAAGTGTTCTGAAGGCTGAAGACTGGGATCAACGTCTGGTTAACACTCGTTCCCTTCAAGCCATTTCTGTTTGGTTCATAGATGACACCTTCTTCTTCTCCTGAGCTTAGCATTCTGTTGTACATCTGTCTCAATCTCCTTTTGTCAGGTTGGATTATAGCCGTGATGACGACCTTAGTTTTGTTTCATTGCCTATTTAAATCCTGCCTCCACACACAGTCATGTGCGGTGGGACAGGGATAACATAGGGAGCAGGACTTGAGCATATTTAGAGACAAACAGGTAAGGGCCCTAATAGTAGCTCTTCTGAAAAATTAGCTGTGTACCTAGTTGAACCTGCATGTGGAGGAGGGATCTGGGGTCCCTGGGGAGGGTGGAAAGACCTGAGATTTGGCTGAAGAATTGTTACTAAGAGATTGACTGTGTGACTACAATGTATCAGATCAAACTTTCCTTCTCATGTTCACACCTTGCTCATCCTATTCTACCCCACTGTCATCAGTCCCTCTGTAGGACATGAATTGTATCAGCCACCTGAGGCTGGCTGTGAGGATCTCTTGCTAGTCAGTGTGGTGCTCACAAATCCTCTCCTTTGTAAGAAGGTCTTTTCTTTCTTTCTGCTCTGTACATTGGGTACAAAGTTACTACTTCACCAGTCTCCATTTGAATTAAAGAGAAAATGGCACTGGCAGTGCATTAGTTACTTCTCTCCTTGCTGTGACAAAATGCTTGATAAAAACAGTCTAAGAAGGGCTTCTTTTGACTTGTCATTTGAGGGGTAAGGTCCAGTGTGACAGGGAAGTCCTGACTGCTGCATCTTGTAGAAGCTGCTCAGACTGCAGTCACAGAGTAGGGGAAAGAAATGTTAGTCTCTATTTTCACTTCTCACTCAATCCAATATCCTACTCTGTTGGATGGAGCTGCCCATATGCAGGTGATCTTCCTTCCTTATTTAAATCTATTTGCAGATGCCTGGATGCCCTCACAGACAATCAGAGCTATATTTTTCTAGGTAAATCTATATCTAGTCAAATTGACATGAAGATTCACCATCATAGGCAGGATCTTTCCTTGGGTTAAACAAAATCCATGATCTGCCCATTTATACCCAGCTGCCTCTAATTAATAACATAATCTAGTTTTGTTATTGAGTATGTTAAAATTATGATTATATTATAAACACTCATAATTTTTTGAAAATTAAAACCTAATAGCATACAGGAGCTTACTTCTCAGTACATATACAATATGTAATTTTTGATAAGAGCATAATATGAATTATTTATTGCAAAACCGTCTGCACTTGTTTCGTTAGCAAATATAAGTGAATAGTAAACCCATTAAACAACTTTATGATTCATTTTATTCTTGCTAAAAGCATGTTGTCAGTACACATTCTAAGTTACTAACTAATGTTAATGGGGCTGGATAGGTGGTTAGGAGTTAAGAGCACTTAATTCAATTGGAGAAGGCCTGAGTTCAGTTTTGAATTCCCACAGCAGGTATGGGAGCATGAATCAAAACTTCTTTTAATTCAAGTTCCAAGGAACTGGTAGTTTGAATGAGAATTTTCTTCATGGGCTCGTGTATTTGACGTTTAGTTACTAGCTGGTGGACTGGTTAAAAAGAATTAGGAATACTTAACTTCTGAAACTGTAAGTGAGCCCCCAATTAAATGCTTTTTGTGTAAGTTGTCTTGATCATTGTGTCTCTTCACAGCAATAGAATGGTACCTAAGACACATACATACATGCAAAGAATAAATCAGTAAAAAACTCTTTAAAAGTAACTGATGACTCTCCCACGAGATGGGTCTCAAGTTGGGCTGGTTATTGATTGGCCATTCCTTCAGTCTCTGCTCCATCTTTACCCTTGATACCATTAATGATTCTTTGCAATGTTTGTAGACAGGAACCTAGCATAACTGTCTTCTGAGAGGCTTCATCCAGCAGCTGATGGAAACAGATGCAGATACCCACAGCCAAACAATAGGCGGAGCTTGGGAAGTCTTATGGAAAAGTAGGGGGTTGGTGAGGATTGAGGGAGCCAAAGGGATCAAGGACTCCACAAGAAGACCTATAGAGTAAATTAACCTAGGCCCATGGGGGGCTCACATAGACTGAACCACCAACCAAAACACACACATGGGCTGAACCTAGGTCTGCTACACATATGTAACAGATGTGCAGCTTGGTCTTCATGAGGGTCTCCTAACAAGTGAAGCAGGGGCTATCTCTGACTCTGTAGCCTGTGTTGGTTTCCTTTTCCCTAGCTGGGCTGCCTTTTCTGGATTCAGTGAGAGAACATGCACTTAGTCCTGTTATAACTTGATGAACCAAGTTGGGTTGGTACATATGGCAGGGGGGTGCCCGTTCTCTAAAGAGAAGGAGAAGAGGAATTGGGGGAGGAGGGAGTGAGGGTGGAACTAGGAGGAGAGGAGGGAAGGGGATATCAAGTGAACAAATAAATAAATGAAAATATAACTAATGCTTGGGATACTTTACAAAGGGCAGAACACATTTCTATGTGGCAAAAAGAACCGCAAAGCTTCAGGAAGACAGGACGAATACAATATTTACTTAAGGGTGCCTAACAGCAGATCTTAAGAGATCTACCCATATATAATGTTCTCTCTGAATTTCAAGGTCTGAACTGCCAGTGCTGACCATCTGGGGCACACTTATAAGAGCCTGGCTCTTTCCTCTGGCTTTTACCATCCTGAGAATAATGTAAATGAGCTAATAAGTCCTACTGATCAAACAGTTATTCATATGGATGGCAAGATGGCTATACAAATAGAGCTTGACATGAATAAATCTGTTGTCAACTTGGTGTGAGGGAACATCTGCCCATGGTGAGATATATCAATGGGATATGTCTCTAATGATCGGCTCACTTAGAGCCATAGTAGAGCTGTGACAGACCCTGAGCCTTAAGCTTGAATTGTCTCACAATGACAATTAACCACTGCAGATTTTTTTCTGTGGCTATTAACATTTGCTCTGTGCTAACCTACAGTCCTCTATTACATTGGCATTTTCAAGGTTTTAAAACAGAGTAACCATCTTCCAAAACTTTTAGAATCACAGTCATGTGAGAGCTACACACACACACACACACACACACACACACACACACACACACCGAGTAACACTCTGTGTTTTTATGTGAGAAATACAAACAGAGCTGGAGATGTACAGCTTTCATTTTTTAAGACAAGACCCAGCAATCAGTGACATGGGCTAGGAAGTCAGGAACTGCGTGTTGAAGAATTGAAGTATATATGGTGATATAGGAAAATAATATCTTTGCAAAGATATTTTGTAGGGCAAAGCACCATTACTAGTGAGAGTTAACAGATAACTTAGATTGTATAATTCAATGGCACATATAAAATGTAATAGGGAAATAATGAAATGCTGGTCTGAAAGAGCAAAGAACTAATTATGTTATTCTTAGTATATTGATATGATAAAGTATAGTCACATATCTCCTCACCAGGTTAGACACTCACCTCTGATAGAAAGAAAGTGATAGCAAATCTTAAGTTTTGTTATTATTTATTTTGCAATAGCAAATATTGTTTTATATGTTACTAAACCCCGTAAGCTAGAAAACTTAAGTTGCTTTCTTACTGTTGTGATAGAATGCCTGACACATGTACCTTAGGAAGAAGGGTTTATTTTGGCTCATAGTTTGAGCATGCAGTCTATCATGGCAGAGAAGGGAATTAGGAGAGTGAAGAGGTGACTGGCAACATTGTATCCAAGTCAAGAGCACAGGGAGATTCATCCTTGTCCTCAGCTGCCTTTCTTCTTTATGTGCAGTCCTGGACAGCAATCCATAGAGTGCTACTGGCCATGTCTAGAGTAATCTTTCCACTCTAATCATCTAGAGAAATCCATCATGTGCAAGTCTAGAAGCTTGTTTCTTCTGTGGTTCTAGATTCTACCACATAGATAATCAATATTAATCTTTACAAACAGCATTTTTGTCCTAGAATTACGCACCCATAACAAAGACACAAAACTCGTTGTAACCTCAAAATCTAATTGTAATGCCACTGTGCAATTATTTCTACTAAAAGTATATTTTGGGGGTTCAGTGGTTAAGAGTACACATTGCTCTCCCAGAAGATTTCAGTTTGGTTCACAAAACACAAACCGGACAGCTCACAAACTTCCTGGAATTATAGCCAGAGAGAGATCTAGTGTCTGTGGCCTTCTAAGGTCTTTTAAAAGAAATGTGAAAGATCTGTTTATCCTGAGGGAAGGGGCCATCCATGTCTCTGTCTTTCTCTCCCCACTCAATCCCATGTATGTACTTCCCACTGCCTTGTGAAATTAAACATCAAGGAACTGAGTGACCTTTCTACAGACCAGAGACATGCATGAAAGGGATAGCCAAGACATTCCTCTTTCAACTTAATGGAGTAACTAATCCGCCTTTCAAATGGTCACTTCCTATTCAAGAGAAACCCCCAATGGCCAGAAAAATGTCAGAGAAACCAGCTATAGAAAGACACAGGCATTCTGCTTCCCTGTAAGTCACCTGCTTAGCAATGGGATCTTACACTCTAGTAGTCTTACATCATCCTTGCTGGGAAATGTTTTCTCCTAAGACCTGATGGCACTTGGCTCTTTATCTAATCAGCATTCACTGTACCAGTCCCATAAAAGGAAATACTGGAATTACTGTTGGTGACCACATTCAAGTAAGTCTGCCAGGTTTATTTTATTGCCAAAGCTTGCTGTGTTTATGTGCAGGCCTTTTACCGAGAATGAGGCAGCTTTTGTTTCTTTGTTAGTTTTTTTTTTTTTTTTTCTTTTTCTATTGGCTATGGTACTCTGACCACAGTCACATGAACTGACCTCTGTCTTTGTTCAGAGACTCTGATAAAGTTAATCTTTTATACTAACTGGAAGTGAGCCAGTGTTTTTGAAGCACTTCGGCAGAGAAGCTGTGAAGACAAAGTACATAGCAATATGTCCAGCTAATTGATCACAAAGCATAGCGATATGAATCCCCCTTATAAGGACTTTATAAACACAAGAGGGTGCTGTTTGGGGATATCTGACGTGAGGTCCACAGCGTTCTTTTCAGTAGGTTACAGTTTCCACTGCAGTTGATACTAATCAAGTATTTCAAAACTAAATGGACCGGGACAATATATAAGTACTGTTCGAAATACTTTGTGATGGAATTCCAGAGAGATGGCTCAGTAGTTATGAGGACTTATTGCTCCTCCAAAGAAGCCATGCTTGGTTCCTAGCACCCATGTCAGGTGCCTCACCTGCAATTCCTGTTCTAGGGGATTTGGTGTTCTTTTCTGAACTCTACAGGACTTGTATAGATGTGTGCTTGTGTGCAAACATGCACACACGCGCACACACACACACACACACAAAGACTCACATAAATAAAAACAGAATAAATCTTTTTAAAAATACTGGATACATAAAGAAGAATAATTACATGTCCCAAAGCCTCCTAAAACAGTCTATGGTACAGCCAATAATAAGTCAGCTTTTAAGTCCACATGTTCGTCTTGTATGGTCATGTAATGGTTCTTCTTACTCCTCAGAGGATTCTGATCCCAGTTCAAGTATATAGACTGCCACATGCCCTGCATTTCCTACCATTATAATATCCTTCTACTGTTATATTAAAGTCATCCAACTCTTAAAATTCAGTACTTCAAGTAGATTTACTAAATATAACAACAAAATAACTCAAAGCTTTACAGTTTTTTGTTTTCATCTTTAACTTTTTCATTTAATTTCTTAGTTAGCCCCCACTGCACAGGGTCTCCTTATGGCATTCTCAAAAATGTGAATGCACTGATTGCTTCTCCTAGCCCTCCTCCAAACAGCCTCCTGTCCATGTTCAGGTCATACTCGCATGTGTCCTGCTGCTCCTAACCACCCATGACATTTCCACCACCTCACTGGGTGGTTTACCATTCCCCCACAGCCCTTAGATGTGTCTCTGGGAACTGCATTTTCCAGGGTACTATGGGTAGAAATGCTTGTGGTAGATGTCCATTGTTTCTCTGTGTTAAATCACCCGTGAAAATACAATGTATTCAGTAAAAATCCTGAGTATTATGGGATGTGTAAGCCCTTCCAGAAGTGAATCACTAGAATGAATACTGTAACATATAAAATTGATCCTAATGTGTATGCATGGCAATTTATTAAAATTTTTAGCATCTGTAACGATGACTCAGCACTTAAGAACACACACTGCTGTAGCAGAAGACCTGGGTGTCTCTAGCACCCACGTCAGATGGCTCCAAACATCGTGAATGCAGCTCCAGGGGATCCATAGGTGCTCCTTCTTTCCTCTGAGTGCACCTAGCACTCCTATGAACATAATGGCCCCCACTCCAGTCACACAATTAACAATAAAAATAGATAACATCTTAAAAGATTTATTTCATTTGTACTTATGTGCATTTCTGTATGTAGGTATGTGCACTGGATTAAAGGTATCCTCAAAAGCCATTAGAGTGTGAAAGACCCCTCTGCTCCCCTGAAGCTAGATATACAGGTGGTCCTGAGCCACTGTTAATTAACGTGTGCTTGGAATGGATCTGAAATTCTGTGAAACATCAGTAAATGCCCATCAACTCCAAGCCATCTTTTCTGGCCCATAAAAACTATTTTATTTTTATTTTGTGTGTTTGCTTGTGTACATGCTCCTGCTTATGCAGTGCCATCCTTTCAAGTGTACATGCAGGTGCCATGAAAGTGTGTATGGGAGCCGAAGGCAACCTCAGATGTCATCCTCAGAGGCACTGTCTATCACTTTTGTGATGATGTTTCTCATTCACTTGGAGTTAACAAGTTCAGAAGACTGTCTGACCACTGAGTCTCAGGGATCTTCCCGTGTTTCCCTCCCTAGTGCTGGGATTAGAGGTGTGCAGGATCACACACAGAGTAAGTAAATAAATGTTTATAATATGCTTGCTATAAAGGAGAGGTCCAGGCAGAGACATGATGTTGAATCTGGAACCTGGCAAACCTGAAATTTCTGTGTAATGTACTTGGCTTCTCCAGGCTCCAAGTCACAGGGTACTTTTTTTTATTGGTAAAGAAATTGAAATCACTGTGTCAGTGGACTCACTTAAGTCTGACAGAGGTTATGCAGTTCTTGTCTATCTACTGCCTGGCATCCTTTACTGTTCCAACAATTGATATGTTAGTGGGTGAGCAGAGCTCCAGAAAGAATCATATTGAAAACTCACAGCATGCAAGGCTATGGTTTCAGGAGTGAGTTTCAGAGTCTTCAGGCCTGGCACATTCAACACCAGATGCCAATAGCAGATTGGCGTTTGATTGTAGTGAGCATAAGCAGCTTGCCCCTCTCATTCTGCTGCAGTGGCACAAAGTGATACTTTCTTAGCCAGATGGAGAGGATATTGATCAAATCCTACTTTTTTCACACCAATTTCAGCTCTTATTTTCTTTTACTTTAAAAAGAATGTCTTTTTATTATTATGTAAAATCAATTGTACACATGCATAGACAGGTATTAAGTGCAAGTAAATTATAATGTTCAGAAAGGAGATCAAGAACAGGTCATATTACATAATAAAGAATGATGGAATGAAGACAAAAAGACACATGAAGGAAGATATTAAGCCAATGTTTTCTAGTTTTAACTCTGGAGAAAGGCCTTGCATGTTTTCTTTGTGTGTGACCAAGCAAATCTGAGCAGGGTTTCTTCATGAGCATAGGAGGGAGGTTCTTTAGTTGAGTACAGGAAACTTAAAGTGGCTGTATCACTAAAGAAAATGACAGCCCCACAGTCACCATTAACTGTCAATAATTTACTAAGAGAGGATTAGGACTCATGGGTTCCTCCACCCAACACCCCCATCCCCAGTTCCACACCACCAGGTCCCCCAGTTCACAACAAATTGTTGATGTGACCTCGTTTGTGCAGGTCTTGTGCAGATCAGCACAGCTGCAGTGAGTTTGTGAGTACAAGGCTGGGTCATGCAAGTGGAAGGTGCTAGGAAGAAGGGTTTCCGTGGGAGCGGGAAGAAGGGTTTCCGTGGGAGC
>JADRCH010000101.1:1812095-1858572 GCA_019843965.1 Rhynchomys soricoides | reverse complement strand
GGAAGAAGGGTTTCCGTGGGAGCGGGAAGAAGGGTTTCCGTGGGAGCAGGAAGTGAGAGGGAATAAAAAAGTGAAAGTAATTAAACTCATTGTATGTAAGTATGAAGTTATCAAAGAATAAAACACCGAAAACTGTACGTGTTTGTGTGTGTGTGGTGGGGGGCATACACACACAGATGTGGGCATGTATGGAGGCCAAAGGGCACCGTAGGTGTACTTCTTCAAGAGCTCTTTACCTGGTTTCTGTTTAATTTTAAAAATTTTAAATGTGTTCACTTTATTTTATGGGTATGAGCTTTTTACCTGAATGAGTGGATATGTACTATGTGTGTATCTGGTTTCTTCAGAGTTCTGAAGAGGGCATAGGATAGCCATAGAACTGAAGTGATGAGTCACTCTATGGGTTCTGGGAGTTATATCTAGATCCTCCAGCTCCTATCTATTCGCCTTTATTATATATTTTATGTTGAGACTTTAAAATTAGCCTTGAGCTGGAACAGTAGTGCTGATGGCTTACCAGTGAGCTCCGAGGACTCACCTCCACATCCTATCTTCCAAGTCCTGCAATTACAAGGACGTTCTACTATGCCTGCCTTTTTGATGCAAGTCAGAGGAGAAGGGGAGGGGGACTGTAGAAGGGCTGTGGGAGGAGGTGACCAGGAAGGGGGAAATGAACAGGATGTAGAGTGAGTTAAAAAATTAAATTAAAGAGAGAGAGAGAGAGAAAATGGACCTTCTAAAATTTAAATCTTTAGTTGTGACCTTGACTTGATTTTAATGTGCATTTATCCAGTTTATAAAATAGCTTTTCCAGGTAGTGGTAATGTCAAGCTCACTGGGTCTAAAGGAAATCTGTGTTCTGTTCCCCAAATCTCCCTAGCCTGTCGACGTTGCTGTATTGCTTTCTTTCCCCTGACATCTAACTCTATCAAGCCTTCCAAGACATACTTTAAAAATACATCTGCAGTCTGTCTCCTTACCACTTCCTAACCAGCATCACTCACCCAGTTCATGGCTGCATCCTTGAGCCAGGTGGTCCTTTTGTGTAAACTCTCACATTGAGATCTACAATGTTTCTGGCACCTTCAGACACACAACAAAGGGGGTGGCAGAACTTCTTCAAATCCGGAACTCTGGCTCTTGAGCATAATGAAAAGGAATGATAAGGAAGTTATGATTTTGCAAAACATTGTAATTATTGCTACTTAGAATTGGAATGAGATTTTAAAGCATGCATTTCTCTTTTTATTTTACACTGGTTATATTTCTTCATCTGTCCTTGTAAATACCATAGGACACTTCCTTATGTAAGAGGTATGATTTCAAAAGCTATCAATTAAAATTCAAATAAAATAGAAAACAAATTTCTGCTTTTGAAGAACTTATACTCTGGATAATTGTCCCTGCATCCTTGTTAGCTTTGTGTCAGCATGAAGATCCTGGCCAGAATGACTTGCTCACTCCTTGTCATTGATCACTGATATAATACTACTTTTAGGGTATATGGTTTTTTTGTCAGTCATATAGATGGCTGTAGCTACAGATTCCTGTGAGAAAGCCGACCTTCAGGTGCTTTATAGATAGCTCTACCCCCAATTCTCTCTCTCTCTCTCTCTCTCTCTCTGAGTGTGTATGTGTGTGTGCATGTGTGTGTTGAATGTGAATCCAAGCTCACTGTTTCTCTTAACCTACATTTCAGTAACCCTATATGATACTTGTTTTTAGCTAATAAATGTACATGAAACAAATATATATTGATAATACCTTGTATATCTCTCAAAATGGAAAATATTTAATAAATTTTAATGTGTCAACAGATGGATGAATGGGTTAATGGTATTAGGGAAAGTCAAGACAGGGTTATGGGATATGTAGGCCCTGCATATTTCCTTTCATACATCATGATTAATAAGACTTGCACAATTAATGACTTAGAGGAGTTGTGTCAGAATAGGACTTTTTTTTTTTTTTTTTTTTTTTTTTACCAGAGAGATCAGGCCCAAAGTATGGCACAATTTTTATAGGTTTAGATTCAAGCAAAATATTCAGGAACTCCTTGTGACTTGTGTGGTTGGAGTTAGTTATGAGGTAGGTCATGCCGAGGTATTGAAGGTTAGGAAGAAGCAGAACAGAAGCTGCATAAAGCCGCTGCATAAAGCCTTGTGACCTCAGGGCTTGATAGCCAGCCACCACATCTCTGTAGCCAGCTCACTGTGAAAGAGATTTCTCCATGAATAGGCTTGTGTGGCCTGCCAAGACAAGCACAGAACCCAACCAGAAGGCAAAGCAAGGCAAAGTCAGCCAGATCCAGGCCAAGACTGAGATCTGTCTTCCAGTTGGTTACAGAGAAAGCCGTAACTTGCAGAAAACAAAGTTCAGTATAGGCAGCTGGGTGGCATACATACATTGTATCCTTCGTTATCATGTCTTGTTCTTTTTTAGCTGGTTAAGAAGCAAGTGTGTATCTAGAACAAAATTCCATTAACTTCTTCATAGTTTCATGGTTACTGGATACCAGAGGTTTGCAACACTGAAAACTAAGATTACTAAACAAACAGCCTAAAACAACACTGAACTAGAATCAACCTAACTCGCTCTCCATCTTAGGTGTCATCTGAGATGGTCTCAGCTCTCAGGGCATTCCACTGAGTAAAAGGTTCACTGAGATGCTGTCTTCAGTTGCTACTAGATGCCTGAAATGAAGAAAGTGAAGACAGCTCTTGACCTTGAAGACTGTATTGAGTGTCCAGTTATTAATTATGGAGTTGGTTTATGAATAGTTTGCTCTGTCTGACTGGGTGTCACCTAGCCAGAAGACACATAGTAGTTTAAGAAGTGAGTGAGATTAAAAAAAAACAGCCTTCGCTACAGAATCTTTTTATAAAGACATGTTGATATGTCCCAAGAATAAAACAAAACTGAACCGAAAATATCAGTTGTCTCGGTGTACTTCATACTGGGATCATTAACATTTTAGCATGGTACTACCTTAATAATATCCCTTCATATGTATTTATATCAAGGATTTATGGGAAAAATAACTTCAAACTTGAGAGTACTATTTCCCTCAGATCCTTAGATAATTTAAAATCATAGTATGTTGAAACACTAATGAACATGTATAAGGAGAAACAAGACAATAATGACCAAAATCTATATGAGCATCATGAGAATTTCATTCTAGAATTTTGGGAAATAAACTTTAACATTGTAGCATAATAAGAAAGTAAATAACAACATGAAAGATTTCAACAAGGGTGTAGTATATGAAAGCAACCAAATGAAAGCATAGGCTGGGGTCCTGAAAATGAAAATTGATAGTTCAGCAGATACCGTTATGAAATTTAGACAGCTCATTTTTCTGAGGGTCCACCAAACTGATTTCCAGAGAGGTTGTATCAGTTTGCAATCCCACCAGCAATGGAAGAGTGTTTCTCTTTCTCCACATCCATGACAACATCTGCTGTCACCTGAGGTTTTAATCTTAGCCATTTTGACTGGTGAGAAGTGGAATCTCAGTGTTGTTTTGATTTGCATTTCCCTGATGACTAAGGATGTTGACCATTTCTTTAGGTGCTTCTTGGCCATTCGAGTTTCCTCAGTTGAGAACTCTCTGTTTAGCTCTGTTCTTCTCCCCCTACCCCCCCTTTTTTGATAGGATTATTTGGATCTCTGGGGTCTAACTTCTTGAGTTCTTTGTATATATTGGAAATTAGCCCTCTATTGGAGGTAGGATTGGAAAAGATCTTTTCCCAATATGTTAGTTGCTGTTTTGTACTATTTGCAGTGTCCTTTGCCTTACAGAAGCTTTGTAATTTCATGAGGTCCTATTTGTTGATTCTTGATCTTAGAGCATAAGCCATTGGTGTTCAGGAACCTTTCCCCTGTGCCTATGTGTTCGAGACTTTTCTCCACTTTCTCTTCTATTAGACTCAGTGTATCTGGTTTTATGTGGAGGTCCTTAATCCACTTGGACTTGAGCTTTGTACAGGAAGATAGGAATAGATCAATTAGCATTCTTCTACATGTAGACCACCAGTTGAACCAGCACCATGTGTTGAAAATGTTGTCTTTTTTCCACTGAATGGTTTTAGCCCCTTTGTCAAAGATCAAGTGACCATAAGTGTATAGGTTCTTTCTGGGTCTTCAGTTCTATTCCATTGATCTACCTGCCTGTCACTCTACCAATACCATGCAGTTTTTATCACTACTGCTCTGTAGTACAGCTTGAGGTCAGGGATGCTGATTCCCCCAGAAGTCCTTTTATTTTTGAGAATAGTTTTTGCCATCCTGGGTTTTTTTGTTATTCCATATGAATTTGAGAATTGCTCTTTCTAAGTCTATGAAGAATTGAGTTGGAATTTTGATGGGGATTGTACGTAATACCACCTGAGGATCCAGCTATTCCACTCCTGGGCATATACCCAGAAGACGCTCCAACATGTAATAAAGATACATGCTCCACTATGTTCATGGCATCCATATTTATAATAGCCAGAAACTGGAAACAACCCAGATGTCCCTCAATGGAGGAATGGATACAGAAAGTGTGATACATTTACACAATGGAATACTACTCAGCTATTAAAAACAATGACTTCATGAAATTCTTAGGCAAGTGGATGTAACTTGAAAATATCATCCTGAGCAAGGTAACTCAGTCATAAAAGAATGAACATGGTATGTATTCACTGATAAATGGATATTAGCCCAAAAGTTTGGAATACTTGGAGTCACTTCACAGCAACAGTAGGGCTGAGTGTGAGGTCCCAGATGGAAGAGTTGGAGAAGGGACTGAAGGAGCTGAGGGAGTTGGCAGCCCCATGGAGGGAGCAACAGTGTCCACTGGCCTGACCTCTCCATGTTCTCGGAGACTGGATCACTAACCAAAGAATACACATGGAGGGACCCATGGTGCTGGCCACATATGTGGCAGAGGAGGGCCTTGTTGGCCATCAGGGAAAGGAGAGTCTCTTGGGCCAGAGGGTGTTAGATGCCCCAGTATAGGAGAATGCCAGGGAGGAAAGAGGAGAGTGGGTGGGTGGGTATGTGGGGGAATACCCCATAGAGGCAGGGGGAGGGGGATGGAATAGGGAGGTTCCAAAGGGGAGATCTGGAAAGGGAGAAACATTTGAAATGTAAATAAAGTATCAAAACAACAACAAAAAAAGAAATTTAGACAGCAAAGCAATTAAAAATCTGGAAGACAGGCTACTGGAAGAAATATTTTCAGGACAAAGAATAAAAATATGAAAAATAGCACAAGGAAAGATATGTGGGAAATATAACATGTATGGAAATATTTTGAAAGGTAAGAAATGTTCAATGGTGGTACCAATTTTTTTTAAAAAAATGTATAGTGACTAAAGAGATAACAGGTAAGAATTTCTTGAGCCTAAAATTACAAATCACGGAGCCAGTGTGAGTGCTCATTGGGGGGGCAGTTGTACGTATATGGCCACCAGTGTGACAGTGGCTTCGTGCCTCAGTTACCTGTTGACTTTTCACAAGACACCCCACTTGGAAACACTGCTTTTGTCTGGATCTTAAATGTTACTCAAATGTTCATGTGCTAAAGCCTCTGGTCTGCAGCCAATGGCTGTATGAGAACACACACTTTTAAGAAGTGTAGCTTAGTGAAAAATCTTCGGTCAAGTGGGGATATGCCTTGGAAAGTAAGATGAGATGAGCCCATTGTGTATCTTTTGTATGGAATGGTGAGGCAAGTAGGCTACTTTGTTTTACAGCTCAAAAGAAACAGGGTCATCTCATCATCTCCAAAACAATGAGCCAGATATAAACATAGTGTCTTTATACATTGATCACCTCAGGCATTTGGTGTAGAACTAGAAAGTTAGATTTCGTGTATATATGTGTGTGTGTGTGTGTGTGTGTGTGTGTGTGTGTGTGTTCAGAAAATATAAAATATAAAACATTTCTAAATTAATTTTTTTAATTCTTATTTTATTGTTTTGTTTTATTCTTTCAGTACAGGATCTCACTATATGACCCTGGCTGATGTGTGTAGACTAAGCTGGCCATGAGGTTTCAGTGACCTTGCCATTGACTCTTGGTGACTGGCTGTTACACCCAACCACAATTCATTTTATAAATGTAACTTTGACTTTTAAAATATAAACATATAAATACCTTATAAGAAAGCAAAATATAGTCATTCTGCATCCACTAACAGTGATTTTTTAAAAAATAGGCAATATAAAATTATTGCATATTAATGCCTATGATGAAGGGGTAGCAGAAACATATATGAGAATATTTTTCTTTGTAATTTACTTTACTTACTCTTTTTACCCCTGTTTAACCAGTAGCAAGTCTAGATTTAAATTCTCTACTTCTTGTACCTTGTATTGTTCATTCTTGTTGTCTATTTTATGAGTCTTAATTTGTGCCTGGCTAAAGTGTGGCTTATGAATCTGTTTGCCCCTGTGTCTGTGTGTCTTACCCCTGTCTGCCTGTCTTTCTGAGCTGTTACAATCTGACAGTTGCGTGAGCTGTGTGCGTCTGACCTCAACAACAAAGGGCTTCATCCTTTATTTATTGAACACCATAGAGAGCATCACGTGGGGAAGAAGAGGGATGCTGCCTAGAAACCTTTAGCACAGTCTTTAAAGAGAGTAAAGTTACTGGCCCAACTGATCCCAGCAGACCTAGACAACAGACACTCTTTATCAACAAATACCTATAAATGGTTTTTTCAGCCTTTATGGTAGATTTTAGGGAGTTACTTTCAACTTCTGCATTTGCTGCCTTCAGCAAATTAAGCACATTCATTGCTCTGTGTCAGGTGCCTGGAAGAGCATATAACTTACGATTTTAGCTACTTGTTTACTCTTGGAGGATTTCATATATATAAACAATGCATTTGAGCAAATTCACTTCTACGCCCTCCTATAATTCCTCCCCAAGACCCCCACATCCCCACCACATTATCTATCATCTGCCTATCATCTTTCTTTCTTTCTTTCTTTCCATCATCTATCTATCATCTATCTACCTATCTGTCATCCACCTATTTGCCTCCATCCTTCCCTCCTTCCTTTCCTCCCTATCTACCTACTTATATTGACCTTTGAGTCTAGTTAGTGCTGCCTGTATACACATGGATCATACCCATCCACTCGAGTGGTCTGGAATTTCCAGGAGCCATACCCCTTAAGCAAATGGACTCTCTAACCCCCAGCAGCAGCAAACCTCCCATAGCTTCTCCTCTGGAGGTGGGGCTTCCTGAGTCCCCTCAGTCCTAATCTCACACACACACACACACACACACACACACACACATTTGTGTATATATATATATATATATATATATATACATATGTATATATAATAAAATTATATATAATTGAATGTTGTTATTATATAGCACAACATATTGGGACATGTAAATTATTTGAATGGCTTTTGGGATAAAAGAAACTGTTTGATATGCAAAATCTAAGAAAATCTGAAAATAGCTGGTAATAAGAGCTTGCAGTAACTTTGATGTAAATAAAATGAAAGAACCAACTGTCTTGATCATAAGAGTTTAAAGGAAGCTATATTTATCTAAATTATCAGTTTTTACCTAATGACTAAAACTATGGTGCTGTCTTATTTCACAAAGAAAACTAGAAAATATAAACATAAACTTGTATTTATTTTTAAAGATATATGTTTTTATTTTTAAATATATGTATATGTGGGTATATCTGTGTGTGTGTGTGTGTATGTGCTCTTGCACACATGCACACACACATGAGTGTGAGTACATTCAGAGGATAGATGGGGTGTTGAGGTCCCTTGGATCTGGAATGAGAGATGATGGTGGGCTCCTAATGGGAATCCAACTCAGCCCTTGCAGAACTTGCTGTTGTTCAAGGAGCCATTTGTTTAGCCTCTCGCATTGATTTTTATAAAGAATGAAATGTCTACAAAGAAGGTGCTTCTGAAAAAGAGAATGTAGTTCTTATACTGTTGAGCAGTCCTTCCAGAAGATGTCTGAAACGGCTTCAAAGAGAAATCCAACATGTTTGGAAATTTAGGTGTCATATTTCTCTGACTATGATGATACCCAGTGGCGAATATTGCCTAGGTTATCCACTAAAAAAATTATTAAACCTTATTTTTAACTAATGAAGACAGGGCCAGTCAGGGGTGTCCAGACAAATCAACACAGTCTTGCCTATAGGAAAACCCAAACTAGACGGTCCTTCATGGAGACTTCCCAGGTGATTCCAGTTTGTGGTAAGTTGACAATCAATGCTAACCATCACTCAGACGGAGTAAACGATTGTTCACATTTTATCTATTCCTAGAGTTCCATGTCTTTAGTTGGACAGCTCTCTCCCATGATCTAGTATAAAGCCCCTTACGCAGTTATAAGGATCCCCAGAGGGGAAAGGCTGTGAGTTGCTGTTTGGGGTGCGGTGTCCTTCCCTGGCTGTTTGTTTGGAGCTTTAGAAGTTGTAAGATGTACACCTCTTGCTGGAGCATCATTAGGCTAGAGACTCCCTGGGTTCTAATGACAAAATGATTTTAGGGAAAAAATTAGCAGAACAAAGGAGAGCCCACCTACACTCTCTGGGCAAAGAAGTCCTTTTATATGGTGGGCCACCAGAAGGTGCCACCAACATTTAGACTGGGTCTTCCTGCTTAAAATAAATCTGATCAAAAAAATATCCTACTGGAGCTCCCAGCAGCTCCAGTTAAGGTTGGCTCTGGATACAGTTGACAACCGAGAATAGCCATCAAATACTATGTTTTAGGTATCAAATAGACTGCTACCCAATAGCTGCAGCAGTGCACATATCCTGATGTGGGATCTGAAGGTCTGAGTTTTCCTCTGGCTGATCAATATCTTCCATGGTGCTGGTGAGTATGATGTGGCTTGGATTCCCACTTCCAGTTTTCAGTGCTACTAGCTATATCTTTAAGTGCT
Organism: Rhynchomys soricoides; assembly: GCA_019843965.1. NCBI lineage: Eukaryota > Metazoa > Chordata > Mammalia > Rodentia > Muridae > Rhynchomys > Rhynchomys soricoides. The sequence continues at coordinate 1,849,631 of JADRCH010000101.1, read as the reverse complement.
TATTATCTGTTTACTCATCTTTGGAGAAATGACTCCAGACACTTAGCCAATTTTCAAGTCATGTTTATTTTTGATTGTTGAGTTAGAGGAGCTCTTTGTATGTTCAGAGCACCAGGTTCTTATCAGAAATGTGTCTTACAGGTGTCCCTGGGTGTCCCTTCATTGTTTTGAGGACATCGTTTGAAGGACAAACTTGTTAATTGTTATATAGAGTCCAGTTTGATTTTCAAATTTGATATGCGACTTTAGTGCCACAGATAAAAGTGTATTATAGTACACAGTATTATGATACGTAATGTATGATGTACATATCATATAATATATAACGTATTTTATTTAAATAACTTGAGTTTCAGTTACTTCTCTTAATTCTCTGCATCATTTTGTATTAGTTATTGTGTACAGTTTGAGGTAGGGTCCAAAGTTTTCCTTTATGGGGCTGGAGAGGTTGCTCAATAGTTAAGTGTGGTTGTTACTCTTGTAAAGACCTGGGGTTCAGTCCTCAGCACCCATTTGCAGTGGCACACGATTGCCTGTAACTCCAACTCTAGGGTATCTGGTCATCCTGGGCACCTGCACATGTGTGGTGAGCACCCAATCACACACACACACACACACACACACACACACACACACACACTGTAAAATAAAAGCCTTCCTTGAGGATAAGAATCGCTCGTTGTTAAGCTGCTGTCTGAGAGGACTTTAACGGTCCTGTGGAAATCGCCATTGAAATAATGCTCCCTAAAGCGTCTGACTCATACGTAGAAAAATCAACATTTAAGTGTTCCTTCCTGTGACTTTTCATCTTCAAATATAATTATGTAATTCTTTAAGCTTTCAAACACGTTATCGAAATGTTATATGCTTTAGCATTTATGTCCTTTAAAAACCTCTGTGAGTTTTCATTGCAAGATCTCAAACTCTTTGTCTCATTTGTTATTTTATGTTTACTTCTTGGCAACAAGTCTCTATCATGCCTAAAGCAAATGTTTAATGCACATTTTTCTTAGTACCAGGTGTGCTTGGAGCTTTAAAAAAAGTTCTGCTTACTTTTTTCATGGTGTGTTTTTCCTTTTAAGGAAATTCAATTTAAGAAACAGAATAATAATATTCTATTTTGCCCAAGAAATCTTAATTGATCTCTAAGGAATCTAGGCAGTGTTGGAGCTAGAGGTTGCCTGATCCAGGAGCCTCATTAGAGTTCCGGAATGAAGTTAAGGGCTAGGAAGCCTGGGAGGCTCTGGACTGTGTTTTGCAGAGCACAGAGGGAGCAGTTTGAGGATTTAGTCTGGTGCATGGATGACAGTGTCCGAGGCTGTTGACCTCCAGCTCTCTATGAACCTGACCAACCTTAGCTCTGTGACCCCGGCGAGCACCATTTATCATTCTGAAAATACCACATGGTCTTATCGTTCCCCACCGCTTTCTGTGCCTGCCCATAAGCAGCTTAGGACATCATGGATCGCTTATCCGAAAGGGGACATTGGACATACAGTGTCAATTTCAACCTTAGTCTGCTCTCTGTCAGATGGAGTCTGGTGAGCTTTTCCTTAAAACTTTTATCTCAGGGAATGGGTGTGGAATCTGTTGGCAGCTTTGGGAGCCAGTTTGGACGCTGATCCTGGAGCTCGCCCTTCCTGGTGTGTGCTTTCTCCAGACACTTTAGGGGGACCTTTGCAGTAGGCTCCGGGGCGCGGGCTTCTGACCTCCTTCTCCCTTGCCCTGAACTAGAGAAGCTTCTGAGAGAGGACCGTTTGGACTGCGAGGTTGGCGGGATACAGTGAGGCACGCACTGGCCGGGCAAGTCTAAAACACTCGGCCCGGTGTTCATTGCATGGCACTGCTCTCCGGGGGTCTTTCTGAGCACTCAACCTCACAGTACAGCAGCCACCTCCCTTTCTCTGTCAGTTATCGAAGCTGATGGTTTTTAGCCCTTGGTTTGTTTGTTTGTTTTTAAACAAAACAAAAACAAAACACACACACACAAAAACCCTTTTATCTCAGTGTTGACTTTGCTTCAGCTAGTAAAGTGAGCTCTAGATAATTTTTATCACATATTTACTAATTTTGTGTGAATGTGTGTGGTCATGCATGTGTCCGACCTGGGTGTGGAGGTCAGAAAATCATTTTTCTGAGGGTCCCAGGGCTTGATCTCAGGTGGTCAGAGTTACTGGAAAATGTCTTTGCCTTCACACACCCTGGATAATAATACCCTTAAAAAAGGTAGCTGTACAGCATTCATTACTCCTTACTTAATAAATGAGTGTTTGCTACAATATAACATTTAAAATTCTAGTGAGGCTAACACTATGTATTAATATACTGCAACAACATTAATGAAGAATAATTAATAATTTTAAATAATGTTACTAGAAATATAATCATAAATGTGACTTTTCTATTTTGAAATTTTAATTTTCTGTGAGACCTAAAGAGTTTTCATTTAAATTGAAAAGTTACACACTTTAGTTTCCTCAGGCCCTCCTTGCAAATTTAGACTTACAAATTATTTTTTAAATGTCCACAGTATGTTTTTGGAAAATACTTTATTTTTCATGTGTGAACAAGGAACATGGGTCTCCTAAGTAAAAAGTGTCTATGGTATAAGAAGGTGAACAAATAAGTCATTTTTAAATAGCTTAGATTTTTCTTCCAATGAGTCACCTATTCCTGGATCGAATCACACAGTTACTAAGCCCTGAGTAAGTGTTCCCGACTCCTGTGAAGGGACATCAGGGTAGGCATACGGGCTACTCATTTCCTTCATTCTGCTTATCTTCTTTCTAAATACATTCTGGTTTTGACAGAGTCAGCAAGAGAGGTTTGAGCCAAGAGTTCTAAAACCACCAGTAGATCATTTTAATATTGAAAACATGCTTGAGATAAGCATACACTGATCTTATGCCTTGTGAATGCTGGAGCTTTGTGACATCTAGCACTTGAATGGTCCTGACAGTGGGTCGCTGTATTTTAAGGTGGATTAACTCCAGCAGCTACATTTTAGGGAGAAAGGGGGAACTGTGAAGACAAACTAAGTACAATACTCTACAATGAATTCTACAGTACCTCCAGCCCTACAGTAACTCTAATCCACTGTCAACGGAAGTGGATAAATCAAACCCTGCCACCATTTTAGAAGAACGGACTTCACAGAACACTATTTTCCAGATGGTTGTAGTTTTCCTTTTGCTTTTGAGGGAGTGTGGTGCTCACACTTATTTCCTAGTGTGCTTCCATTCACTTGTGTAGGCAAAACAACATACCAATAATACACTGTACACTCATGAAGCCTAGGAGGGGCACTTGTATCATTGCAGTCAGATGATTAAAGTATGTCTTTTGTTGACATCAGGAAAAGGAATCCATCATGGAGACTTCCTTAAAAAAGTGTCAGCAAAAGAGGTAGGAAGACAACTGTAAAATGTTGAAGAAATATCCCACAACTCTGGGAGGCCTCTGTAGTATGTTGCAAAAGCTGAAGTTTGCCTTAAGTTCATCGAAACCTAAAATAAACTTCATGAGCAATTATTTTCTGAATTATAAAACACCCAAATTAATGTGCACATATTTATTTCAGATAAAAAATACCTAAATTGTATTTAAAAATATTTGCTTGTCAGATAACTTGAAACCTGAGTTCAATTCACAATGTCTTGGCAGAAAGTCTTTTGTGTCAACTGGTATTTTGCTTATAAAACAGAAACTGTATTTAAGATGTAGCTTAAAGCCATAAATTACAGCTGGAGAGATGCCACACAGTTAAGAGTAGTTGCTACTCTTTAGAGGACTCAAATTCAGTTCCTAGGATGCCTGTCAGGTGGCTCACAAGCACCTTTAACCTTAGTCTCAGAGTGTCTGCCACCCTCTTTTGGCTACTGTCTGCAACTGCACATAGGTGCATATACCCATACAGACCACACATACACAGAGAATTTAAAATAACAGTCTTTATAACAGTGAATTGAAAGATCAGGTTGAAGTAAATCGAACTGGATATATAGTGGCTTTGAGACAGTTAGATGTCTCAGACAGCCTAGGGAGGCAGAAGGCAGAAAGAGACCAACATGGTTTCAGCAGAAGGCACTGTTCATTTCAAAGCAGTGAAGGATAGAGACTCTCCCACGGGAAAGAGGATGCCTGAAGTTTTCATAGGAGGTTTTTGGAATGAGAAGTTAAATGCAATGGCGGGACCTGTCTATGTGTAAGCTTATAGCTTCTCCCTCCTTATATTGTTTGTTCCATCAAGACAGGTTGTCTTGGGAGACAGGCTGACACATTGATAATGGGTTGAGCAAGGCCAGCTATTACCTCATAAGAATTCTATTTTTGCAACAAATGCTCTTTATAGTTTCAAACCCTACAAAAATTATAAAATGGAGTGGGAGTGCTGATCCTCTCTTAGGTTTTTCTTGCTGAGGAGGTTCTTTATGAGCAGGGGGTAGTTCAGAGTCCATGGGAGAAGGGGTCATCTGGTCTCTTAGCAGGAGGAGAGTTTTAATTTGACCTTCTGTAGTGGATCATGCCAATGTTGCCATGCATTCTTGGAGAAACGTTTGAGAAATAAAGTTCTGAAGAGAGATTATTTGGTTACAGAGCAAAACAAGGTGGGGGTAGAAACAGGAGAGGCAGGGGTAGGGAGGGGGTCAGAGGAAGTGAGTAGGCATTGATTCAGGGTGAGAGTGACTAGTTCTGCCATGAGTACTGCACCAAAGTGAGCCAGCAGAGGTGTTGGTGAACTACGGAGCATTAAAGGAAGGGAACAGGAGAAAAACAGAGGACCCAGGTAAAGAATTATATCTCACCTCGGGTCAAAAAGAGAAAGGTCCTTAGCAGCCACACTTCTTCCATAGCATTTAAAATGTTTTTTGTTGTTGTTTTGTTTTTGTTTTTTGCTTGTTTTTGTTGTTTGCAGATGTATGAGGAATACATGGCGCTGTTGTACAGTGAGAGTCTTGGGAGACTGTTACGTGGAATATTCTGTTTGGGTGTAAGGGGGAGGAAAGTGTGTGAAACATTTCAAACACGGAGTAAAATCACAAGAGTAGGGAAAATAAGGAAGGAGGAAGTGACCAGGGGGAGGAGCCAGAGTGGGCGGGAGTACAAAGGTCTTACATAAGAGGAGGTCGAGATTGAAGTTTTTGTCTGGTTCCTGTGTCTTTGGGACCCATTTCAAACCAGCTAAAATCTGTTGATGCGAAAGCAGCATCAGTCATCTGGGTAGGTACAATTCTCATCCTGAGCAGTAGTCAGATCTAGTCCTACAGAATGGCAGAAGCCAAAAGATAGAGTTGGTCCTGCAGGGTGGTTAGCTGAAATTTCCTGAAAGCTTTTGAGAGCTGGGGAGGCAGAGATGATAATTGGTGCAGAGAAGGTTTCAGTCCAGATGGTCGAGCTCTGAGTACTGAGCATGCCGGGAGTGGCAAGAAGAGGGATGAGTTGGAAGTCATGTGGCATCCGATTGGTTCTCCACTCAGACAAAATGCTCGTAAGGGTTGGTAGGCATGGGTATCTCTTAACTGCTTCAGGCTGACAAAAGGGAAGGGCAGCTGCTATAGTGCCTCACAGGATAGTCCCTCTAAGGGGCCCAATAGTAAAACTTAACAGACGGCCAAAGTCCAGAGCACAAGACAACTGTTTGGTGATAGCAGATTTTCTTGCAGCATGCCATGTGGGAGAGTTAATATTTGTAAACATCTAAAAGTGAGATCATTAGTGCGATTATAATTTTACTGAGGGTATAGTTAAGAGAATCATTTGGGCAGTCCTGTCCTTATTAGAGAAATAGAACAGGCAGGAAAGTCATGCTTAAAAAAATCCTTGGTTGGCTTTTCCACAGGCAAGATGATTTTTTTTCTCCCTGTTTTTTTGGTCACTGTTGTTGATTATACAGATGTAAGGTCATTTATTCTATGAAAGAGCCTGAGACATTTTTCACTGGCTAGCATAGGCTCAGAATCATCTATTGAGTCTTTCAGTTGTTTCAACTTTGTGTGAAACATTAAGACTTGGATATAAAATATCCGATTTGACTTAAGGCCCACTCCATGAGATGGAACCATTACCTGACACTGCTTGGGTGACCAAAATCTTGAGACTAGATAGCTCAAGGACATGGGGTAACGCCAAATGCTACCATTTAGGAGTAGGCACATCTGCCCATTTATTTGTTTCAGTTCCTGCTCCATGGCTCTTGCAGCCACTTTGTGACAGGCTATCCTAGCTGAGATATTATCTTGACTTTCTGGCTCTTCCTAGGAGTCAGGGGAGCACTTTGGGGGAAAGGGTGTATGGGTTTGGCCTCTGGGAATGGTTGTGAGTAGGAGCTAAGTGCCAGAGATGCGAAGGGTTAAGTTGGGTGTTATGTGGTGGCTGTGGGGAGGGCTTTGAACAATACTCCATTATGCCTGATGAAGTTATGGAACTCAGTTCAGATACTAAAATTGAAAGTTTCTAATTTGCACTGACAGTTGCAGTTGCCCAGTATGTATTGAGGTCAGATTGTGATGGAATTGCTGAATAGAAGTTGCTGGTCTGAGGTCTCCCAAAACAGAGTGCCTTTACATTAGCCTACAGACAGGCTAAGGGCATGTCCTTTGGCGCAGATAATTTGGAACTTATGATGGGTGTTGAACCAAGGTCAAAACAGGTCTCTCAGGGCCCAAGAAGAGTACCCAGAACTCTCAACTGAGTGAGGCTCCAAGTAGTCATATAAAGTTTCTAGAACTTTCTACAGAATGAGTCTCTAGATAAGAGAGAGGAGTTTCCTGTGAGCCCCCAGATCTAAGTTTGGTCCCATGAGGTACCTTGTCTTGATATGTTTGGCTGTGTTGGTCGCATGGTCTGGTCTACTAGAGAAAGAAAGGGCTGAGGAGGTCAGACTATGTCAGTAAGATAGAGTGAAATGAAAATATGCAGAGGAAGATAAATGTTTATGTATTTTCCGTATACATACGGGAATGAGAAGTGATGGAAAGGAGAAGCTCTTGAGATGATGGAAGTGTCAGAGTGGACTATGGCAGGTTAGACTGGTGTAGTGGCTATTCCTGGTTGTCAGCTTGGCTAGATCTGGCATGGACTACAACCCAGAATTGGAGGGCTCAGCTGTGATCCAGATCTTGAGGCTGGAAAACACAAGTTTCTGACCTGGATCTTGGCATGGAGATCTTGAGGCATAGGTGGTCATGAAAAGCTTAGGCCCAGGCAAAGTAGTGCAGGCTTTTAATCCCAGGAGACTAAGGCAAGGAGATATCTGAGTTCAAGGTCAGCCTGGGACAAAGCAAGTCCCAGTTCCAGGCATGGTGGTACACACACCTTTAATCTGGGCCACACCTTCTGCTGGAGACCTCAATATAGAGAGACATTCTGTAAGTTCTGTGACTCTGGAGAACCCTGACTAATACAAGTGGATTGAGCAAAGATGCCAGATAACCATAGTCATCAAAGCAAGAGCCATCGTTGGATTTAAGGGACTTGGGACCATTAGGAAGGACCCAAGGTTTAAGCAAGGTAGCTACAGGTAGGATGAGAGATGGTGAAACAAAGAAATGAATGGTTAGCTGTAAGAGACAGATAGTCCCACCAAGCTCACTCGGGCCCAGAGCTATGTTCATATAGAATGGTGAATAAGCCCCAGAGACAGATGCTCCATCCACAGGACGTGTGCCACTTATGGAGGCAGAATCCACAAAGACCAGAGGTCCTAGGGAGGCTGTCTGGTCTACATAGTGAGCTTGGAGGGGTGTCTCTGCTCCTGGAAGAATTCATGCCAAGAGTAGAAATAGAGTGTAAAGACGTCAAAGAGTCCCAGAAAGAATCTTTGGAGTCACATGCTGGGTGACAGAGGGAGGCTGCGGACCCAGATGTCATTCTGAGTTTTGGCATTAGATGTCTAAGGCAAGTTAAAGAGACAGATGACAGGAAGAGAGGAGACTGGTTTGACCTCAGGAGAAAGGTTGTTTGTTTCAAAACAATGAAGAACAGACAGTCTCCCATGGGAAAGGGGTTTCTGTTGAAATGGAAGAGGATGCCTGGAGTTTTCATAGGAGGCTTTGGGAATGAGAAGGCAATGGCGGGGCTTGCCTATGTGTAAGCTTATAGCTTCTCCCTCTTTGTATCATCTGCTCTGTCAAGGCAGGTTGTCTTGGGAGACAGGCTGATACGCTGACAATTGTTTGAGCAAGGCCAGCTATTACCTCATAAGAATTCTATTTTTACAACCAAGACACTCTTTCAAGAAGCCTATAAACTGTAACATCAGCTTCCTTTGAACTGCTTGAGGTATTGTGTAAATTACACTTGTTTATTTTTAAACTGTTAGTATGTGATTCGTGAGTATGCGTTGAGAAGACAAGGTGGCTGTGGAGTGGCTTCTCTCCTACCTGCGTGTGCATTCTGGGAACAGAACTCAGGTGGCCAGGCTTTATTCCAGAATTGGCAGAGCTAGCTGAGTTATCTCCCTGGCCCATATATTAGTGGCTTTTACATAACTGTGGCCAAATACTCTACCAAAGCCACTTAACTGAGGAGCAGTTTGTGGAATACCCATAGAGGAAGTTAAGGCAATTAAAATTGTGTCTTTTACAGCAGCAGGCATTTGAGACAGTGGCTTCCTCATATTCTGGTGGAGCAAGAAACAGACAACCACACCCAAAGCATGGCCATGCTGCCACCATCACAGATCACACCTTGCCCAGCAGCAAACCATCGTGTTCCAAAGGCTTCACAACCTCACAACCTCCCCAGTCACTGCCACCAGCTGGAGTCAAGAGCAAAGATGAGTACAAGCACAGTAACTTGTGGGGACATTTCAAATGCAAACTGTAGCAGATAAGCATGAATTTTACACTATTAATAGACATAGTATACCTGAAAAAAATCACAACACATTGTTTTCCTTGAACAGAGTACCTGAAATGCATGAGAACCTTTTCACATAAACATAGACATGGAAATTTATTAGAAATTACAGAAGTCTTATTGAATTGGAAGGAAATTAAAATATATTGTTCATTCAGTGAGATACTGCCTAGCTGATTGGAAATATGTGGTGACTCATGCAAAACTCTGTGTGTGTCCCTAACTATTAGAGAATAAGCATTTCTGAACCAGTGACATGGCTCTGCAGGTAGTGGTCCTTGTCCCCAAGCCTGGGCTTTCTTAGGACTGACGTAGTAAAAGGAGAGAAATTACTTCTGCCAGTCTCTGACTTCTATACGTATTCTATAGCATACACATAATCCTCTCTCTCTCTCTCTCTCTCTCTCTCTCTCTCTCTCTCTATATATATATATATATATATATATATATATATATATATCACACTCACACACACACACACACACACACACAGGCATTATAGAAAAGAAACATTAATTTCTTCCCAAATTTATACCTAACATTTCAGGAGGATAAAATATGAGCAATTTTATTCTCAGCTAAAACCGATATATTTATTAACAGAATTCAACAGAGTTTACATATTTTGCTGTCTACTGTTGGGGGTGTGATTTTTTTTTAATTTAATCTTTCCAATTACTAGAACATAGAGGAAAATGCAATCAATGAAACGTTTGTGTATTTTTGAAGTACTTTGAGGACGGAAAGACAGTTCTGTGGATAAGATGTTCACCGTGCAAGCACGAGGACCTGAGTTTCGAAATCCAGCACCCACATAAGAAGCTGGCTGAAATGTCTGCAAGCCAGTGCTGAAAGCCAGGGGCAGCTTGCTGGCTAACCATTCTAGCTGAAAGAATGAGCTGCAAGTTCAGTGAGATACCCCGGCTCAAAAACAAAATGTAATGAATGTAGCACGTGATAGAGGAAGACACCTGATGTCAGCCTTTGACCTTCTCTGCACACACCTGGGAAAGCACACCCTTACTCACAAAAGCATTCTCTTTCATTGTCTACACCAACACTCAAAGTAAGTAAAGAAATAAAGAGCATTTAAGGAAATCTCTGCCACAAGAGTAGCTTTTCTGTGATGGCACATGCATAGAAACACAGGACAAACTGCTAAAAGAAAGCAAAATTATATTTTATCTTCAATTTGGGTTGTATACTTTCTATCAGAGAGTGTATTTTTCCCTTTCTCTCTAATGCACACATGTAGTTATAATTAGGAACTAAATTATTATCTTTCTTTCTGGTTTTGATGAAAAGCTCCTTCCTCTGGAAAGGATTAAAAATGGCTTGGCTAAAATACACTTGGAAGAGAGTCTCCCTCAACACTGCTTTTGAAGGCTCATTTTGCCAATGATTACTATTTATGTACACAAAACAAAGACTATGTCTTATCCATAAAGAAATGTTGGGAAAGTACCCATTTGCTCTTAGTGGAACGGAAGTTATAAAACAATTTATTATCTAGGCACTCAGCAAGTTTCGTTCTGAAGTTATAGAATTCCTTATTATAAACGTTAGGCAAAAGACATGTAAGAACGGAACAAGATGCTATTCACATGTTAAAATTGCATCCATGTGACCCCTGCCTCCCTGTTTTCATCAAACTGTAAGATAAGCCAAATACCCAATGGTACGACCTTAGAAGTGAGGCTAAGTCTTGTGGGGAGGGGACAGAAAAGATGACAAGTAAACACGAAGCTGCCTCCAGTGTCCCCAGTGTGAAGACATGAACAGCTATGGACAGATGCCTGAGAAGCTCCACTACATGCACACCAATGGAATGTGCTAACGTGAAATTCAAGGGGCTAGGGAATAACATTGTTACTACCACTAGTAATCTAAGCACTCTGTGAAGGAAAAGATGCTACCAAGGGCCAAACTTTCCTTCCTTCCTTCCTTCCTTCCTTCCTTCCTTCCTTCACTCACTTATGTTACCTTGAAAAGGTCATAGGTTTCCTGTGGAATTTTCATACACACTTTGTTTTGGTTTATCCTCCATCCACCCCACTTCCCCATCTATCTTGTTCTTCCCCATATCTCCTAGAGAGATGTCCTTCAGTCTCCAGAATTCCCCCTTTCCATTTGCATACCACATATGCTCCATTACCCATGTCCTTTCTTTAAAGCTTACCCGCCCCTCCACCTCATGGATGCCCTCCCAGGAATCCTTCTGCTACCCACATTTGCTTCCACTTTGATACACATAGGTAACAATCCTATAGAGAAACAAATGAAATATCTAGATTTTTTCGATTGCAAAATGAAAATACTCTTTCTGAATCTAGACAGCGGGAAACATCATTTTCTTTGAACCTGGAAGTACTGTTCATCTAATTGAGATGTCTTGCTACAAAGATGTAAGATGCTAGGTGAGTTTTGTAGTGTTTTAGAAAAGAAGCAAAGAATTTTTTTTTCCTGAGAGAATTTTGCAAATCCTTTTGAGAAGGGAATGGGATTGTGGAGAACCACAGGGAAGAGAATTGATCTGAGACTTACAACAGTGCTCTTGTGGATGGACTTGGTAAGAATATAGCTAGACTTTGGTACCCTGCGTCTTCCACCGTTCTCCACCCCTTTTCAGACCTCTCAATCCTGAGAACAAGGTAGATATAAAGATAAAAAGGACTACATCCTGATGGTTAGGGCATTAAGGTATACTAAGATATTTTGTGTAAGCACAAGTTCATTTGGATTTCCAGATTTCCCTACTGTGGTTTTATCATCTTCATGTTTGTCTCATGTTTCACTTTCCTGTGTCCTGGTCCAGTCACCCTAAACTGAGTTGTTTGTCTATAGCACACACTTTTCCTTGTGCACTGATGTAGTTTGCTAGGGATATTGGGATTGGTTCTAATTCCATGCCTGCCTCTCCCATCTCTGCTTGTCATAGCCACTTGAAACTTGCACCAATCACTCAATGTCTAAGAGTAGCATTATTTATGTCATGCAATGAAATGCTTTAATTAGTCTCTGAAGACCTTTAACACTTGGAACAAGCCTTGGCAATGTTACATTTGGTTTCGTTTTAGAGTTATTGGTAACTGAATTTTATTTAGAAAATGGGATTGATTGAACAGTCAGGTTCTGGGATTTCATCAAATCTTTAGATGACTATTATTCACTTGTAAGGAAATTACCAAGTTATAAAATTTGTATCTATCTGAAGAATGTTCCCAGAGACCTTTAAACTATGCATATGCCATAAGCTGGAAAAAAACCTGCCTGCATATTATAAACTACAAGCAATTAGATTAAAACCATTGTATAAGAATGTATCCATATGAATAATTCTGTTTAATTTTGTATCTCAACATAAACTATTTCAACATGTTACTACTGTCCTTAGTTATCAGTAGCACATTTGGGAAAATTCACACCCACACCATTTTTACAGGAAATTTTCATCAAAAAGTAACATGTAAAATATAGATTTTATAATTATTTTTTAAATTTTGATAATTTGTCTCAGAATTTTGTACACTTACAAAATGAATTTTAGTCATTTTGGCAACATTTCTTGAGTCACCTGCAAGGTCTTGTCAAAGCATGGGACATAATTATATCTCCTTGAATTTTTAACTGTTAGTAAAACAATTGGTTTGTAATTGGGATAATGGTGAGAAAACTGAAGATGAATGTTACATCACAGTTTATAATTATTATTTACTTTTGAATATAAATATACAAATCATTGTGGGGATACATGCATATGAGTTCACTGCCTGCAAAAGCCAGAAGAGTGTGTTAGGTCCACTTGAGCAGGAGTTACATGTGGTTGTGAACCCCCATACAGATGGTGGGAAAGAAACTCAGGTCCTTCCCAAGAAGAGCAAGCACTATTATCTATTGAGCCTTCTCTCCAGCTAAACAGCTTAAAATTTTAATGTTTATGTGTATCAGGTGTTATCTTGAAAGTTTTCCATGCATTAAAATGTTTTTAAAATGTAGTCTATGTAAAACTGAATAAAAATACAAAAAACTTTCACAGATTGTCTTAGTCAGGGTTTCTATTCTTGCACAAACATCATGACCAAGAAGCAAGTTGGGGAGGAAAGGGTTTATTGAGCTTATACTTCAATGCTGCTGTTTATCACAAAAGGAAGTCAGGACTGGAACTCAAGCAGGTCTGGAAGCAGGAGCTGATGCAGAGGCCATGGAGGGATGTAACTTAATGGCTTGCTTCTTCTGGCTTGCTCAGCTGGCTTTCTTATAGAGCCCAGGACTACCAGCCTACAGATGGTACCACCCACAAGGGGCCCTCCCCCCTAGATTACTAATTGAGAAAATGTCTTACAGTTGGATCTCATGGAGGCATTTTCTCAACTGAAGCTCCTTTCTCTGTGGTAACTCAAGCTTGTGTTGACAAGGGTTAGAATCTAGGATCATCTGTGAGATGATCCTTTTAAATGCCAGGAGAGGGATATCGTGAGTATTTTAGTTGCAACCCATAAGGCTTTGCGAGGTGGGTGGGCCTTACCTGGCTGGGATGCTGGAGTGTACAGTGGTAAAAGGAAGTTGGGCAGCGCTTGAAATCAAGCTTTCTGTTTCCTGATGTCATGTGACCAGCTACTGCAAGCTCATGCTGCCTTGACTTCTCTGCCTTTATGGACTCCACCTTGCAATGTCCCTTAAGTAGCTTTTGTCAGAGTATCATAGCAATGGGGAAAGAAACGAAGACGACAAAAGCATTATTTGGAAAAGACGATTTCAGAAAACAACGTTGTGTATTTAATGTGGACTCTCCCTTTTATACCAATGAGCTAGTTGATATGTTTGCCCTATTTGCTGTATCCCTTACAGCCCAATACTCAGTATTAAACTTGTAAAACTAGGAATAATGGTTTTTCTAATTAAATAGCTAATTATTAATAAGAACTTATTCTTTACAACTGACATAAAACCATTCAAATTCAAGCATTGATCTAAACACACCTCTACCCCTTAGTTTGGCTGTGGTGGGTCCAAGTATGTTCCTATGGTGTTCCTGTATGGTTTTGGACACAACAGCCTGAAGTAACTCCCAAGAACAAGGCATTCTCCAGCTACTATTGAGCTACTATATTGTCTCCAAAACTACAATTCTATACTATTACCGAATAACTAGCCCATATTTAATTATTCTTAATTAATGTTTCTTTTTCTTACCTTCTCAAGTCAGAATACAATCACAGCCCTTGGCTAGTCCTGTCCAAACTTTGAAACATATTTATTTTATTATTATGTTTCACATTAATATCCTGATCTGAGACAGAAGATGAAACCATCACATACATGTTTATACTGCCCCAAATCATCTTTTTCACAATTGCTGAGCAGAGTGTTTCTATCTGTTTTGCTTTTTCTTTATAAATTGTTTTGCAATTTTTAGGGTGTTCTGTTTATACTTAACCACATCTAACTGTATTTGGACATGGAAATTTATTTCACAAAGCTTAAAACAATAATCCCCACAGCCTTGCTTTCTGATTACCAGAATTTGAATATCTTGTTTGAATGTGAAACCACTGATTTCTTGTCCTTCTTTGGGATTCTCTGAATATACACACAAAAAATGCTTGGTTATATCTCTTATTATGTTCGTAAATGGAGGAGTTTTTCTGGTTTGTTTGTTTGTTTTTGTTTTGTTTTGTTTTTTGAGACAGGATTTCTCTCTATAGCTCTGGCTAACCAGCTCTGAATGCAGTATACCAAGTTGGCCTCAAACTCCGAGATCCAGACCACTTGACAAGAAGAATTTGTTTTGTTTATTCGGTTGGTGTTTTGTTTGTTTGTTTGTTTTTAACTCTACCACAGTTCAGCATGTTTGTGTAGAATTTTTTGTTTCAGTTTTATAAGCAAAAAGGAATGAAATACTGTTTTAAGTTATTTTTACATGAAAGGAGACCTTTGCAGATAAAGATAATCTATTTAACAGCAAAAGTAGCAAGCCCACAAATGCTCTGAATGTAAATGACACTTAATTTACAGAGAGCATGGGGTTTAGCTCTTTCATGAGTTGAATATTTCTTATATTAGGTAATTACAGCACCTGGGATTTCATGTTGAAGGGCCTGCCTTATAGAAGTATTCTCAGCTGTACATTAGCAGTTCATTCCAATTCTTATGACTTTTACTTCATTAAAAGTATATACACCTAGGTTTAATACCCAATGCCATTTTAAGAGAAGAAAGAAGAAGGAGAAATAAGAACAGCTGGAGATTTACTAGTGACAAAACTCACTTTCAAACCATTTTAGCGTGTCTTTTTACCCTTCTCTCCTCATCCCGTTCTCTCATCTCTCTTATTTCTTTCTCTTCATTTCTCATTCTTTTACTTTTCTTTTGATGCCTTGAAGACCAGAGCTTCCTGCTTCAGCCTGATAGTGCTAGGATTACAGGTACGCTTGTGGTCCCTGAACAGTGCAACACAAAAGCCACCAAAGCAGCAGCTGGCCCTTCTTTCCCACTCCAGCTTGTGACTGCTACAGTAAAATGTCCCACAGGAGATGTCCAAAATGGCAGCTCCTGTCAAAATGGTGGCACCACAACACCTCCTCAGAATGTTGCCCTCATAAGAGCTGCAGGAACTGTCCAAAAAGGCACACCACCTCCTTTTGTGCCTCAACCAAAGCTGCCCCTCATGAGCTGTCCACAGTATCCTGCTTCAGACTACCAGCATGAGGAGGTGTCCATTGTAGCAACACCCTCTTCCCTGCCTCCTTGAACTGCCACTGCAGGAGCTGTCCACAACAGCAGCACCTCCTCTCCAGCCCCAACCCCAACCCCAGTAGCCACACAGAGATGGTGACTCAGAAAAAGCTGGCTGCAGCCAGGAAGAAATTCCCACCCTAACCCATGGGCCAGATGCAGTGAAAAGGGGGTAAAAGAAAAGAAACTCACCAATCCATGAGCAGTAAAACCCACCAATCCCTGATCTTCCCACAAACGACACCAATCCCTGAGCAGGACACTTACCAGTCCTTGAACAAGAAAACCAATCCTGAAGCATCACACACACACACAAACAACAACAACAACAACAACAACAACAACAACAACAACAACACCCATCAATCCCAGAGCAGTAAACCCACCAATATTTGAACAAGAAAATCCACCAATCCTCACTCTGATTGAGCTCCCTCAAGCTCAGGACTTGAAATCTTACAAATCCTCACTCTGGAAATATCTGTCCCGAGGAGCTATACCCTGTCAGAAATCCTATGTAAGCATTCCCCCTTTGTCCAATTCCCTGCTATCTGCTCCCAAGAGCAGAGGGCAGCCATCCCTGAATTTGTCCCTTCACACCCTGGACCCTCAATAAATCTCTATCATGAGATTTTTCTGCCTGGTATGACTCTTGTCAGAAGAAAAGAAGCAAAGAGAAGGAGCAGGACTGAAGCTCCTAAGCTCATTAGCTCAGGTGGGGATGCCCTCTCCTGGGAGCGTCAAAGCCTCTGCTGAGGAGGCTTCCTCTCAGAGTTGTGTGGTCCCATATCTCAGGATGCCATTCCACTGGGAAACTGTCCCACCCCAGAGCTGCAAGGTTCCTGAGCTTCCTTCCATGGCTCAGATGCCCTTCCACTGGGACACTATCCAACCTCAGAGCTGTGTGGTTCCTGAGCTCCCTTGTCTTAGGTTACTCTTGCATTGGGATACCTCATTCCCTTGGCACTGCATGGTTCCTGAGTTGTATGATCCCAGGATACTCTTGCATCTTAGCAGAAACACTTACAGTACCTCACCTAGTTCATTTTAGGATTTCATTGTAAGTACTTTCTCCTACAAATACTGCTGTCATTTGGACATTTTCTGTCCCTGGCAGGTTCCCTTATGGGTAGTTCACTCTGAAAAGGATGGTGCAGAACTGGTGGAACTGTTCTGATGTAGAGCTTAAAGGAAGATAATAACAGGTCATGAGAGCTGCACTCTGATGAATGGACTGTTGCTGTACTTCAGGAACAGGTTGCCTTTGGAGTAGAGTTGGATCCGTGGGAATAGAATGTGATAAAATAATGAGTCCATTTCTTGCTCCACTCAAGTGAATTCTGCCTGTGGACTTTCCCTTGACTCTTCTTCTACGTAAATACTCAACCATGGTTCTAACCAGCTTGCCAGGACTACGATATCCTCACCCAAACCCCAGGCACCAAAATTATGAAGGAAATAAAGTAGTTAGTCTTAGGTATTCTGTTATAGAAAAAACACAATGAACACAGAATTTAAAATATCTCCAAGCTTATTACCTTCTGTTAAGAGAAAATTTGGGAAATATTTTGAAATTCCTTTTGCCTTTAATGTCTCTGCTTTTTGCATGACCACATGAAGGAAATAAAAGTTAAAGTAGAAATGAAATAAAATGCAGCAAGCATGAGAAAAACAATGACAAACAAACAATTTCTGGAATACTGAATGCTTGA
This sequence comes from Rhynchomys soricoides, assembly GCA_019843965.1. Lineage (NCBI taxonomy): Eukaryota > Metazoa > Chordata > Mammalia > Rodentia > Muridae > Rhynchomys > Rhynchomys soricoides. The sequence goes on along the minus strand of JADRCH010000101.1, from coordinate 1,832,325 downwards.
AGAGCCAACTTCGCTACAACGCTGAAGAACCACTTTAGGAAAGAAAGCTACAGTGTGCATATAAAATATTGGCCTATAGCACTAGATAAGGTAAATATAAAAATTTTAAAAGTGGGAAGCTAAATTAAACATTCTATGAACTAATCTAGGAAAATGTCAGAGAGATAAACACAAACAAGAGGGGAGCAAAAGCCACCCAAGTGCTCCAGTCACTACAGTTCTTTTGTTCTTGCCCAAACCCCACCTTAACTTACAAATCAATGCCCCTGTCCCCTGTCTTCTCAGGGAGGAGGGATGGATAAGGCCCACTGCATAACCATCAGTCATGAACAATGTACTGTGTTTACTTAAGCTCAAAGCTATGAAAGGGGGCAGAGGACATTCTATCTCATAGCCTCTCCTGCAACTCTAAAATGGTTTTCTAAAGAATAAGTCTTCTGGGTCTAGAGAGATGGCTTAGAGCAGTGTTTCTCAACCTTCTTAATGTTACAGCACTTTAATACAATTCTTCATGTTGTGTTGTTCCCCCAACCATGGAATTATTTTTGTCTGCTACCTCATAAATGTAATTTTTGCTATTGTTATAAATCATAATGTAAATATCTGTGTTTTCTAATTGGTCTTAGGCAATCCCTGTGAAATGGATATTTGATCCACAAAAGGGCTCCTGACCCACAGGTTGAGAACCACTGGCTTATATGTAAATGTTTTTATTTCCTCAGATGAGGGGAAGACATGAGAATTGTACCCCGGCTGTATGAATATACAGCTTGGGCTGAACTCAGAGTGTTTCTTTTATTTTGATACTATACTTACATTTCAAATGTTTTCCCCTTTCGAGGTCTCCCCTTTGAAAACCCCCTATTCCATGCCCCCTCCCCCTGCCTCTATGAGGGCATTCCCCACCCACCCACACACTCCCATCTTCCATCCCTGACATTCCCCTATACTAGAGCATCTAACAATCTCAGACCCAAGGTCCTCTCCTCCCACTGATGACCAATAAGGCCCTCCTCTGCCACATATGTGGCCAGCACCTTGGGTCCCTCCATATGCATTCTTTGGTTCGTGATCCAGTCTCTAGGAGCAACAGGGGCCTGACCAGCTGACAATGTTTTGCCCTCCACATGGGGCTGCAAACACCCTCAGCTCCTTCAGTCTCTTCTCCAACTCCTCCACCTGGGACACCACACTCAGTCCAACAGTTGCTATGAACTATTCCACAAAATAGAAGCAGAAGGAACACTACCCAGTTCTATGAGGCCACAGTTACACTGATACCAAAACATCACAAAGTCACAAGAAAGAAAGAAAACTTCAGACCAATTTCCCTTATGAATATCAATGAAAATATACTCAATAATATATTATGAGTATGGAGCCCTGTGTCACAGGTTCAGCTCCCTAGCCACAGAAGGAAACCTGCAAGGCCACTTGCTGTTCTTACCCCCTCAGCCCCCTCCCACCCCAGCTCACAGGCTCTCTGAGATTTACTGTTGAATAAACTCACCCTTTCTAGCTCTTTCTGAACTCTCTCTGGCTGTTCTTGCTCAAACTCCTCTCCAAGCTGATTGATTCAAACCAGCTTCCTTCGGCTTCTGATTGAATTGCTCTGCCTAACTTCATACTGGCTTTGGTAATATGCCCTAATCTTCTAGATTCTTCTCATTCTCTGATTCATTCTTTCTTCACATGTGTCTAGCTTGTTCCATGTGTCATCTGACTCTTTAAGACTGTTCCAGTAAAACTGCTGCATACACTATTGCCACCCTTTTTCCCTGTGCTGGTCTTAAATATCCTCTCTTTCCTGTTCTGTTCTCATGAAAGTTAGGCATAATCTATTTCTGACTCATTTTGTCAAATCTTTCTCTGAATCCTCACTTTGCCCCACAATTAGATGTCATTTTCAAACATGTCTGCTTCCTTCTACAAATTAACCCTACCTTCAATGTTAGGGATTAAAGATGTGTACTAAGGATGTGTCTGTAATTCAGAGCATGTCAGCTTTCCAGCTGGATCACATATTTCTAGAAGGTCTATGTGATATGATCCCTTGCCAGAGTATCCATGTTGCTGGGTTAAAATTCCTCTATATTTAGAACTGCTGTGCATAATGTTCTTGCTGAGAACTCTGAGCAGGTTTCTAGCACTCATGTAGGGTGGCTTATAACAGCCTGTAACTCAAACCTCAGAAGATCTGACATCCTCTTCTAGCCTTAAGGAGGTGCGTGCGTGCATACACAAACACACACACACACACACACACACACACACACACACAGTCTTTAAGAACCAAATATGAAAACTTCCTAATAGTCATTACCATCTTTCTTGCACTTTTGAAGAAAGCAGGTTGAAATTAGAGCTTTTGAGCTTTTAAAATTTATTTTAAGATAGAAAGTTCTGCACTGTCACAAAGAGATAAATGTGTAAGCATATGGGAAATGTTATAAATGTGTTTCAAATATTTTTTCAGAGCCTTTAAATGATATGTAATTAGGTCAAGCTATTCGAATTTACATTTCATTTAAAGAAGTAAACCATAGATATTCAGATTACAACCTTCTCTTGACTCAGTACATGACCAGATTCCTTTTGAACCCTACAGGTGTAAATGGAAATGAACTCATTAGCTAATAAGCCTGCTAATCCTATAGAATCATTTTTTGAATGATTAATTTGAAATTCTGTATAATATGCTATAGACCTAATGTGAATTATGTGTAGTTAACTTTAAAATACTCTACTAACAATTATTAATGAATATTTAGCATTGTATACATAATAATATATATTTCCTAATTCTTCCTATATATGCTCTTAATCAAAAACTAGGACTTTTGAATTCTTATTATGTAAGAATTCAAATAATAAGAATAAAGAATATGTATTATTATGTAACTTGGAGGTTTGTAAGCTAAACTTTGCCTCCACCTTTTAATTACTTCATTGTGATTTAATATAATGAATTTTAAGGTTGATCCAGTTGCTATAAAATTCTTGTTTATCTAAAACCACAGGCCAACATCAAACCAACAGTTTTGTGGTATTTGTCTTGAACTATCTTGGAAAAACACTGAGTAAATGTTTTAAGTCCATGTCAATGGACAGTGATGGTTGACCCATGGACCAGTGACCCTTCCTTTTAGTAAGATCTGGGGCAATGACTTCAATAATTAAAAAGCAAATGTTTTTAAACCATTTTCAGAATGAGTCATCTAAATCTGTACCACTGTTATCCCACTCACAGTGACATTCATCTATGTCCTTATTGAAAAAGTGAGAGATGCTCCAGAATTTTGATTTCCATTAGGAAAATCTAGGGAGAAAAGTCAAGGTCAAAATTGTGTGGACATTTGCTCAGAATGTTAGTGTTATGGTAGTGGTGTTTTGAGGCTGAAATATTCATGTGATGCTTGGAGGAAAACACACAGGAGGGCCAAATTCAGCCTCAAGCAATCAATAGATGCTTTGCAAGGTAAGCTGTGCCTCTGCAGAGATGGTCATTCTCTTCTTCCTGTAGTGTACACAAGCATATAGACTAGGATGTCTTCTCTAACAATATTTGTGTGAGTATATAGGCTAAAACATCTACTGTAGTATGTACTTATTAATTTTCTTGCTTAGTTTTAGTTCTATTTTTGAGACAGGCTTGTCTCAAACTCTTTATGTAGATGAGAGTCGCCTTCAACTCCTGATCCTTCTGACTCCATCTTCAAGAGAGCTGAAATTATAAGCATGCATCGTCATAATTGTTCTATGTGGTACTGGAGATTGAACCCCCCCTCTCTCTGTTAAATGAATACTCCAGCCCACATATCTTCATTTTTAAAGCATTCTTTTATAATCATAAAATTAAAAGCTTGAAGTAAAACTTATCAAAGAAACAAAGCAATGAGATTGTGTACTGTTTATTATGATGAGAATAATATGAGACTATTTACATCATAATGCAGGCAAGTAGCATACTCTAAGTCATTATAAGTAAACACCAACAGTAAGAATCAGTGGTGAGACGGTTGGAGCTGTCTCGGTGGGTCAAAAGTTTTGCCATACAACTGTAGCATTCTAATACCCACATAAAGAGCCAAACACAGTGATGTGCATCTGTAACCCTAACTCTAAGGCTCAGGAGATAGGAAGATCCCTAGGACTCATGGCTGGCCGGTCCAGCCTAGTTACTGTGCTCCTGATTCAATGAGAGACCCTTTCTCCACAGAATAAGGTAACATGGGGCTATAGGAATTGATCAATGGCTGTGTTGTGCTTGTTGCACAATTATGAGAACCAAAGATCAGGCCTCAACACACACATAATAAGCTGGGCATCTTGAAAATATAACTTTATCTCTCTCACACACACAAAGGGATACAAACACAAGAATACACAAAAACAACAAAGAAAGAGTAAAGAATATGTGTACCTACACACACACACACACACACACACACACACACACACACACACACCAACATAAACATGTAATAGGAAATCCATCCATTCTATTATTATGGTCCCTGAGCTAAGTGGAATTTTCCTTGTTTGGCTTATGGGTTCTGTGTTATTGTTTTCACACTGACAATGAATTTAACAATGAATCTAACAATGAATCTGTGCTTCAGTAATGCACTTTCATCTTGTCATGGTACATGGTTGAGAGGGGGAAAGCAGAATTTGTAAATGGAGTAAGGCCTTTTTTGCATACAAAGCAGGACTCTCTAGCATTTTCAAGATGGGTAATGGGCTGTGAAGGATGAAACATAAATAACTTCCAATGATGCTTCTCTCCTTCACTGCCCAAATCACTTACTCAGAGTTTGGTTATTCATTCATTACCAAAAACTCTCTTCATTATTATGTTCAACAGGTTATACAGATTTAATGGAAAATACTTCAAAGGTTTGAAAATCTGTCTGAAACATATTTTAGTTCTACTGCTAAATACAGTGAGTGTAAACTTTTCTTATTTTAGAGTTTGATTTTGAACATTTAATGAAAATTATGTCTTAGAGGTAGCAGACATGATCTGATGTCATCTGGCTTTCAACCTTATCAGGGGTCTTCTGGCTTTCTTCAACCCTAGCATGTGCTGTTAGTGTACCTCCTGGGAGACAGGATATGGAAAGATGATCCAGTGAATTACTCTATGATAATTACCCAGAGAATAGTTCTATTTGATGAGTTTTGTCAAAATAGGATTGATTTATTCTTTATTAACTCAATTCAGAAACGTTAAATACCCTAGTGGGCTTGCTAATGAAAATAAATGACAAAGAAATACTTGTATGTAATTCTTGGTTTTGCTGACCAAGAAAGGTTCTCTTTTAGAACAGTTACAATCACAGCACATATGCTGAGTGCACTAAAGGGTAGAGAATTGTGTCTATGTGTTGAAGTCACCATTCCCATGGGAATTATGATTATGTGACTGATATGAGTATCTAGAATTTTGCACACATACACATACACACATGCAAGGAATCAAAAACAAAGCAAGCAAGCAAACAAACAAAACAGATGAGAGGGCTAGAGAGATGACTCAGTGTTTGTTTTTTTTCTAGAGACTCATTTTCAGGATCCACACCAGGCAGATTACAACTTGTAACTCCAGTGTCAGAAGATTCTTGCAACCCAACACTCTTTTTTGGCTTCCTTGGGCACACATACACACAGATATATATACACATAATTTTTACATTGTTTTGTAGGCTATAATATAATTGTATCATTTTGTTCTTCCATTTCCTTGCTTCTAACCTTCTCATGTACCCATCTTTGCCAGCTTTCAAATTCACAGCCTCTTTTTTTTTGAATTGTTGTGATATATATATATGTAAATATTCTTAAATATATAAATGCAACATGTTCAGTCTTTACAGTGTTACTTCTATGCCTGTTTTTCAGAGCCAACCACTTGCTATTGGATAACTAATTGGCGTGCTGCTCAGTGGGAAGACTATTTCTCTTGCTCTCAGCATTCCTTAGCTGCTAGTAGCTCTTTGTGCATGGAGAAGACCTTATGAGCTTTCTCCACCCACAGTAGCAAGTCTATTGATGTTGCTTTTTTTCAGCTCATGTTTAAGCAGTCCTGCTGGTGAGACTCTATGGGAGTAGCTTCTCACATTCCCAGGAGACACAATCTCACAGCAAATGCCGTATTCTTCTGGCACTTACAATCTTTTGACCCTCTCTTCTGCAATCATTCCAGGGCCTTAGATGTAGTTGTGTTGTAGATATATCAGTTGGGACTGCCCTCTAAAACTGCATTTTGATTGGTTGACAGTTCTCGTAATGGTCTCCTTCTATAGCAAAGAGAATTTTCCTTGATGAGTGGTAAGGACTAATCTTATCTGTGTGTATAAAGACAAATATTTAGCATATAGTTGGGAATTGTGCTGCTTTAGTAAAATGGTGGTTATAGGTTCTTCAGGATTCATGACTTCAATAGTCCTGATGGTAGCTTCCCTCTTTTGGAAGCATCCGGTATCATGAAAGCTAGTCCTAAGGGAGGAGGCTTTCGGGTCTGTTATAGTTGAGATTCTGAGCCCTGGGACTGAAGTGCTTGCTGTCTTTAGGGACTTACCTTCCACCTCTCTTGGCCAGGCAAGGATAATAGCAATAAACAGTAATATTTGAGGAAATTGTTGGACAGCCCATGCCAACAACTCAAAAGAGGGCTTTTCTTGCTTGCTATTGGGATTTTTGTCAGATGGTCTACAGCTCTTGTGGGAGCACTGTTATCCTAGAAGGGAAATTTACATTTAAACTACAAATATATGTTTAAATAAAGTTTACAAGTATCATAAGTATTTTAGAAAAGTTAGTTAATACACAATGATTCCTTAGAACTTTTTCAGACACCCTTATTGTTACTTTACCTTTGCCCATCCTTCTCTCCTCCTGTTCCCCTAATTAGAGCTTTCCTTTCCCATTTGACTGATCAGATAGCTTGTTCCTTCTTATTCCACTCTCTACTGATCACCCTCAAAAAGAATAACAAATCAGAAGATAAATTTTGTAGAAAAAATTCTTATTTTTGTAATAAATATAATCATTATTTTAGTTATAAATTAAAAAAATAACTCTCATTGCTGTAGCAACTTTACCTGATTTAACTCATAAAAACATGAATCGCACTTAGTGATGTTTGTTTCATATTTGGGGTAGTATTTGGTCACAATCTGCCAGACTTCATGCTGTGACAAGCACAGGTATTTGTGATTTTGGAATCCAGTAAAAAGCATTACTTCAGGGTTTTGTTAATCCTCCAAAGGATAGCCAAATTCTCTTGTTAGTCAGTTCACTTTCTAAATTATTTTATTTTATTGTCCTGATTTCATGTTCTGTGGATATCAACAATTTTAAATGCCTTTCTTTGTTCTTAGTTACTTCTAAATAATTATAAATAAAAGAAATAAAAGCTTTCATTGAGTGATGAGTGACAAATGCAAAGAAGATGGATTATACTTTTATTTATATTTTATATGTTAATATGTTCATGTTAATATTAATGGATATTAGCTCCTGTTTTATCTCCAATAATTTTTATTTTTATTCACATTACATCTCAATCACAGCCTCTCCTCCTTCTCTTATCCCAGTCCCACCCTTACAAATTCCTCCTGGTATTGCTCCCGCCCCTTTGTTTCAGAGAAGTGGGAGACCTCTTTGGTACTACCCCACCCTGGGACATCTACTCCCAGCAGGACTAGGCACTTCTTCTCTCACTGAGGCCCAAGTATAGGTAAGGAATAGTCCACATAGGGTGAAGGGTATCCAATGGCAGAGAACAGAGACAGACTCAGTCCTTGCTCCACTTGGTAGAGGTCCCACATGATGAAGACCAAGCTGTACATTTGCTACAAATGTGTAAGGGGATCTACTTGCTCAATTTTATATTTGGCACAGTCCAATAGTTGGCTGTTCCCTCAGCCTTTACTTAATTTTTATCCCTGAACACCTTGTAGGCAAGAAATATTGAGGGTTGAAAGTTTTGTGGGTAGAATGCTTTCCTTTTTTTTTTTTTTTTTTTGCATTAGGTTTCGTTCCCTGAGATTTAGAATGGGAATGGCAAAGCCATAACGGATCTCAGACAGTCACTATCCAAAGCCTTTATTCTATAAAGAATAAAATTAATACAATTAGCTCCAGAATAGTGAGGTCACTTTACTAGGTCCCACAAACCTGGGACTACAGGCAAGACAACTCCTGTACCCTGCCAAGGCTGGTTCCAACCACTGATCTTCCCTGGATCCTACCTGGTCTCGCTGGCTTCCAGAGTTAATTCTGCCCTTCCATGTTCTAACTGGCATCAAGTTCCTTAGCTTTCACCTCATGTCATCACACTCAGCTTCCTTCTCTCCCTCTTCTCCCCCAGAGATAATTTTTTTACATTCTTGTCAGTCCATATTGTTTCTCTGTTTATGTAAATTTTTGTTTTGTTTTTTCTTTTTTCAAGACAGGGTTTCTCTGGGTAGACCTGCAGACCAGGCTGGCCTCAAACTCATAGAGATCCACCTGCTTCTGCCTCTGGGATTTATTAAAGGAATGCAACACCACTGCCCAGTCCAGTTTTTTTATAATTTTCAATTAACAAAAGAAGAAAAATGGTATTTGTGTATTTGGTTGTCTATACTCAGTACTTTAAAAAAAAAAATGAGACCTTTAAAAATCTCAGTCCTATAAATATGCCATAGAAGGAGTCATTATCAGAGTGCTGGGAAATCTCAAGTATTTTGGCATTGAGTTGTTTTAGGGTTTGTTTTGGTTTGGGTGAGGAAGGACTTTTTAATATTAGCCTATACATAATCAAATACCTCAGAGATGGGCTCCAAGTCCAAACATGAGCTTTGTTTAAGCTACATATATATACCATATATACATAGCCTGATGGTCACTTTATATGATATTGCTAATCATTTTATATATAAAACAAATATTTATAGTATGAAGTGTTTTGCTTTTTTCTCATAAATCACATGTTTAATGGTATTAGTTTTCAATAGGTTTTGAAAACATTACTACTGTCACACTCAACTGGAAATAAGTTGACAACTACTGACTAAATTTAGAGAAAATAAATATTAGTCTTATAAAATATACAGGACTCACATCCCTAATGTGACCATAAAATTCAAATACCTCCAATATTCTCTCTTGAAGATATGTTAGCTTCATTCGGAGCAATGAGCAATATTCCTTTGCATTTCCCAAGGCCATTACAATAAGATTCATCAGATACCTATAACACTTGCTGAAGTTACCCTTAAATATTTCTATTTGACAAGTACCAAGTGTCCTTCCTTTTCTTTTTTGATAACTTTTGGTTGAAAGTTGATTTTATATTAGAATAAAATATAGTTGATTCTATATTAGAATGGCTATGCCAGCTTGTTTCTTGGGACCATTTGCTTGGAAAATTCTTTCCAAACTTTTACTTTGAGGTAGTTTCTGTCCTTGTAATTGAGGTGTGTTTCCTGTATGCAGAAAAATGCTGTGTCCTGTTTACATATCCAGTCTCTTAGTCTATGAGTTTTTATTGGGGAATTGAGTCCATTGATGTTAAGAGATATTAAAGAAAGTGATTGTTGCTTCCTGTTATTTTCAATGTTATTTTTATGTTTGCATGGCTATCTTCTTTTATGTTTGTTGAAAGAAGATTACTTTCTTGCTTTTTCTAGAGTTTAGTTTCCCTTCTTGTGTTGATGTTTTCCATATATTATCCTTTGTAGGGCTGGATTTGTGGAAAGATATTGTGTAAATTTGGCTTTGTCATGGAATATCTTGTTTTCTCTGTCTATGGTAATTGAGAGTTTTGCTGGGTTTAGTAGCCTGGGCAGGCATTTGTGTTCTCTTAAGGTCTGTATGAGATCTGCCCAGGATCTTCTAGCTTCCATAGTCTCTGGTGAGATGTCTGGTGTAATTCTAATAGGTCTGCCTTTATATGTTGCTTGACATTTTCCCCTTACTGCTTTTATTATTCTTTCATTGTTTAGTGCATTTGGTGTTTTGATTATTATGTGACGGGACGAATTTCTTTTCTGGTCCAATCTATTTGGAGTTCTGTAGGCTTCCTATATGTTCATGGACATCTCTTTAGGTTAGGAAAGTTTTCTTCTATAATTTTGTTGAAGATATTTACTGGCCCTTTAAGTTGGGAATCTTCACTCTCTTCTATGCCTATTATCCTTAAGTTTGGTCTTCTCAGTGTATCCTCAATTTCCCGGATGTTTTGTGTTAGGAGCATTTTTGCATTTTGAATTTTCTTTGACTATTGTGTCAATGTTTTCTATGGTATCTTCTATCTCTTGTATTCTGTTGGTGATGCTTGCATCTATGACTCCTGATCTGTTTCCTAGCTTTTCTAACTCCGAGTTTGTCTCGCTTTGTGATTTCTTTATTGTTTCTGTTTTCAATTTTAGATCTTGGATGATTTTGTTCATTTCCCTTGCCTGTTTGATTGTGTTTTCCTGTAATTCTTTAAGGGATTTTTGTGATTCCTCTTTAAGGGCTTCTAGTTGTTTACCTGTGTTCTCCTGTACTTCCTTAATGGAGTTGTGTCCTTTTTAAAGTCCTCTATCATCATCATGAGAAGTGATTTAGATTTGAATCTTGCTTTTACGGTGTGTTGGTGTATCCAAGATTTGATTTGGTGGGAGAATTGGGCTCTGATGATGCCAGGTAACCTTGGTTTCTGTTCTTGCACTTGCCTCCTGCCATCTGGTTATCTCTAGTGCTACCTGCCCTCCCTTTATCTGACTGGAGCCTGTCCTTTCTGTGATGCTGGTTGTGTCAGAACTCCTCAGAGACCAGCTGTCTCTGGGATCCTGTGATTCTGGGATCCTGAGATCCTGTGTGTGACAGAGCTCCTGGGAGTCAAGCTTCCTCTGTGACCTTGAGATCCTGGTGTGGCCAAGCTCTTGGAATCCTGTCATCCTGGGTGTGTTAGAGCACCTGGGTGTTGATCTTTCTCTGGGTGTTGTGTGGACTGGCTGAGGAGTTCACACCCAACATCTGCTCAGGGCACCGGCCCAGACTGGAAGGAACTGTTACCACCTGTTGGATTGCTTCTTAACTGGAAGTTCAGTAATGAACTTCGAAATTTTTATCTCACTTTGGGGAAGCTACATGAATCAAGTGATACATCAGAAATGTATAAGAGAAACTGAGATGTAAGTCAGGAAAGTATGGTCTAGAGATGTCAGTAGGTGGGGACAAAGGTAGAGTTAGAGAAGAGGATGTAGGGGCTGTGTCTAGGAAGTATATCACTGTGGAGGTGAAAGCCACTGTGTGCCAGGAGATGAATAATTGCCTTAAAAGTCTCTGTGCTAAACTTGTACAACCTATTGGATAAAGTAAACCTTTGACAGAAAAATGAGAGCTGATAGCATAGCTCATCACTGGGGATATATTTTTTCTGCTAGCTTAGGGCATTGGGGTTGGATCCACAGTACCACAGAAAAAGAAAATTGAAAACTTATGTAAAAATACATTCAAAACTCTATGAACAAATGCTTTTCATTTTGTTTAAAACTTTGAAGAGAACAATGGCATAAGAAGGAAATAAAAGTAAATGACACTATAACCCTGTCTAGGCATGACTTTAAAAATTAAAATTATAGAAGATTTATAAAGCTGATAATAAGATTTGAAAGAAACCTCCATTTGACAGAACCATAAAGGAAGAGTTTAGTTTAATTGTGATATACCACATGTGTGTAATATGTACATAAATACTTTGTTATTTACATCATTATATTAATTGGATATAGGATAATCAGTTTTTATCTATTATTATAAATTATACTAATCATTTTGCATATTTTAATGGATAAACAGAAAATATATTCAAACATAATCTACTTTTTCCATACCTATGGCTTTTATTCCCTTTTGCTGTCCACAGGAACTCTGTTCTTCTTCATGGGAGTGACTAACTATTCAATCTGTACTGAAGCTTATTTTGGGGGTGGTTTTTCCTGGTTCCCAACTCATATGTCTCTTGACACTTTCTATACCAGAGGATTTCCAACTACTTGTAAGGGATTATCTTCCTTGCTAGACACTATCTGAAGAAGATATGTCATAGTTCTGCACCATGGCATCTCTCTTATATGTTATTTAGACATTATTAGCTATTTACTATTTGTAGTGGTTTGAATAGGAATGCCCCCCCAGAGACTCATGTGTTTGAATGATTGGCCCAGAGAGAGTGGCACTATTCAAAGCTATGTCATTGTTGGATAAAGTGTTGGAGGCAGACTTTGAGGTCTTATATGCTCAAGCTATGCCCAGTTACTTATGCTGACTGCAGATCAAGCTATAGAACTTTCAGCTTCTTCTCCAGTACCATGTCTGCTGGACACCACCAGGACAATAATGGACAAAACCTCTGAACTGTAAGCCAGCCCCAGTTAAATGTTTTCCTTTGTAAGAGCTGCTGTGATCATGGTGTCTCTTCATAGCAATAGAAACCTTAAGACACTGTTCAAATGAATAATGACCTTAGGAGCCCACTATCAATCATTCGAATAAGGAAATGAATAGGCAATTCAAAAGAACTTACATGGTCCAATTATACCTTGTTCTACATTGATAATATAAGAAATACAAATTAATACATTCCTATATATCATACCAATCATACACATATTAATTTTATATATTATACATTATTTATTTAACAAACTAATATATTTCTATCATATCAATCATATTTACATGCAAATGTATCTACTTTCTAATATGAATACATATATCCTTTGTTAAAAAGAATTAATGATATTGCTGTTGTAGGTGTGATGAAATACTGCTCATAAATCACTCATTCTATGAATCCCACCTGTAGAAAATTCCCTTTAACAACTGAATGCTAGTCACCAAAAAATATATTAATAAAGTGATTTCATTGACTACAGATGAATGTATGTAATCTGAAGCTTCTGAAAATATTTCTGGTAAAACCCAAAAATAATTGCTTAAAATCAGCATCCGCATCTCCTTGGTTGTGCTGAAGACAGCAGGGGAAGCAGCACTGCTGATGCACCAAATATATGTGTTCACCCAGCACAACTATAGCATGTAGTGATATAAAAACCATGAATGAAAAGTAGCTTCACAAATGAGTCTCATTTGTGTATGCAGATGGATGAGTCTCAGGTTTCAAAATGAATACATTTTCCAAGATTAAAGATCCTAGAATTAACAAGTTAATATCATTAAAGTTGTGATTAAATTAGAAATGTTAAAAAAAATCTACCTAACTCCCTTCTTTGAATGGGGAACACTGTGGAGGTGAGTTGCCCCCTCCCCTTCTTTTGAATCAAGGAACAGCTACTCATTTATTTCAACCATTATGTTTTATTCAGCCTCATCCTATTAATAGTGACAATGAGCAATAGGCAAAGGTGTCAGACACAGAGCACCAGGATCCCAGCCTCCCAAGGGTGGGGAAGTCCTTCAGACTTTATCCATCTAGCTCTCAGATGAGGAAGAATCCTTCAACCAAAAGGATGAACTCTGTAAAGCACTTTTGTTTAAAAGGAGACCATTTAAAACCACAATGATTTGCTCCTGTAAACATAATAACTTCTCATTCTGCTCAATCTGTTATGGTTTTATTATTATTATTATTATCAGAAATAGTTCAATCACTCTAAGTAGATTAGTGGTTCACCAAGATCTTTTATCTCTTGGATGAAAGAAGGTCTGCTCTTTATTGATTTGTGTCTATTTGAGGATATTTCTGTGTCAGTTGGGAAGGAGAAAAAAACCACATATGTATATGCTTGGCCCAGGGAGTGGCACTGGTAGAAGGTGGCACTGTTAGAGTAGTTGTGGCCTTGTTGGAGTAGGTGTGTCACTGTGGGTGTGGGCTTTAATACCTTCATCCTACCTACCTGGAAGTCAGGATTCTGCTACCAGCCTTCAGATGAAGATGTAGAACTCTCAGCTCCTCCTATACCATGCCTGCCTGGATGCTGCCATGCTCCTGCCTTGATGATAATGGATTGGATCCTCTGAACCTGTAAGCCAGCCCCAATTAAATTTTGTCCTTATAAGAGTTGCCTTGGTCATGGTGTCTACACACACACACACACACACACACACACACACACACACACACACACATACACACACACACACGTTTGGAAATGGAAGTAGAATTCTTCCCTTTAATCTTGAGGAAACCAGAGATTGAATTCTGTTCATTAAGCCATTAAGCTTGAAAGCATGTGCCTTTATCTACTGAGCCATCTCTCCCATCCAGAAGTGAGAACTCATGCTTCTGTGTTTATTTGGGCTGAAAAGTTTTAGGATGGAAACCACATATCTAAGTATTATGATGGAATGGGACTTTTATCTCAGACATGTTTCCCACTCTCCTCAGAGTGTCACAGAATTTTGGGAGAAAGACCCAGTTTAGGGACATGATTCTGCTGACTCCAGGGCTTTTCTTAACATCATAAATCAGTGTTACAGTACAGGGCATTTTGGTGCCTGTGTATTCTCAGCAATGTCACTGGGCCACAGCAAAGTTGTTCATATTACAGTGAACTGAGGGCATTTATCAACACTTATTAATGAGGGCCTTCTTGTGTGTTGTTTTGTTTGCTTTTTTAATAGGTAGAATAAGAATTACAAACCTGGGCTGTAATTTCTGTATTTGATCTTATAAATAACGCACATTCTACTTTTTTATTTTATTTTTTTAATGTGGATGGGTGCTCTGTTGGCATATATGTCTGTTCATTACTTGTGTACCTGGTGCCAATGGAGACTGGAAGAAGACAGGGGATCCCTCAGTACTGGCATTACTGAGGGTTTCTGGGAACTGAATCTTTTCCTTTGGAAGAGTAGATGATTCTCTTAATTGCTGAGACAATCTTCTTAATCTCTCCAACACACACATTACATTGTTAATAATGTCTAGAAGTATACCCCAAGAAAGTCAAACACAGGTTTTCATGTGGAACTCCCAAGAATATCTCTCTCTCTCTCTCTCTCTCTCTCTCTCTCTCTCTCTCTGTCACACACACACACACACACACACACACATCTACTCAAACACACCCTTACATTCACACATTCTCATACACACATACATGCTGACACTCATAGCTACAGATTTACAAACACTCAAACACATACATTGACACTTCAAGACACTTTCTGCACATTCTCACAAATGCTCAGATCCATGATCCCCAAATTCATTCATGTACACATGGTGCTTTACACAGAAACTTACTCGAGCACATACTTTAATTTTTATGTGGGGGGAAATGTCTAGTTCAAATCTCAAAATCTGCTGTAGGACTCCAGAGTCTGGTCTTGCCATTGTAGAAGAAATGTTTCCAGAATTTCCCTATCCTCTATTTGCAGGATGGCTTCAAAAGAATTATAAAGGTAAAACTTCTGTGACCATGCATGTTCCATCACTCAGAAAGTTAAGAGATAGAAGAGTTCAGAGTTCATCATAGACTTGGACATAGAATTATCTGTAGTCGGGAGGGAAACAGTAGAAAGAAAAGACAGAATACCATGTAATAGGGAGATCGGGCACAGCTTCCCACACAAGTGGCTTTCTCCTTCATTGGTTCACATATCTAGTACAAAGCCCACAGAGTACATTCAAAGGCAGAAGGTGTTTTCCTTAAAATGGGATCGGTTAGCCAGGCATGGTGGCATACATCTTTAACCCCAGCAATTGGGAGGGCAGGGGCAGGTAGATCTTTGTGAGTTTGACACCATCAGGTCTACATCTCAAATTATAGGACAACTAAGACTATGTAGAGAGACCCTATCTCAAAACGAGTAAAATTGAAAATAAATAAATGAATAAATAAATAAATAATGGAATGTACTCATCCATGTAAAATTCCTGACATGATCCCTGGACTGCCATTCACAGGAAGCAGGATGTAAACAACCATTGTTACTGTTTGTATTAGTGTTCTTTAGAGTCACAGAACTTATAGGTAGTCTCTATATAGTAAGGGAATTTGTTACTGACTTACAGTCTATAGTCAAATTCCTCAACAATGGTTAGCAAGCTGTGAATAAAAACCTGAGGATCTAGCAGTTGCTCAGTCCCACAAGGCTCACAGGTGAAGAAGATTGAATTGTCCTCCTTCCAATGTCCTTATGTAGATCTCCAGCAGCAGGTGTGGCCCAGATCAGAGGTGTGTGTACCACCACACCTGAAACTTCTGTCTTCCAGACTCAAGATCTAAGGTGAGCCCTCTAATCCAGGATTGTAACTCACTCCAGATACAGTCAAGTTGACAACCAGAAATAGCCACCACACTGTTGTAGCAAATGTTCTTAGCTGGGCTTTAAGAGTATTCATTCCTGGCCTTAGATTCTATGAGTGGGGGAGTCATTGCTTCCTTCTATGTCTAGAGGGTTTGCTGGATGAAAGGCAAAGGGAGAACAAAGCCCAGTGATTCTAGAAAAGATAAGAAGCACAGGTCTTCCTCATTCACAATTCCAGAAATTCCCCAGCCAAGGGCAGAACAACTTTTAGGTAACTGAACACCTTGAATTCACTCCCCTGCTTTGACTCTATCTTCAGCTAACTTTGGGGAAGCCATTTACCTTCAGGCAAGCCAAATACCTTTATGAGAGAACATGGTTACTGCAAGGAGGATCTGTTTCCAAAGAGACCTCCCAGTCCTAAAGGACACAGTGTTTGTGAAGTGGTTTCATAGTCAGAAATCACACTGAAAATGTCAATTAAGTCAATTATATAATGACATTCTGGAATGCTAAACATATGCTGCCAGCCAAAGCTAAAATCTCAAATTGGGGAAGAGTCTGGTAGCAGAGTGGAAATGTGTTTTCTAATCCCTGCCTGCCTTTCCTCAAATGACTTCTTGGGTATTTGTTTTCCCTTTACAGTAGATGCTTTCCTTCCATCTGAGCAAAATGCTCTGCACTCCCACCAGTTAACAGGGAAATCAAAGTGTCCTCATCTGACTGGAATCATCACTGAAACTGAATGCCAAAGCTTAGACCAGCACACACACAAAGTAACTCTATAGGGCTTAGAATTTTCAGTGCTTTATCTACATCCATCTATAGATAGCACACACGAACATTCAAGTACTGATTTAATACATATATGAAACACCCTCTTCTAGTCTCCAGGTCAACTCCCCAAACACACATGCACACATGCACACACACACACACACACACACACACACAGAGTAAAGTACTTTTCTTCAAAACCTGTCAAGCTTACACTAATGAATACTAACTTCTCTGAGTGACAAGAAACAGAATTTCTGATGAATAAGCCAGCCCTTCTTCTAAATGTTTAAAACTCTGAGGAGCCTGGTTCTTTCACCAGAGCTCACACTGTGTCCCCAGTATCTGACTCCTCCGGAGGTGGTTTTGCCTGAGTTAACACTGAGATTTCTCATTTAACACGGTCACAGTCAACTTGGGACACTAGAGACAATGCACAGTGAATAGTTTATAGAAAATGATTTCTCATTGTTTTGGAGGTTGAGAAGTCCAAAGCCATGGTGCTGGTGGAAAAAAATATATTCTCCCTCATAAGTGGCTCTGACTTCTAGTCCCACATGTGGACCACATGGGCTGTCTGTCAGGGATTTCTTCTATATGGAGCTAGTCCCATTCATAAGATGGTGATGATTGAATCACCATCTAAGTCCTGTTTTAAGGCATCTCCCTCTTTCTATAACTCTTTGGTGGGTAGGACATCAGCATCTAAACTTGAGATTGTGGGGAAGGATAAGCTTGTTCTAGCCATCGTGAGCCTAAATCAAGCCATTCAAACTGAGAAAAGTAACTTAAATTTAATTCAAAACCCACCTGAGGAGTTACCACTCAGTCCTTAGTGCCCCAAGCTGACAGTGATCTGAGTATTTACAGCACTCTGTAAACTCAAGCAAATCCACCTCCAGAGGAGTCAGATATGGGGGTAAATAGTGTGAGCTCTGGTGAGATCAGAGAAGGTCCCAGAAGACCCTGCACCTGGAGATGCCTTTGTGGCATCATTGCATGTGCTTCTGGGAGCTACAGCAGCCAGAACCTGTGCTGTTTTAGGTAAGCACGCCAACTTTACCAAAGTAACTCAGAGTTATAGTGGCAGTAGGAAAACAACGTATCAGAAGTCCCAAATATCACAGAAACATTGTATGTATTTTGATTAACATCACCAAGAGTTGAAAAGGCAAGAACAGAAAGTAAGCAACTAGTAAATTAAGCTAATGCCCATGTGCACAGAAGCTAACTTTATGGTCTTGAGTTTTGTTGTTGTTGTTTAGTTTTTAAATAGAAACATGTTTTTGAGAAATCAGCTATTTAAGACGACAAAAAGAAAATGTCCAACTGTACCTTCTTGGTCAGCTGATAATGGAGGATGTATAGAAAGGAGAGAGAACCCGCTGATTGACTGGATGGCGGGGGAGTGCTTCAGAATTGTCTTTCTTAGATACAGATGCTCATTGTGGCTCTGCATGGCTCTTAAGTGTTCTTGCGGCGTGAGATGTATGTACAGGGGAGCTGAGCTTATAAGATCTGACAAACATGGCTGATGTGCCAGGGTCCTAAGTAGTGGATGAATGGCTTGGTTTTTGTTTGTTTGCTTTTTTTTCAACATTTTTCTGCTATTGTATATTCTGTTTATTATAATTTGTGACCACATGAAAAATGAAAAGTAATCTGTAAAACAAGGATCTCTGAGTACTAAGTACTCTCACATCTGAATGCAGACTGTGGTGAATAGGCTTCAAATACCATTGACCTCTGTAACTGTCAGGACTCAGATTTATCTGACTATGAGTTTGGGGTTGATGGGGACTTCTGTTAAAGAATAGACAACTTTTACCATTGTTATCCTGAGATCTATGTAATAATACCTTTTAAGGCACTGTAGGTGAGATATACATTCTCAAGTTTTAAATATTTTATGTAGACTCTGTTATCAGGAATACACTAAGTAGTGGTTAAAATGAGGGATGTCATAGCTTTGCAGTTGTCACTGAAACCAAATAAGTCTGTTTATGATGGAGACAGAAAATTACACAAGCGTTAAGATAGTAGCAAACTTCTTACAAATGGAGGGACAATTAACCTGAATTTGGCCTGAGAACGACTCAGCTAAGAGCTTGCCCTAGTGAATTATAGCCTGACTCAGGACATGTGCCAACAGAAAGCAGACAAGTAGATTCTTGTAGCACGTAGCAGGAGCAATGAGAGTAAAGCCAGGTGTCACTGATTCCCTGGAAGCCCACTGATTCAAGTGAGGGGTGCTAGCCAATCCCCTGTCTCTGTGCCTTCTGTTCATATTTAGTCCATAACGCCCTTTGACCACACCACTTGCTAAAGTTCTCCAAACTAGTCCTGTTTCATGAATGTTCTTTGCTCAATTAAACCAGGGTGTATTTAACTTGTTGGAGATCTTTTCTTTAAGCACAACAGACTTTCATTTCGTAGAGACATGGCTTGACAATCTAACAAATGATCATTTTGCTAATTTCATATTCATGGATGACTCATGACTCCTCTAGCGATACTGTCAAGCCTCCTTTGTGAGAGGCGACAGCTGCTTTCCATTTAGTCTCATCAACAGTTTTTTTTCTTTATGAAGAGGCTGTGTCAGGAATAATTCCTTTGCTTAACATGGAGGTAGCTTTTCATGTTTAGAAAAGTAAATTTAGCAAGGACTACATATTCGACTGAGGCTTTGCGCTTTAGAACATTCAACCCTCTTGAACCCAAGAACAGCAGTGGAACACACTGCTTTATGAAGAGACTAGAACACAGATTTTATTTGGTCACCATTCTCTGGATGATGTAAGGATCTGTGATTTATTCATATACCTATAGGTTTTCTAGGTAAAAATCTCTCTGTGAGACTCATGGAAAGTCATGCATAAGATTTTACATTCATCCCGAGCACTTTAGTCCCTGTGTTTCTTAGTCAAATGTTCCTATCTTCCGTCCAGTTCTCATGCCTTTGATTTCAGCAGTCTTGTGGGCAGTGCTTCTAACCTGGCTACCTTTCATCCAGTGTTGTTTCCCCCAGTTCTTGGTAATGGACGCTCATATCTTTTTTTTTAATCTAAGGGTGTTATTCCTGATAACACAGTGGGACACTGAGAAACCAAATTTTTTAAAATTGCTATTGAATGTGGAGGATGGCTATTTCTGTTAAATTGCTATTACAGAGCTCCCCTTCTCTGTGTGTGTTTGT
>JADRCH010000101.1:1667113-1812085 GCA_019843965.1 Rhynchomys soricoides | reverse complement strand
GTGTCTCTCTGTGTCTGTTTCTGTCTCTCTGTGTGTATGTATGTCTGACTTTGTCTCTGTTTTTGCCTCTCTCTACCTCTTTTTCTGTCTCTGTCTCTCCCTGTCTCTGTTTCTCTGTCTATCTCTCTGTGTGTCTGACTCTATCTCTATCTGTCTCTGCCTCTCTCTGTGTCTCTCTTTCTCTGTGTTTCTCTGTATCTCTGTATCTCTCTGTCTGACTGTTTCAATCTGTCTCTGTCTCTGTGTGTATGTGTTGTCTGACTGTCTTTATCTATCTCTGTCTCTGTCTGTCTGTCTCTGACTCTCTCTCTCTCTCTCTGACTCTCTCTCTCTCTCTGGCTCTCTCTCTCTCTCTCTCTCTCTCTCTCTGTCTCTGGCTCTCTTTGTCTCTCTGCCACTCTCTATGTCTCTTTATCTGTCTCTGTCTGTCTGTCTCTGTCTCTCTCTCCCCCTGTGACTCTTTTTGCCTCTCTCTCTGTCTCTCTCTCTCTTTCTCTGTTGGATAAATGGTCTAAGTATTGTCACTCCAGATGATGACTGACATTACAATAGTTCTGTTCACCATGAAGCTGTCACAGCAAGTACTCTCTTTCCTTCGTCCATCTGCTACATGGAGTCAAGTGCTTTTCTCTTTCTTTCCTTGGCCAAGTCTTCAGCCAGTTTCTTCTTCACTCTTTTTATGGAAGTGACTTATAAACCCTGCAATATGATGGACATTCTAATCCCTCAAACTTTTTATTCCTTTCTGCTAAAAAGAGAGCTTTCCAAGATGAACTAAACTTTTTCAGAAAAAGATGTATGTTCCTAAAATGAATAAAAGAAATCTTTGCCTAAATTAACTAACCTTATGGAGTGTCTCATTATGGAGTTATTTTCTTCTAATAGTTTCATGTCAGATATTTTAATTCAGTTTGAGAAGATCTGTGTTCATGGTGAGATTAAGGGTCTGATTACATTCTTTTGAACATGAATATTCAGTTTCTCCATCATCTTCTTAAAGAGATTTTTCCTTCACCTATCATGATCCTGGCACCTTTGTTAAACTTCTTTTGTGTAGAAATAGAATTGGTGACTATTTGTTTTCTACCATTGGTTAATATGTCTGTTTTAATGTTAGCACCCTGGTGTGATGATTTCTATAGTGTGATTGTCTGAGATTAGATCCTATGATGTTTCCAATTTTGTTACTCTTACTCGAAATTGCTTCGGGGTCTTTTGTGGTATCATAGAAATTTTGGGGTCGTTTGTCTATTTCTCTGAAAAATTTCCTTTGTATTTTGATGGGAATTGGGTTAGATTTGTAGGTTACTACAAATCTAGAACACTAGCAATAGTATCTCAGGTTTATTTTTCCCATGCTCGAACATGGCATATATTTCATTTATTTGTATCTATTTCAACTTATTTCATTTCCTTTATATAGATTTAAATGGAGAAATATTTTATTCTCTTGGTCAAATTTATTTCTAGGTATTGTATTATACTAGACCACTATAACTGAAATTTTCTTCTGAAGTTCTTATTCAGATATTCCACTATTACTGCATAGGAGCAATATTAACTCTTGCATACTGTTTTGATGCTTCTTGGTTACTTGAATTCATTTATTAGACTGAGTAGCTTTTTTAAAAAAAATATGGTTGCTAGAGCTTTTTGTGTACGAGACCATGTCATCTTCGAAAAAAAAGAAAAGAAAAATTTAATTTTTTTCTTTTCAATTTGGCTAACATTTCTTTCTCTTCCCTGATGTGTGTGTGTGTGTGTGTGTGTGTGTGAGTGAATGTGTGTGTGAGTGTATATGTGAGTGTGTGTGTGAGTGAATGTGTGTATGTGTGTGTGAGTATGTGTGTGTATGTGTGTGTGAGTGTGTGAGTGTGTATATGAGTGTGTGTGTGTGTGTGTGTGTGTGTGTGTGTGTGTGTATTTCATTACCATGTTGAATAGTGGTGCATTTTTCATCTTATTAATTTCCCCAAGAGAAATGCTTTCACTTTTTCTCAGTTACTGTGATGGTAGCTGTAGACCTTTCTTTTTTTTGTGGTACTTATGTTGTAGAACACACACACACACACACACACACACACACATATATAGTGACTTTTTGTTCTTAGAAGAATGCTGAATTTTGTTATACATCTTTTTTTTTGTACCCATAGACACATTCATTTCTATTTTATTCTTCATGCTTTTAATGTGAGGTGTCATTTTGCAAATTGGCAGCTGTCATTGAATCCCTCTGACTATTCACTGGATCATCAGAGTGATATATTTTTATATGACACTAGAATTTTTACCAGTATTTTGTTGAATATGTTCATATTAATATTTATTGAAAATATTGTTTTGAAGTTTTATTTATTTTTGTTATAGTTACAACTAGTTTTCATATTGGCCTAATGCTGGTTTCATAGAATGAATCTGCATGTATTCATAACCTTTGATTTTATGCAAAGGTTTGAGAAGAATTAGCTTTATTTCTTGTTTAATTATTTTGTAGAGTTCAGCAGTGAAACCATCCACCCCTAAGCTTTCCTTTGATGGGAGATTTATTTTTTATTAGTGTTCAATTGCCATCTCATTATTGGTCTATTCAGACTTTCTGAAGTTTTTCCTCATCATTTAATGAAGGCTGAATGTGTCTAGGAAATTCTCACTCTCTCCTAATTAGTCCGTTTCCTCTAAGTTTTCTGGTTTGTTGGTGTATAATTACACAAGACGTTGCCCTTTATTCTTTGTTCTTTTTGTGGTCACTTAAAATGTCTTATTTTTCATTTCTTATTTATCTGAATCTTCTTTGTTTCCCTTAGTTAATGTAATTAGAGTTTTGTGAACTTTGTCTTTGTTGAGGCAAACCACAAACACCATGGCCTGTTTTGTTAACCTTCCTTCTTATTTGCCTAAGCTCTATTTCATTTATTTCTGTGACAATCTTTCCCATTTCTTTCCTTCTATTAAGGGCTGAGTTGCTCTTGTCTTCTTCACTTATTGACATAGAGTTGATTCTCTATTAGTTTGAGGTCATTTCTTTGTGATACAGGCAGTATTCATCAGTTGGTTTTGGTTTAGTTGTGTTTCCATGTTTTTTGGTCTCAGGGAAGGGTTAAATGTTTCTTTGCACCTTGTTTCTTCATGGTTAGAAGAGTATGGTTTGATATCCACATGTTTATAAAGTTGCTAATTTTTTCCTGTCATTAGTTTGTAGTTTTCTCCCATTTCCATCAGAAAGATACTTGGTATGACTCCTACCTTCTTGTTCTGTGAAGCTTTGTTTTGTTGCCTAACATGGTCTATACTGGAGAATATGTCACATCCAATTGGAAAGATGTAAATCAATGCATTATTGAATCAGATGTTTTGTGAGTGCCTGTTAGATCTATTTGGTCCAAAGCACCCCTGAATTCTGATGGTTTTACTGGTTTTCAGAAATGTGAATGCCTGTCTGATGTGTGTGTGTGTGTGTGTGTGTGTGTGTGTGACCTCAGTGCATAAAACACTGAGTCTCTCATCTAGAAGCTTCTATGCTAGGTTATAGATTATGTTCCGTATGATAGATAGGACAACAATATTAATATTCTTTTCACTTGCGATTACACTGAGGCAGCTGTCTCCATGGAGCACTCTCTTTTGACCACTTTATTACAATGAGGTTTTGTCATCTAATGACATTTTCATCATATAATTGTCATGATAAATGATGTTGACCTTTGATAGTCACCAACAAGCACACAGTTTGGATTTTGATACTATTTTTCTGACAGCAGTGATGAATTTTTACCATTTTTGTTGTTGTTGTTTGTTGAAATACAATACTGTGATAAAATAGTTTATTATAAAATCCTGCAGAATCTCATTTTGCTGGAGTGGCTCTGGGCTTTTGGGTTACATTGAGAAGCTTACTCTCAATGGTCTTATCATCAAAATACAATCTTTAGTGCAAGTGTATGGGCTTCTTACTCTCACACCTTGTGCAAGCACAGTCCAACTTCTCCTGGGTCTAAAATCACCTTTGGGTAATTTAAAACATAATGACTTATTATTGATTAATTTATGATTTTATTGATTGATATTGATAATATTTTATCAGTCAATGCTACCAAGCAAGATAAATATATTTGAGAATTTTGTGTGTTCCTAAGTTTCTTCAACTGTGATAAAATAACTATAAATATCTGATATGGGACAATCTTTGCAATAATATAAGATTTCTTTAATAAATGGTTAGTTTCTCATTAAAATGTCATGTTTGAAGAATTTAGTATTCTTGCCTGGACTGGGCAAAAGCTCCTGAGGAGCTATTGGCACTCAGTGTCTGTTGAGAGAGGGAAGAGACTCATATTTCCTTGGGGAGGTTGTATGTTGTCCATGCCCTATTGGGTAGCCTTACACTCATTCACGCATGGGCAATGCTAATTAGCTCTAGTGAGCTATTAATAATATAATAATAATAATACAACTGAGTTAATTTGGCAGGTCTCAAGGGAACTCCGAGAAAGATAGTATGGAATCAAAAAGTCCTTAAAAAGTATATATATGTATGAAATTGTGAGATAATAAATACAAACATTAGAAAACCTCACGTTCCACATTCTCAAGGTGAATGCTTATTAAACATGATTCTAGTTTCATTCTTTCAGCCAAGAAGCCTAAAAGTTGGTGGGAACTGTCTCCTGCACAGTGGTCATAGCAAATTTCATCACAGACAGTCTCTTGTTTCCTGGAATTCACAGTATAGTTAAACTGTAAACAAACAAACAACAAAAACCAAACAAATTCAAATGAGTAGGGCAATTCCATTAAGGCGGTAGAAAGGAGACTGTGCTCTAATGCATTTGTCGTACCAGAGCTTTCTGCTTCGTCTTTTTCTCACAAGCGCTGCGCTTTCCATACAAGGTAAGCCTGGATTTCAAAGGTGCATAGGAGCAGCCCTCCATTTCTCAGGTCACTCCAACAGTTTCTCTTCAGCTCCATCAGCAACTATGACATTCCTGCTATATGCAAGCACTTCAGAGGTAGCAAACCTGATCCTTTACGACCTTAGCAGAATATAACTGGAGTGTTCGGCCTTTAACGCATCAACACAAAAGATTAAGTGTGTTTTTTAAAAAAAAAAAATTGGTAATGTCTCAAAATTAGCAATGAGTAACAGAAACTGAAGCCAAAAGGTGGCTGCTCAGGGCGTGAGCATGCAAGCAGAGCAGAAGCAGCCCAGTGTTAGGACAGGAACCTCATGGTCCAGGCCACATGAATTTGCAAAGGGAAATATTACCTCCATCATCAGCAAACTATAAATTATCCCTCTTTCTCCAGTCCTTTAAGCTCTGAATCCAAAACAAGCTGGAGGAAACAGCAGTATAGTAATCCTCTCTGGTTCTCAGTTATTTCTGCTTCATATTTTCACAACTAGCCCAGGCTCACATGCCAGACCCACTGGGCTGCTGGAAATGAATGAGCATGCTACATGATTGTCTTTTTCCCATTCCTTGGTTAGTCTGCTTGCTTGTGGTAGGTGATACTTCTGGTTTTCCAGTCCCTCTGTTTTCCAAATACAGGATATGCTAAAATGAAGGTGAATCTCAAAGCAAGTTCTGTCACACATAATCCTTAATAAGAATTCAAACAAGTCTTATTATCTCCGTGGGCCACGTGAGGTTCCAGGTCTTTGTTTTAGCATTTTGCACACTAGTTTTTCTTGAAAATTGAGATCATGTGTCCACAGCATGGTTCATTTAAACCATTAGGCAAAGGAAATATGCCTTATTATTTGCTTAAGTGGTTTGCTTCTGAATTCTGAGTCTGGATGAGGGAGGGGGAGCTATCTGCTGCAGAATCTAGAAGGAGCTAGGCTCAATTGATCCTTGACTGAGCAGCATGCTGGTCAATGGGTACCTTTTGGACATTTTCAAGGTCCCTTTTGTTAATTAGAATAATCTAAATTAAGAGCTAAGTGCTGTAGAAGAGTTATATCTGGATTGTGAGTTTGTGATTAATAGACTCTTCTATAATACATAATACTGAAGTTAAGAAACTGCTTTAAAAATGGAGTGAAACTAAACATAAGCTTAAAGCTCAATGAAATGAAAATAATGGCATCCAGAAATTCAGCTGGGTATCAAGGTGGTCAAGGGGTATGGAGCTTAAAATATCTATTAGACTAGGTTGGGAATATGTCTCCATTACTAGAGGGCTTATTCAAAATGCTCAAATCCTTGAGTTCAAATTGTAGTAGTTCATAAAACATGTGCATACCTCTATCTGCCTTTGCTCTGGGAAGTGACCTTGCTACCAGCCCCGACCCAAATTCCCTTGAATCTTTAGATAAAAGACACAGACACATAGTTGCTCAGTTACAACTTGCCTTCTGACACTAGAAAACTAGCCCTATTATTAGATCTATATTATTGTATTATATTATTAGATCTATCTATTATTAGATCCATACTTCTCACCTGCTCTAAAGTTCAATGGCTAGTCCCATCTAGCCCCTGTCAAGCAACCCTGGCCTAATGTAGTGGCTACAGGTCCCAGCTCTGCCTGAGACCTCATATGGCTGCTAGGGTCTTCTCCCTCCAACGTATCTCAAAACTCCTTCTCTCTGTCTTTATGCCTGCCTTTTCCTCCAGGAACCGGAAGTCCTTCCTGGACCTTCTGCCCATCAATTGGCCCATGGCTTTCTTTATTGACAAAATCAAGAACTAATTGCAGAACAGGACCTTAGCATCAAAAACTTGCCCCTACACCTTTATCCCAGCACTTGCAAGGTAAAGGCAGAAGAATCAAGAGTTCAAGGTCATTGCCAGCTAGATGGTGAATTCTAGACTAGACTAACCACATGAACCCTTGGGACTCTCTCAAGCAAAAACATTCAAAAATAATAAATCAAAACAGCACTGGGGAGGTGGTTCAATGATAAAACACTTGGCATGTAAGCCTGCAGATCATAGTTGTTCTGATGGCCAGAGCTCATGTAGATGCTGGGCAGCCCACCTGTAATGCCAATGCTCAAAGCAACGATTAACTAAAACGCAAGAGCCAAACAAAAGCAGAAATAAAATACAAAAGGGATTTCACTGCTCTAAGCTGGAGAGATGGCTTTCAGTTCAGAATACATGCTGTTCTTGCATAAGATGGAGTCCAGTTCTCAGAACCACAGTGCATAGCTCCCACACACCTTTAACTCTAGGACATCTGATGGACACATATTTAGAAGTAAGTTAAATTTTTAAGAAAAACACTATCTCCCAAGCTAAACCTGGTGTTTCTTTAAAATCTGCATTCCATCTTCCTTTAGTATTCATTAAGTGTATATTTAAGTCTAGTAAAGGAAGCCTATCAAAATCCAGGGAGTTCATCTAAATAATTCAACATGATGAGCCTATTAATAGTAATATCCATGGTTGAGAATGCATTGAATTTGTCTTGTCCTCTGCCTAGGCCCTAGCACTACCCCCCTCTTACTAATTCTGTCAATAAATCTTAAGTGATGATTCCTTGATTCATGACTATTTTATGTTGTGGGTTATACTTTGGAGGATCACAGCAGGATGAAGAGTACTTCATTTTTAAGATTTATTTTCTTTTTAATTACGTATTTTCATATGGACTCTGTGTGGGTATAAGTGCTCACAGATGCCAGAAAAGGACATCTGATCCTCTGGAGTTTAGGCAGCATTGAGTGGGGAACAGAGTCTGGGTCCTCAGTAAGTACAGCCAGCCCTCCTAACTGCTGAACCACCACCTTTCCAGCCCAACCCATTGCCTGTATTCTTGATCATGTAAATCCATGTAATTAAACTCACAAGGGACAATGTTTTCAGGATTTATATGCTAAATCTCTAGATAATTTAAAGGGGTATTTTACCAACAAACATTGAGGAGTCATGCTCTGCAGAATTGCTTAAATTTGCTGAGCTTTAGAATATGTGGCTTGGGCCCACATGAGCTTTTCAGTTCCATTTCTATCCATGCAGTGATTCATCTTTTCAAGGATCTTGCTCAGCTCTTGTCCTTCTTTTTAGCTTACGCTCTGTCTGCCTTATGTTTCTGCTTCTGCCCAGGATGATTATGGCATTGCTGTAGATACTGAGTTGCACCTTAAGACTTATCCTCACATACGTGCATGAGGGTGGATCAGGAGCTCTGTGCTGTGTCCCTTGGTACTGCATGCACCACACAGGGAAAATCTTCCTTATTACTGTCCCTCCTTGGTTGCCTTTTCTGTTTTCTATCTATAGTCTGAGAATGTGTTTCTGGAAAGAAGGAAAACCACAGTGATCAGCCCCAACCAATGAGTTAATATATTACACTGTATTAATTTGTTTAAAATGCCTAACAGGGAGACTGGAGAGAGGTTCTGTGCTTATGAGCATTTTATACTCTTCCAGAGGACCCATGTTCAGTTCCCAGGACACATGCCAGAATGTTCACAACCAGCTATAACCCCTCCAGACCTGGGGGACTCAGCTCCATCTTTTGTTCTCTGCAGATATGTGCATTCATACTCGTATACCCCTCACATAATCAAAACTCCTGGCTATATGTGGAAACTCAAGACAGGGACTGCACAAGGCAAGAGGAGCAAGAGCCTAGCCATCTTGAGACCCTCCTCTTGTGTTTATTGTTACCCTGGCCTTGAATTTGGGAAACCATTCACATTAGATATTTTAAAGTCTGCTTTCTGCTTTTATTTATCCTGTTTTCTTTGCAGGAGTTGCTCTAATGTTGGAATCTAGAGTTAGTATTCCCTCCAGTGGCCTGTGTTGTGCTAATGACTTAGGCATATGGAATACAAGGGAGGCCAGGTGTGGTGAGGCACAACTGAAACTCCAGAAGGGCCATCCTGTGCTACTGAGTTAAGACCTGCTTTGCTGATGGGGAGGCTACAGAAAGAAACCCAGTCTTTAAAAAAATAAATAAATGAAATATAAATATAAGATGGAAGAGAAACTTGTCATTTAGAGAATGGCCGTTGACTCCTACAGATTTTGTCACCAGAGATTTCTCCTTCCCTGAAAGCTATTGGTTATGTTAGAGTGAAATCCCCCATTTTTGTGTGTGTCTCTTTTTGTGAGTATCTGTGTGTATACATATTTGTGCATGTATTTATGTGTGAATAGGGTGTGTGCCCTTTTGTGTATCTTTGGTGTCATCTTTGCCTTAGACATATGGAATATGAGGGAGACCAGGTATGGTAAGGAGCATCTGAAACTCCAGAACTGGAGAACTGGGCTTCCTCTTACCCCACATTTATATCTTTGAGGAAGGTCCTGGAGACTTAACTCATGGTTGGTGCTTCCTTCTCCTTCAGGTGATTAGCTTGTCTAAAGTTTAGTCAGCACACTGTGAACTGTTGATCAGCTCCATTCCACAGCTGCATGGAATGAAAAGGTCTTTGTTTTCATGTCTTGCACAACAGGATTACAAAGTAAACACCCATGACTCAGAGCTCCAAATCTTGCAGGTTGTTTCCTAAGAATCAGGGTTCATTACAGATTTAGCAGCACTCTTTTTCATTATTGATGCTTCTAGGTCCTTCTCTTTATGCTTTCTTATTAAAAATTATCTTACCTGTTGTGCTCTTCACCAATTCTACTGAAAATTCCAGTCTCAACATGGGATCACTAATTATTCCTCACTGAGATTTGTGAGATTGCATGAAAATACTTGGCTAAAGCAGTCAGCATTTACAACTTTTCTTGTAATGTTTTCTAAGGAATTTTATATTTTGTATCTTGTTGAATGATGTATTTTCATCCTTATGAATTATATCTGGTAAAAGTTGGTATGAAAGAAGTATTTGATGTTTAATGTAACCCACTGCGAGTCTTCATGTAGACTGTTGCTCCATATTTCTAGTTGGCCTGGAGGTAAGCAATTCGCTGGTTTTTCTTCATTTAAATTAGACATATTTTGCACACATAATACAATGAAGCTTTGTACGCATCTCATGTGTGTGCATGTGTGTATCTTTACATGTGTCCACCAATCTCTTAAAAATGAGATGTAGTGTGTTTCTAAGATATAAATATAATTAAAGTCTTTTTATATATTTCTCCTTTTTATATATTTCTTTTTATATATTTCTTACTCTCTCCTTCATGCTCAGAAGGAAACAGAATTTTGCAATTATTGATCATTCTTTCCAGAGGCTGTTTGACAATACTGTTGCCTACTGATTTGTGACATTTTATTTAAATGTCACATTTATGCAAATGTATCATTTGCATAAATGATAATAATCTGTGTGTTTACTTCTTCATATTGAATTATTATTATTATTATTAATTATTATTATTATTATTATTATTTTGCTTCTAAAGTCTTTTATGTGACCATTTCTAGACCGAAAGAGCAGGGAAGTAGACTTTGGTTCTCAAGAAAGCTGCTGCAAAATATTGTGGACCATTCAAAAAGCAAAGGCAGTCAGCGAAGCAGAAATAAGTCAATATATCACTCCAGTGTGAGTAGATTGCTGAGCTCTGTAAATATGTCACTTAGAACTGTGGAATTTCCCCCATTTGGCTGACCTGTGTAATAGACATGACACTGGCATCAATTCCACTTTTATTTCAAATTTTGAGTGTGTGTATGTGTGTGTGTGTGTGCGTTTCTCACTAATTACCTATGGTAGACTGTGTATAGGAAGTGTCTTAGTCAAGGTCTATGTTGCTGTGATAAAATACCAGGATGAAGAACAGCTTGGGGAACAAAGAGTTTATTGGGCTCACTCATTCCTGGTCTAGTCCTGTTGAGAAGGGAAGTTAGAGCAGCATCTCAGGCCAGGAGCTCAAGGCTGGAACCTAGAGTCAAGAATTGAGGCAGAGGCCATGGAGGAATGCTACCTACTGTTTACTCCCCATGACTTGCTCAGCTTGCTTTATTATACAGCTCAGAACCACATGCCCATGGGTGGCAAGGTTCACAATGAACTGGGCATGCTCACATCAAGCATTGGTTAAGAAAATGCTTCCATGGGCTTATATTTAAACCAATCTATTGGAGGGATTTTCTCAACTGAATTTTTCTTTTCCTAAATGACTCTAACTTGTGTCAAGTTGACAAAAGCCAATCATCACAGGTAGCAATTTCAAAATACAGGATTTCATTTAACTTTTCTCTTAAAAACACACCATTTGTCCTCTATTAGTAGTATGGGGATCTCAAACCCCAGTGGAGATGATGATGCTTGGCTGTTCAAGCTTTTGATTGACATGACACATTCATATAAAATCCTGTTGGGGTATAGAACTGGATACACAGACGCACTATGTTGTCATCAAATTAGGGAAATTGTCTTCTGTACCCTACTGTACACTCTAGCCTCTATGATTATTTTACAGTCCCCTTTACTGTAACATATTTAGGTGACATGTGTAGTGCTTTTTATTACACCCCAATGGTCCTCCATTTATGATCAGCACCAGATTTTATATTAACATATACTTAACATCCTCCCTGTGCCTATATGACCACTGTTTTGTCTCTGTTTGTCAATTACACACAAAATCTGGCTTTAAAAGAAAATATCAAAGTGTAAACTTCTATTACTTGAAAGTTCCATTAAAATTAAGAAGAAATGTACTCTTTGTACTTAATTTCACTGGTGTACAAACTTTTCAGGATCATTACTGATCATAATGCAGAATCCACAGTTTAAAACACCTAGGATTTTTCTTTTGTTTTTGTTTTTTACTAAGCTTCAGTTCTCAGGTAGCACCTGACACATTAAAAAAAGCCACAGACATGGAGTGCTGGCTGGACTCCTGAGTTTTTATCCAATTGTATTTGAACCCCAGAGAGGTTCATTCAAGAATGATTTGCTTAGTTAATATGGATTCAAAGAAAGTAAATTAATGTGTATTGCGAAAATGTAAAATGTTACAATGAACATTAAGTGACTCTTAACTGAATGAGTCAATAAAAGCTAGTTTAGGTTTTTTAAATAGAGAAAAGGTTATTGTTCCTTTGAGCAAAATTGCTTGTCACAATGGCTTCATAACTGATCATAACAGTTGGATCTGGGCTGGTGTTGAGGTGTTTGGCATCACAGGAGCTATAGAGACAGATGGTTTGATAGATAAAGTACTTGCCACCTAGGTGTGAAGACCTGTGCTGGAGCATCAGCACACAGATGAAGCTGGGTGAGACATGAAGACAGAAAATTCCCTGGAAACTGATAGGACAGTGAGCAACACAAGAGATCTTGCTTCTAAAAATGCCAAAGGCAAGGACTGACAACTGGCTAAGGCTTTCCTTTTACCTGTGCATGCCCACTACGACATGTACACATCTGCACTCACATGTATGCATAGATTAAAATTCTTATCTGTTGTGTATGTGCATGATGACAATATGTATAGGCACAAGCTTGGTAAAAGCATGTGTGTGGAGATCAGAGGACAACTCTTCAGAGTCCTGTTTCTGGTTCCACCTTTATGTGGGTTCTGAGGATTGAACTCAGGTCAACAGGAATGAGCTGCAAGGACTTCATCTGCTGAACTATTTTGATAGCTCCACACAAAGAAACTGGATTTGGCAGTATATTTGATCTATGCCTGTGATTGTAAATGCCTGGTGGTACCACAGATCTACCAGAGAAAATTAAAAACTAGATCAGTGAATGCTATACTGTTACATTTGATTTTTTTTTTGTAATTGGAAAAAGATCATGCACATTCAGAAGTATGTTTTGCAGCTTATGCACTTGCTTATGAAGTACTACCAATTTAATCCTTCATGTGTACTTTCAAATATTTAAAATTATATAGTTGGAGAATAGGAACCATAATAAACTGTGGCAATAAAAAGAAATTCCTATTATTATAAAGAAACATTACAGGGGTATCAGATGCATCGTATTTTTCTAGATGTGTGAGAATTGTTTCTCTTTTAGGCTTTATCAAAAATTATTAATTCAAATTCCTTAGAGGGACTTTTCACAAGATGTATGTCAAAGATGGGTTAATATTGACAAATAGGTTTCTAACTGAAGTAGCCATCCCAGGAAGGCAAGTCACTTCTGAAGCAACTAACAAAAACCTTCAGAACTGACAACTCTACCCTAATTGATGATCCTGCTTCCAACTTATGACTACCCGTTGAAAGCAAGATATCTATTTGTGTAAATATATGTATATATAAATTCACCTAAAACACCCATGCTGTACCTCTTCTAAAGTAGCCAGTCCTAGTTTCCCCATAAAATGCTATCAATCTTCAATATGCTATACTCCAAAGCCTTTTATTCCATCCCTATAAGTCTTCTTCACTTGTGTGCCTGTATTGAGTCATCTGTGAGAAGACTTGATTGAGAAGTTCCTTAGATGAGATTGGCCAGTGGGCATGTCTGTAGGACATTGGCTTGATTGGTTATTGGTATAGGAAAGGCTCACCCACTATGGGTGGCAATATATATATATATATATATGCCAGAAAGAGATGGGGCAGGGAGAAGAGAGAAAGAGAACAAGACAGTATGCAGCATTAATCCATTGTTTCTGCATCAGTTCCTGTATCCAGATTTTTCCTTAAATTCTTGACCTGGATTTCCTCAATGATGGGTAATGTGACATGGGAGTGTTAATCAAATAAACCTTTCTTTTTTTGAGTTGCTTTTGGTCAGAGTATAGAAGTTTTCCAACAGAGGAAAATATTTATGGCAATGATGCTAATGAAAGACTGAGAAGGGACCTATATCTTTTATTTGTGTGGTCCTGGCTATTTCATTAATATCTTTTCAGAATCTTTGACTTATCTTTGTAGGATCTAAAATAATTATTAGTTGTTCATCTCTCAGCTATTGTTAGCCATATAGTAAAGAGTATCACTAATAATCTGAGTTGTTTATTAAGAATATGACAAGGGTTGTGATCATTTTGACTGGAGAAGTTAATATTTAATGAAAACCAACAGCTGCCCATGCTTAGTTTGTTCACTGGCTCCAGAAAGAGTTTTCAAAGAAGTTTTAAAGAGATATTTATAGCTAAAAATCTTCGTACATATCAAATTTCTTGTTGGATCATACTCAAGAAGTGTGTTGACAATAACTCTTTAGGAAACAAAATGATAAGTCAGGGCTAACCTGTGGCATGTACAAACATTCAGGATATCAGGGTTATGTTCTGCAAATACTGCAGTGCAATTTACCTGTGGATTCATTTTAAGAAGAATTAGATCATGACAATTTAAAGTCCCTCATGATTATTAAAATCTTATCTATTCTATTCTGTAATTTTAGATGTGATGATTTTAACATTCCAATGGATATTATCTTCTACCCAAGTCCCTACTATGTTGATGTTTCTTTGTTTGCTTGCTTTGAGACAAAGTCTCCCTTAGCCTAGGCTGCTTTTCAACTCTTTATGTAGCTAAGATTGTGTTTGGAGAGTAGTCCTCCATGCCTCTACCCCCAAGTACTGGGGTTAATGGTGTGTACCAACCATTGAACTTTTAAAATGTTTTGAATTTATCATTACTAATTGTGTGTGTGTGTATGTGTATGTGTGTGTGTGTGTGTGAGAGAGAGAGAGAGAGAGAGAGAGAGACAGAGAGAGAGAGAGAGAGAGAGACAGAGAGAGAGAGAGACAGAGAGAAAGAGACAGAGAGACAGAGAGGCAAAGAGAGAGGAGAAGAGACACTGTGGTACATGTGTGGAGGTCAGAGGACAACTTTCAGGAATTGGTTTCCTCCTCAGGGAACTGAACTCAGTTCATCAGGCTTGCTCGCATCCTTTGTATCCATGCAGCTACCCCTCTACCCCTTCACTGTTTTTGTTTTGGGTTTTTTGTTTTTGTTATTGTTTTTTTCTACTTTATTTACATTTCAAATATTTCCCCCTTTCCAGATCTCCCCTTTGGAACCTCCCTATTCCCTCCCCCTTCCCCTGCCTCTATTAGGTTATTCCCCCACCCATCCACCCACTCACTAACCTCTTCCCTCCTTGGCATTCTCCTACACTGAGGGATCTAATACCGTCCGGCCCAAGGGCCTCTCCTCCCCCTGATGGCTAACAAGACCCTTCTCTGCCGCATATGTGGCCAGCACCATGGGTCAATCCATGTGTATACTTTGGTTGGTGGATCAGTCTCCAGGAGTATCAGGGGGTCAGGCCATTGCAACTGTTGTTGCCTTTCTGGGGATGCAAACTCCCTCAGCTCCTTCAGTCCCTTCTCCAAGTCATCGATATGAGACCTCCCATTCTGCCCTACTGTTGCTGTGAAGTGACTCTTGGGTATTTCGAACTCTTGGGCTAATAACCATTTAACAGTGAGTACATACCATGTTCATTCTTTTGTGACTGTGTTACCTCGCTCAGGATGATATTTTCAAGATCCATCCATTTGTCTGCAAATTTCATGAAGTCATTGTTTTTAATAGCTGAGTAGTATTCCATTCTGTAAATGTACCACATTTTCTGTATCAATTCCTCTGTGGAAGGACATCTGGGTTGATTCCAGCTTCTGGCTATTATAAATATGACTGCTACGAACATAGTGGAACATGTTTCTTTATTACATGTTGGAGAATCTTCTGGGTATATGCCCAGGAGTGGAATAGCTGTGTCCTCAGGTAGTATTATGTTCATTTTTCTGAGGGTCCGCCAAACTGATTTCCAGAGAGGTTGTATCAACTTGCATTCCCACCAGCAATGGAGAAGTGTTCCTCTTTCTCCACATCCTCGCCAACATCTGCTGTCACCTGAGTTTTGGATCTTAGCCATTCTGACTGGTGTGAGGTGAAATCTCAGGGTTGTTTTGATTTGCCTTTCCCTGATGACTAAGGATGTTGACCATTTCTTTAGGTGCTTCTCGGCCATTCGAGTTTCCTCAGTTCTCTATTTAGCTCTCTTCCCCATTTTTTTGATACGGTTATTTGGATCTCTGGAGTCTAACTTCTTGAAGTCTTTGTATACATTGGATATTAGCTCTCTATCAGATGTAGGATTGGTAAAGATCTTTTCCAAATCTGTAGGTTGCCATTTTGTCCTATTTACAGTGTCCTTTGCCTAACAGAAGCTTTGTAATTTTATGAGTTCCCATCTGTCAATTCTTCATCTTAGAGCACAAGCCATTGGAGTTCTGTTCAAGAACTTTTCCCCTGTGCCCATGTGTTCTAGACTTTTTCCCACTTTCTCTTCTATTAGATTCAGTGTATCTGGTTTTATGTGGAGGTCCTTGATCCACTTGGACTTGAGCTTTGTACAGGGAGATAGGAATGGATCAATTCACAATCTTCTACATGTAGATGGCCAGTTGATCCAGCACCATTTGTTGAAGATGCTGTCTTTTTTCCACTGTATGGTTTTAGCTCCTTTGTCAAAGATCAAGTGACCATAAGAGTGTGGGTTCAATTCTGGGTCTTTAATTCTATTCCATTGATCTACCTGCCTGTCACTTTACCAATACCATGCAGTTTTTATCACTACTTATCTGTAGTACAGCTTGAAGTCAGGGAGGCTGATTCCCCCAGAAGTCCTTTTATTGTTGAGAATAGTTTTTGCTATCCTGGGTTTTTTGTTATTCCATATGAATTTAAGAATTGCTCTTTCTATGTCTATGAAGAATTGAGTTGGGATTTTGATGGGGATTGCATTGAATCTGTAGATTGCTTTCGGCAGGATGGCCATTTTAACTATATTAATCCTGCCAATCCATAAACATGGGAGATCTTTCCATCTTCTGAGGTCTTCTTCAATTTCTTTCTTCAGAGACTTGAAGTTCTTGTCATACGGATCTTTCACTTGTTTGGTTAGAGTCACACAAGATATTTTATATTGTTTGTGACAATTGTGAAGGGTGTTATTTCCCTAATTTCTTTCTCAGCCTGTTTATCCTTCGAGTATAGGAAGGCAACTGATTTGCTTGAGTTAATTTTGTATCCAGCCACTTTGCTGAAGTTGTATATAAGCTGTAGCAGATCTCTGGTAGAGTTTTTCAAGTCACTTAAGTATACCATCATATCATCTGCAAATAGTGATATTTTGATTTCTTCCTTTCCAATTTGTATCCCTTTGACCTCCTTTTGTTATCTGATTGCTTTAGCTAGAACTTCAAGTACTATATTGAATAAATAGGGAGAGAGAGGGCACCCTTGTATAGTCCCTGATTTTAGTGGGATTGCTTTGAGTTTCTGTCCATTTAGTTTGATGTTTGCTACTGGTTTGCTATATATCGCTTTCACTATGTTTAGGTATGCTCCTTGAATTCCTGATCTTTCCAAGACTTTTATCATGAAGCGATGTTGAACTTTGTCAAATTCTTTTTCAGTATATGACGAAATGACCATGTGGTTTTTTTCTTTGAGTTTGTTTATGTAGTGAATTTCATTGATGTATTTCCGGGTATTGAACCATCCCTGCATCCCTGGGATGAAGCCTACTGGATCATGGTAAATGATCGTTGTGATGTGTTCTTGGATTTGGTTTGCAAGGATTTTATTGAGTATTTTTGCATCGATATTCATAAAGGAAATTGGTCTGAAGGTTTCTTTTATTGTTGGGTCTTTGTGGGGTTTTGGTATCAGTGTAACAGTGGCCTCATAGAATAAATTGGGTAGTGGTCCCTCCGTTTCTATTTGATGGAATAGCTTGAAGAGTGTTGGTATTAGGTCTTTGAAGGTCTGATAGAATTCTGCACTGAATCCATCTGGTCCTGAGATTTTTTCGGTTGGGAGACTTTTGATGACTGCTTTTATTTCTTTAGGGGTTATGGGACTGTTTAGATGGTTTATCTGATCCTGATTTAACTTTGGTAATTGGTATCTGTCCAGAAACTTGTCCATTTCCTCTAGATTTTCCAATTTTGTTGAGTATAGGCTTTTGTAGTAGGATCTGATAATATTTTTAATTTCCTTAGAGTCTGTTGTTGTATCTCCATTTTCATCTCTAATTTTATTAATTTGCATACTGTCTCTGTGCCCTCTGGTTAGTCTGGCTAAGGGTTTATCTAGTTGATTTTCTCAAAGAACCAGCTCCTGGTTTTGTTGATTCTTTGTATAGTTCTTTTAGTTTCCATTTGGTTGATTTCAGCCCTTAATTTGATTATTTCCTGCCTTCTACTCCTCTTGGGTGTATTAGCTTCTTTTTGTTCTAGAACTTTCAGGTGTGCTGTTAGGCTGTTAGTATATGCTCTCTCCAGTTTCTTTTTGGAGGCATTCAGAGCTATGAGTTTTCCTCTTAACACTGCTTTTATTGTGTCCCATAGGATTGGGTAAGTTGTACTTTCATTTTCATTAAATTCTAGGAAGTCTTTAATTTCCTTCTTTATTTCTTCCTTGACCATGTTATCATTGAGCAGAGCATTTTTCAGCTTCCATGTGTATGTGGTCTTTGTGTTGTTGTTGTTGCCATTGAAGACCAACCTTAATCTGTGGTGATCTGATAGGAAGCATGGGATTATTTCAATCTTCTTATATCTGTTGAGGTTTGTTTTGTGACCATTTATATGATCAATTTTGGAGAAGGTACCATGAGGTGCTGAGAAGAAGGTATATTCTTTTGATGTAGGATGAAATGTTCTATAGATATCTGTTAAATCCATTTGGTTCATAGCATTTGTTAGTTTCACTGTGTCTCTGTTTAGTTTATGTTTCCAAGATCTGTCCATTGTTCATAGTGGGGTGTTGAAGTCTCCCCCTCTTATTGTGTGAGGTGCAATATGTGCTTTGTGCTTTAGTAGAGTATCTTCTATGAATGTGGTAGCTCTTGCATTCGAGGCATAGATGTTAAGAATTGAGAGTTCTTCTTGGTTGATTTTTCCTTTGATGAGTATGAAGTGTCCTTCTTTATCTTTTTTGATGACTTTTGGTTGAAAGTCAATTTTATCTGATATTAGAATGGCTACTCCAGCCTGTTTCTTGGGACCATTTGCCTGGAAAATTGTTTTCCAGCCCTTTACTCTGAGGTAGTGTTTGTCTTTAACATGGAGGTGTGTTTCCTGGATGCAGCAAAATGCTGGGTCCTGTTTATGGATCCAGTCTGTCAGTCTATGTCTTTTTATTTGGGAGTTGAGACCATTGATGTTAAGAGATATTAAAGAATAGTGATTGTTGTTTCCTGTTATTTTTGATGTTGTTTATGTGGCTATCTTCTTTTGAGTTTGTTGAAAGATTACTTTCTTGCTTTTTCTTGGGTGTAGTTTCCCTTTTTGAGTTGGCGTTTTCCATGTATTATTCTTTGTAGGGCTGGGTTTGTGGAAACATACTGTACAAATTTGGATTTGTCATAGAATATTTTGGTTTCACCATCTATGATTATTGAGAGTTTTGCTGGGTATTAGCAGCCTGGACTGGCATTTGTGTTCTCTTAGAATCT
The DNA here is from genome assembly GCA_019843965.1 of Rhynchomys soricoides. Lineage (NCBI taxonomy): Eukaryota > Metazoa > Chordata > Mammalia > Rodentia > Muridae > Rhynchomys > Rhynchomys soricoides. The sequence goes on along the minus strand of JADRCH010000101.1, from coordinate 1,792,779 downwards.
GTAGGAGATCTGCCCAGGATCTTCTAGCTTTCATAGTCTAGGGCAAGAAGTCTGGTGTAATTCTGACAGGTCTGCCTTTAGATGTTACCTGCCCCTTTTCCCTTACTGCTTTTAATATTCTTCCCTTGTTTTGTGTATTTCGTATTTTGACTATAATGCGACGGGAGGAATTTCTTTTCTGGTCTAGTCTATTTGGTGTTCCGTAGGCTTCTTGTATATTTATGTTCATCTCTTTCTTCAGGTTAGGGAAATTTTGTTCTATAGTTTTGTTGAAGATATTTACTGAACCTTTAAGTTGGGAATCTTCACTCTCTTCTATACCTATTATCTTCAGGTTCTGTCTTCTCATTGCATCCTGGATATCTCGGATGTTTTGGGTTAGGAGCTTTTTGCATTTTGTGTTTTCTTTGACTGTTGTGTTTATGTTTTCTTTGGTATCTTCCGCACTTGAGATTTTCTCTTCCATCTCTTGTATTCTATTGGTGATGCTTGCATCTATGACTCCTGATTTCTTTCCTATGTTCTCTAACTCCAGGGTTGTCTCCCTTTGTGATTTCTTTCTTGTTTCTGTCTCTGTTTTTAATTCCTGAATGGTTTTGTTCATTTATTTGATTGTGTTTTCCTGTAATTCTGCCCCTTTGATTGTGTTTTCCTGTAATTCTTTAAGGGATTTCTGTGTGTCCTCTTTAAGGGTTTCCAGTTGTTTACCTGTGTTCTCTTGTATTTCTTTAAGGGAGTTATATATTTCCTTTTTAAAGTCTTCTATCATCCTCTTGATAAGTGGTTTTAATTCTGAGTCTTCCTTTTTGGTGTGTTGGAGTATCCAGGGCTGGCTGTGGTGGGAGAGCTGGGTTCTGATGAAGCCAAGTAGTCTTGGTTTCTGTTCCTTGTGTTTTTGCCCTTGCCTTTTGTCATCTGGTTATGTCTGGTGTTAGCTGGTCTTTCTCTCTCTGACTGTGGCTTGTCTTTCCTACGGGCCCAGGTGTCAGTGTTCCTTAGAGACCAGTTCTCTTTCCTGGCTGTTCCTCAGTCCCTGGGTCTTGAGTCCTCCTGTTGCTGGCTTTTCCACACAGGTGGGCAGGTGGGTCACTTTCTCCCTGTGCTGGTTAGCAATGGAGGCCTGGTGGCCCAGGCAGAGGTCTCCCACCACAGGTGGAAGTGGGCAGGCTCTTACTCACGGCTGTTCCTCAGTCCCTGCGTCTGGAACCCTCCTTCCCCCCTCCACTGTTAAAAGGTCAATGTCATTTGCCTTATGGTGATTTTTTTTTTCTGAAAACATTCAGTCAATGAATCTGTATTAATTTTGGAATGAAAATATCTAAAAGTAGTGAATCTTCACAGATATTTGTATTGAGTGTGTCATACTGTATTGAGAAAAATCACATTGAATATAGAGTATGCCTTTTATTTATAAAGTTTTGATGTGAGTACATTTACCACAATGCATAGCCTGTGGAGGTCAGAGGACAATTTGCAAAGTCCCACCTCATCTTCTATAACCAGTTTCTGTGGATCAAACTCAGGCCCTTAGTCTTCATGCCAAGCACCTTTTATCCATGGCACCATCTCGCTGGCCCACAATGAATTTTGGTCATGTTTTATCTTCCTCCTGCATCTTTGCAATTGCAGACCTTGCTTTGAGTTGAAGATGTGGAGGGATGGAGGTCCTTGATTTCTGTGTGGATGACTGACTTGGTTTGATATTTATGTTTCGCTTCCAACCTTACTGATTAACACTAATGAGACATGTATTTCTCTTTCTACCACACTGTGATATTTATTGCAAGTATATTTGTTCTCTCTCTGTGTGTTTGAAATTATTACTGAACTATTTTCATCCAGTATTATTTGTATTATAAAATCTGTATTTCCAACTTCTTTTGACTTACTCCTTTTTTAAAAAGTAGAATTTTGGATGAGTCATTTTTCTTTCATTGGATTTGTTACTTTACTACTGCTTTTTGGAGTTCGTTTTATATTTCATTTTTAATTATGTGTCTGTGTTTGTGTTTGTACACACAAGCGCAGTGTCCACAAAGCATAGAAGAGAGCTTTCGAAACCTTTGGAGCTAGAGTTACAAGTGTTTGTAAGGTTGGCAATATATGTGCTGAGAACAGGAGTCTGGTCCTCTGCAAGAGGAGAAGCTGCTCAGCAATCCTCCAGGCCTTACAACCAGTATGTTTCTTTAGGATTCATCCACAAGTTATGGACTCACAATACCCTACTGAGAACTCCACCCCACTCTTTGATGCTTTCTCCCACAAGCATCTTCCATGTTCCAGAAAACAATCTCATTTTTCCCATTTCAAGATGCTTCGCTGAAAGACTAGGTACAGTGATTGATCCTCTTAATATTTCTGTATTCACCCTTTCCCATTAATCTGACAGTTTACATATTATGGCATTTTGTTGCTTTTAACAGGGTTTAGGCTTAGTAGCAACAACTTATTGATAATTTGAACACATAGATTAGTGCAAAAATGCTATTGCAGTGTTGTGTGTGTGAAATCAAGCAAGGATAAAATATATCATGGCATCATGTAATACAAATAGTATCACTCAGTATTTGTGTACAACATGTTTTCTATCATCTATAGAGACTTGACTTTAATTTTAATGTGTGTGGAGAAATCAGTTGATAGAGAACAGGAGCTAGGAGAGAGGGGAAGGACATCAGAAGCTATGTCTAGGAGTCCTCATAGACTATATTAGATGTAAATGGAGAGTGGGCTGTATTAGGAAGAGGAAGGAGCATAGGAAGGAGGCAGGTGAGGCTGCACAGAAGTCGGGGAGGAGAATACAAGGGAAGAAAAATATTTGTGAAAATGCCACAGTGAGAAACATTATTTGTTTGCAGATTTAAAGATCACTAAAATGTGGTGCATCATAATGAGGCACAGGTGCCCCCAATACAGATCATTTCAAACCACACATAGAGACCCATAATTTGCTGGAATAAATCAACTCGTCCAAGGAACCTTTACACCACACTGGTCCTTATGCTGTACGCTGACTAGTTTTTCCTCTTAGAGAAGTTTGTGATATGTGTTTCCTACACGAATGAAGTTATGACTTTGACTTGAATCTTCAAGGGCAATACAGGAAGCAACCAAGAAAATAAACTTAAGAACTATGTAAGGAAAGGAACAGGGCGTAATATATGAATATGCAGACTTGGAAAGAAGGTGATTGGCAGGGCCTGGACAAGGGAAAAATCATCATGACTCTTAATTAAGTATGGGGATTTGGAGGGGAACTAAGCTAGAAATAGACAGTAACAGTGCAATGAATATAGATATACTAAAACACCAACAGTTGTACATTATAAGGGTTTATAGTAGGTAAACTGTGTCAATCAATCTAGTCAGCAAAAGAGAAGGAGAGCTAGAGGCAGAGCCTAGTCTCCACAGCCTGGTTTTTGATTCCTGGTTTCACAAAAAAAATGAAAGACAAGAAAATTATCAGTTAAATCACTGTGGTAGTTTGTGACATCTTGAAGAACTGAAGGCAGGAGGGGCTTATTTTGAATCACAGTTTGAGGTTGCAGTCCACCATGATGTGGGAAGATGGTGACCCAAGTAGGTTTGCCTGTGGCCATGGAAGTTCACAACGCTATTTGTTTTTACATCTTGGTGGCTCAGGAGGTAGGAAGGTGGGATAGGAACCAGAAGGAGATCTAACCCTTATTTCTTGTGTCTAGCAACCCACTTCTCCTAGATGGTCCATATGTCCCCAAAGTTCTCCAACTCCCCCAAAGTTCTCTAACCTCCCATCAGCTCAGCACAGGCTGAGACCCAGTGTGAAACACATATGAACCTTCCAGTGGGTCTTCCTATTCAAGCCCTTGCAATCCTCAAGAGGTAGATTGAGTGAACAAGTGAATAACCATAGAGGTTATTCTCCTATCATGCTCTTCCTGGGAGACATCCGTAAGCGAGGTTGAGATGCATTGTATAAGAGAAGACATAATAATAATAAGAATTAATAATAATAATAATAATAAACAACAATGTATGGGCCTTGAGGAATTTTATGTTGAGGTATAATTTTAAATGCTTCTCAATCATTGCTGAACAATCACAGCAGACCTTAACCATTTAAATAACACTGCATGCACTGTAACCAGAAGCAAGGTATATATTCACTATGTGTTAGCATGCACACACCAGGGATCATAATCAATGCATTTCTTATGTTCCCTCAAAGAAATATGAAAATAGAAAATCTCACTTATCACTTATCTTCTCTGCAAACAAAACTTGAATTTATTTTCCAGAGAAATTAATATTGTCCTTGTGAGACTTCTATCTATTTCTTTCAGAAAGACATATGTCTTCCTGTTCTGCCACATCACTAACCAAAGGATTCAGGGGCTGGAAGCTTTTCACAAGGAGTAAGAGTGGGTGACAGAATGAGCAGAGAGAAAAGAGATTCCAGAGCAAGCACTAAGAAGAGTTAAGAGTCTTCTTTTATTGTTGGAGAGATGCACTGGCAAGTAGCCTGTGTGTGTGTGTGTGTGTGTGTGTGTGTGAGAGAGAGAGAGAGAGAGAGAGAGACAGAGACAGAGACAGAGAGACAGAGACAGAGAGACAGAGAGCACATTTGCTTGGTTAGGATACTTACTGTTTGAGACATGCACATTACCTCGCCTGCATGCAGAGGAAATCTTTCAATGTGATCTGCTCAAGAAGGTACAGGTTATTTTACACTCTGTCACACCAAGAGGGTTGAGTGGAGTTTGCTGTTTTGTCATTATTAATCTGTATGTGTAGTCTGAGAAAGACCCTCATCTCTCACCAGAAGATAGGAGAGAACAAAAATCATAAGGGTATGTTTCAGGATGTCAACAGCACTCAGAAGTTACTTGTGGTGTGCTCTTATGTTTAAATACAGAAGTGCAAGGAAGGTCTTACTATACTGTTGATGGTAATTGGTCCATCACTGTTACCTAAGATGCCTGTGAAATCTCTGTCCATTGGCAATTTCTCCTTATTCTGGCAGAATGTGTAGGACTCTGGATGGTCAGTGCCGTAGAATAATCTTATCCTTCTTGAATCCCATCAGTAATCACTTTAGTTGTCTTTCCTTGGTGACTTCACCCTTAATTTTTTAAAATACATAGATTAGGTAATGTAATTTTAATAAAAACAACTATGGTATTTTGATTAGTGAGATGAAAAATGTTGTGAAAACTATTTGATAATATTTGGTATGTTTTCTACCTCATTGTTACAAAATATGTATAATATTTTCATTGAGGGTTATTATTACTTCTTATTTTTGTCCTTATTGCCAGAGGAAAACTTTGCTGGCATCTGCTCCTATACCCATTTGCCAGAAGCAGTCCAGGTGAATTCCATTCAAAAGAAATTTGGCGTTCACATGACTTGGAAAAGTGAGGAAAGTGAAGCTATTAATATCTCATTTTTATGACATACCAAGTTAGATTAATGAATCATATCATGGAATTCATATATCTTTCTTCATTTGAACTGTCAATCTGACATAGTCTATGGTCACTTGAGGAGAGAGTCTTTTACTCAGCAAGTCCTAACTTTCACTGTGAAGCTTCTGGCCTTCTTTATCCCTCAACTGAAGTTAAAACAAAACAAACAAAAGACTCAAAGAAACAAACATTGCCACAGCTTAACACATAGATAGCCGGTGGTGTTTCAGTAAATAGCCATTTACCATTAGTATGACATTGACATATGTCTTAGAAGCTGAAGTTTTTCAGTGAATTCTCAGCTTTGTTTGTTAACATATGTTTGTAACTGCCTGCATTTTTTTGACACCCCAACTAGGCAAAGATGTATTTTGACTGGTAATAAATTATGCTTTGTTTTGAGGAGTTAAGTAATAGTGTTTATAACAACACATTCCTTTTGTTAATTTACCTCATGCCTGCTTTTCTTCTTTTGATTCAACTGTTCTGCTAATCTCATTGGGAGGAAATGCTTACTATGGAAGGTAAGATGTCTACCCTCTGCATAGCCTCCCTGGTGTTCTAGGCCAGATCTCTGAACATTATCGAAGAAAAGAATGGTATCATGTTGTATATGTTATTTCTCCTTGCCTTAATCTCATGTTTTTCTCTTTATCATGACTCATATGAATCCAGAATCTGATATTACTAACATTATCAGAAGGAGCCCTCAATGGATGATTGGCCTGGAAAGAGAATTGAATGTGGCTAATGACCCTGGAGTTGGGATAACAGTGAAGTCACTGCTCACCAGTCAGGTGTGTCTTTTTCCACTTCTTTCATGATCTTATAGAACAGAAAAGAGAGACAAGCTTTAGAGGGGTTACCTCTCTGAAGGCAGTGGAGCTAAGGGAAATGCAAGAAGGGACTCTGAGTCTGGGAGAAAGTTTTCATTATTTGGATTGGAGACCAAATGTAGAAGCATATCCTTCTTGGCATCAGACTGAGCTCTACCAAAAGGTTTACACACTGAAAGAACAGGCTTGCCTCTACTACAGGGTTTGATTGGCTGCTGGCTCTGGGTGGTTAAAAACAGCAAACTTTGTTATAGGAAGTGTCAAGATTGTGAGGGCTGATGGGAAGACAGCTGAAGGAGTTTGGGAAATGGTAGTAGATCCATTGATTGTTGGGAAATCTAATCACCAAAGAGCACTCTTAATAGGGATGAAAGCTGTGCGCATAACAATAGCTGCCCAGCTAAACATTTCTTGGTCATGCTTGGCATTGCATGAGGCACTACTATTTTAAAAACAGCAGATTTAAAGTCACCTTGACTTGCTCCCTGTGGTCCCACAATACTCAAGGATATTTGTTTTAGACGTAGAGAGCTGCAATGACCTGATTAGGGTGTTACAATTTGCATTCAGCAGCCAGAGGAAGATCAAAGGGACACAAGGAATGTAGTATGTGAAGTGTATGTACAGAGACAATTCCTATGGCAACCCATGGTGACTGAAGTGTACAACAATGAGTCCCTTGAGGCCAGAGGTTATGGTTTCCTCATTTCTTTATCTCCAGCTTCTAACCGGGTGATCATTTACAAAAACCTCAGTAACTGTTTGTTGAATTGAATCAGTGGAAATAGCTTATGTTTGTAGAGCAGCCCTCTGAGGTCAGTAAAATTTCCTGCTTACAGACGATGGTATCAAAGCTTGAAAAATTAGCAGAGACAGAACTGGAAGGAACTTGGAGGAATTGGAATTTGAAAGTAATCTTTATGGATGAAAAACGAATAGATTTTCCATTATCAAAAGTACATGTCAAACTAGGGCTTCAGTCCTATGAGAGAGCTGCAGAGAGAAGGGCTCAGGGTTGATGACCTTAGGGATTCTCAGATTAGTTTTTGCCCATCCTCAATTTCCATAATATGTGTTAAAATTTCAGATATAATACCAATTATGTGATGCTTCTTTTTGAAAGGTTTCTCACACGTTTTACATCATTTTAAATAGTTTTTCTTAAGGGTGTGAAGATAATGGTACCTAATGTTCATCATAGATCATGATGAGAGAGATTCCATCACTAGCTTGAACATGATAGAGTATAGTTATCACATTCTGGAAAGAAATAATTTCAACTTACTAGACATTGTTCAGAAAGCACAAACCAGTGTTTTCTAAATTTGGAACTCTCAGCGGTGTACTTTATAGGTGTAATTTGCTATCTATCCATACTTCCTACAATGACAGGATTTCTAAATGAAAACATATTTATTTTTAACATGCACTACTTACCTGATCTAAAAGACAGACATGAGCTATTATTCCTTAATTTGTGCAAATATGTTTCATTGAATTTTTCATTGACTTATATTTGAGATTATGAAGTCTCTTTAGGTTTAGGCATTTGTTGTGTCATAGCATGAGGCTGCTTCCTGTCTTTACAGTTCAAATGGGTTAAGCATTATATGAAGTCAGAAATAATAAAGTCATTTAGGGAGGTGGCTGGAAGTGAATTGATTCCTGAGTAAACAACTGGATTATAAAAACTGAGCTTTGAAAATGGTTTCAAAGCTTCAAAATGTCAAGTTATGAAAAGAGGGTCAAACAAAGAGCAGGGCATTATTGATCAGGAAAGACAGATGCACACAGAGGGAAAGAGAGAGGGGGCAGTAATAAAGTATTTAACCCACTTAGCTTCAACACAATAATGATAATTTATACTGATTTCTGTTGATTTCATATAAAACAGTATTTTAAGAGATTAGGCACTCTAGACAAACTATACATTAAGATTCAAACCCTCATATAATATATAATATTTTTCATAGCAAATATATCATTATCCTATCTAGCCAGCCTTTTAATCTTAGACAGAAAAAAGGATAACTCAAATTACCTCCAGAATAACATCTTGGTTTTTAAAAAATAAACTTGTTCACTGTCACATTTTTTAAATAAGCTTGTTCACTGATTTTCATTGATTGGTCACCACATGTGAGGTTACTGAAGTGAAAATTAAGGAAGAGAAAATGGAAATGTGCAAAGAGCTGATGCTTGGATTGCTGTCATTTTTAAAGTTAGTTGTTAGGTTATTAGCAGCCAGTTATAAAAATGCATCAGACTTGGTTTAACTAGTATGTTAAACACTAAATATATTATTGTCTGTAGACAAAGACCAAACCAAAATCCCAACCCATTGTTATAAAAAATTGCCAGGGTTATGACTAAGGAACACAAAGTAAGGAGAAGTTATAACAAATCAACAAGGAAACATCAAAAGCAGTGGGGATTGGATTTGACCATGAGGGTTTATAATGTAAGGACTCTAAGGCTCCAGCACTACTTCTTAAGACCAAATCAGGGGTGTGACTATATAAAGCAGATGTGAGAACAGGATGGAGGAGATGACAGAAGACCATTGTTAGTTTGATGGTACAGAAAAGTTTATGGATGGACGTAAAGACAGTATTTATGTATTAGGAAACTTTACACAGAGGAACTGAAGTGAAAGGCAAGGAACATCTGCTAAGATACTCAACTTAGCAATTGCATATTTTAAAAATCAGAGGGTTAAGCTTATTTTCAATCATTAAAATCTGCTTGAAGGCCAAAAAAGAGTGATGTAAATTATTAACAGTAAGTAGATTTGAAAAGCTGTTCTGCAAAACACTGGCTGAGCTGAATACTCTAGCTTGTTAGGCACAGTAAGTAAAAGGTGGTCTTGATATTCTACAGGACTCATCAATTATTTAAAGTAATAAAATATCAAGTTTACTGATTGTAAAATTAGTATAAGAAAATCAACTTTATTTCTGCCCATGTAATGAAAAAAAAAGACTTATAGTAGCAATAACAATAAATATTAATGTATCAAGGAATAAATCTAAATGCTACTACTGAAACCATGTGAATGCTGATAAATTAGTATTTCATGGTGACAACAATAAGTATTAACCTTATTAATATAATAAATATAGTCATGAAAAACTTTATAAACAAAGCATAAAACTTTATCATTAATATTCAATTTAATTCAAGCTAAAACATTCTTATTAATGTCATAACAATATTAATTCTTCTGAAAACAGTGAATCATATTAGTTAACTGAAATAGAATTAACCAAGTTATTTTTAATTTGAGAACATAGTTGTGGAATTTATATATATATGTAAGTAAGGGGAATTTTCTTAATTTAGGCTAAAATATAATGTATATGACATTCAAAATAGGATGTTTCAGCATTGGATACTGGAGAGGACACATGGTTCAGGATGACTTAGTCAGTAAAACATTTATTCTTGCAAGTATAAGGACTTTAGCTCAATCCTCAGAAGCATGCAAAAATGCTAGATATGGTGGCTTATAATAATAGCACTGGGATAGTGGGGACAGGCAGATGCTTATGGCTTATGGACAACCATCCTAAACTATTTGGTGAATACCAGGCAAAGGAGAGACCCTGCCTCAAAGAGGTGGGTTGTCTTCTGGTATCCAAATAAATGCATGCACATACACATGCAGTAAAACTTATGTGTGCCCTCCCACACACAGGTGAATACACATACAAAAACATCAAGAAAGGCATTGGTTAGTTTAGGTTCATGCAACCTAAACTTCCTATTCAATTTTGAAGTGATGTGAAAAATCTATAAAACCTTCTAAAAGTCAGTAAGGAAGTTACAGTAAGTCTAACACTTGAACGATAATAAGTGACTGAATCATGAATGAGAATCCTCCCACTGTAGAGTCATTCAAGACACTAAACCAAAACAAGATAGCAGTTTATGCTTAGTGCGGTAGAAGAAGCAAAGCTATGTAAGAACAGTAGGGTTGATTAACAGGAAAAATGAGGATATGTGTAGCCTATCTGTGGGTTATGAATTGATGTACCTCCTTAAACAAACATGAGATTTCTGATACAGCACTTTGTGTAGGAGCCATTCCTGACCTGGGATTCCTGCTACTCTAGATTCCTTACAAAGCCTGGTTCATATTATCAAGAAAAATGTTTGCAGTAACTTCTTTCATAATATAATGTACTATTTGTTACTGACAGAAGAGAATACAAAGTAGAATGCACAGTATATGTAAATTTGAACACAGCAGTACACAACATTGATGACAAATAATGGTAGCACAGCAAATGAGCAAAGCCCCACAAACTTAATATTGAATGAAATTCACTAGAATAAAATATGTTGGTAAGAAATGTACACACTTACGTTTGTCAAAACTGGAAAGGTAAACAATATCTTATTGAAAGATAAAGCCACAGGGGAAAACTTTGAAGAATCAGGAATGAATGATAGATCGACAATAGCTAATAATTACCATTGGCTAATAAAAGAATCTAGGGGAGACCCTCACAAAGGGCATCAACAATATGCTAATATTATTCCTTAAGCTCAGTGGTGACTTCAATATATATTGGTTGAATATGTTTGACTTAGTAAAAAAAAAAAAAAAAAAACAGGAATAAGAAAATAAAACACCTGGAGCCTTAGAAGGTTTGAATTTTGTTGTGAAATGTTTCTGAATGTGAAGGCGGCATAATGGTTTGGATTCTTATACTGATTATAGATGACAATGGGATAATTAGTTGCTGTATATGCTTCATATTATTGGCTTTAAGTGGTTGGAAATGTCAGGGCAATTTGTACAGATTTAGCAAGCATGGCAAAGTTGATGGGACACTATGCAGACTTCTAAGCCTGCAGCCCTGTGTCATGTAACTGTGGGGCCTCCTTTTCTTCCCAACTGTGTCTGCCAGGCCTTATAAGTCATGCAATCTACAGCAATTCTGAGAGTGTTGGCTGACTGAGATGCCCAAGTCCTATCTTTATGCACTTCTAAATTTCACAATGGTACTATTATTGTTACCTCACATTCTGTTTGAGTGTTGACTTACATATTATCTCCAACATTCCTAAGATTTTTGCATATGCATGTTAGTGTTTATGGGTATGTACATGAATATGAAGGCTAGTGGACAATGTCAGCTGTAATTCCTTGGGCCTCACCAAATAGGCCATGATGTCCAGTTTCTTTTTATTGAGCTAATTGCGATGTGGAAAGCAATCCTCTCCCTGAGTGCTTTCATTCCCTGAGTTGGGATTATGGTCTTTATAAATAGAAGAATGTGCATAGAGTACCAGCATCCATCAGATTACCGATGCAGTTGCAACCCATGACCCTAGACTCCTGTCCCTGTGACATCTCTAGAATGAGAGACTATATCCTCCAACTGTGAGCCAAATTAAACTCTTGCTTCCTAAGTTGCTTTCATCAGCATATTTTATCACAGTGACAGAAAAGTAACTAAGGCACTACCTTTTAAAAAACATAGTTCTAAATGTCAAGCTTATTCCTCATCAAAGTGAGACAAGCTATCTTCTTTGCCCTGTTGACAGCAAAGTTTTATAAGACAGAAAATGTCTCTTCCATTTGTAGTTGCATATTTAATTAAAAAACCTTTCTGGAATTGACATTTGGTGAATGAGTGTATGGAATTTATAAGAATCCAAAGAAGACATGGAGCAAAGAACTACTTTGTCATGTTCTAAGTCAATGAGAACCAGTTTAGATACAGTTCTTGAAGGTTTGAGCCTTTCTCAGTGAAATCTTCACAACTATGTTATGGGTCATTCATTAACCATTGCTTTTACTGGGGAGTAGATAAAATACTTGAAATACTGGTGCTTTGTCATGTGGGGAGACTGAGATCCATTTTAGCATATCTAGTCTTTCTGACTTCCGGATCTTTCCCCTTCTCTGTGGGGAAGAGTTAAAAGGTTTCTGAATCATGGTAGTTGACAACCCCATTCCTTTTGGTTTTCTTTTTGTAATGAATCTTTACCTTTTGCACATCAATATATGTGTATGCTTTTTATTTCACTTATTCCATCTTTTGTCAATTTATTTCTTGAAACATGCAGGGGCTAAGGCCGGAACTTTCTTTTCCTTCAAATATTCAAGTGATGGACACCAGCTGTACATGATTGCTTCCTTTCATACCATATTCCTGTGGAGTGATGTAACAGACATACTCCTTAGGAATCCTGCCTGAATACTAGAGTACTCAGAATTCCTGAGAATTTCTGCCATGCTTAATTCTTTCTTTAGTTTGAACTCTGGGGTCAGAATACTGTTTGCCATAGTTTCTTACACCTGTATTTTTAATTTTTTCATTAACATATGTACTCTTTGAGTTCCTAAAGCCTATTAGCTATTTCCTGGATTCTGACAAGACATTAATTTATATCTGCACTGGGGTCTGGGTATTTATAAAACTGAGCATGAGCCCTGTAATTTCCATGGAAGTAGCATATTTGTTTTAAGATTTTTCAAATGCAGACTGAAAGACTACCACTCTCAGTCAGCATTCATTTTGAGGAATTTGTCTGGACTTTCAATGCCAGGTAAAAATAAAGATTTACCTCTCTATTGCCAGCCATGCTTGGCCTATCAGAGTTCTTGTTTATTTGATTGCTTGTGGCCTGAATGCTCCTGTGAGACATTATACTTTTCACCTAAGTGTAAGACACTCAACAAATCTTGCATGTAGAATAAGAGAAGAGAGTTAGTGATAAATATGAATGTTATATTAAGGGAGAGATGGCTCAGTGGTAAGAGCACATACAGAGAGAGGACCTGGGGTTTGTTCCCAGTGCCTAAATCAAATGGCTCACACTTGTCTGTAACTCCAGTTCCAGGGTATCTTATCATTCTTTTTGATGTGTTTATAAAAATATAAAGATATGTATGTTCTATGGGGGTATGGAGGGAGGTGTGGGGAGGTGTGGGGAAAGGATGTGCTTCAGCGGGCCCATGCCGAGGGCTTGGAGAGGGGAGCTAAGAGGGTAGTAGAGGCAGAGAAAGGCAGAGAGGGGGAGAGAGTAGAGAAGTGGAGAAGTGGAGGACAGCCATGACCATGTGGAGAGAGGGGGAAGGGAATGGGGAGAGAGGTAAGAGATAAGAGATGCAAGAGAGAGGCAAGAGATAAGAGAGAGAGGAGGGGCAAGCAGCACCTATTATAGTGGGCCAGGCCCACCTGGCTGTTGCCAGGCAACTGTGGGGTGAAGTTTAGACAGAATGCTGACACTTTAGTCCTCTCCGGGCACCAGGAATGAAATATGCTAGATATACATACATGCAAGCATTCACATATGCACATACATTTAAGAACATATATTTTTTTAAAAAAATAGAATATCACGGTAACAACAAGATATCCTATTAATACTACCAGAAATGTGGGGTTAATATGGTTTTCATATTGAGAATATAATATGTCATATTGTAAGGGTTTGTTGTTTGCCAAAGAATTTGCAGAGTCAAATAGTATGTAAAAGCAAAGAGCATTTTATTCTGCAGAAGTCCAGCATTCAGGGGTCTCTCATTCCAAGATGGAGACAACCAAGTGAGCTTGCAGACCTGATTTAAAGCATATTAGGAGAATTCTGGGGTAGGTTACCTTTATCTTGCTCCATCTCTATCGACATTCCAGAACCATTACCAGCGTGTGGGGACTGGAAACTGTTGTTTTGGAGGTCTGGAAATTGTTGCTGAGGAAATCTGGAAACTGTTATTGACCCATTGCCTTTGCTTCAGGCTAGGTGGCTAATAGCAGGGAAGTTTCTGACTAGCTGTCTGAAATCTTAGGTTTTTGTTTGTTTGTTTGTTTGTTTTTGTTTTTCTAGTAACTGACATGCCTGGGCTTGCCTGGACTTGGGCCTAGTCTCCTGAACTGTCAATTTGAAGCCTGTCATGGACTCAGCCTGTCTCAATATTATAATTTAAAAAAATGATTTTTTTTAAACATACTATGCTTTAGAAGGATACCAATATTATCATATAATCAGTGTTCCACACAAATCTGAAGTAGTGGTTCTCAGTGGTATTGTATTGAAACATTTACATATATTGTTTTTACTTTGTTGATAGTTATTTCTCACACAATATTGTAAAATAAAAATGGATTTCCCTAGTTTCCCTAACCCAGAGCAAGATGAGGAAATAAGAAGTTGTTTTACTGTATTTATTGATAAGCAATAGATAGCCAGACATTTCCTTTTACAAAAAAAAAAAAAAAAGTGAAACAAGCAGGTCCTTGTTATGCTGGAGTCTCCTGCCAGCCCAGCTATCACCATCTTCATGGGGCCAGCTGTTCCTGCTCACAAAACCTCATCACATCGAGGTTTGCTACATGTTGACCTTCCCTCATAAACAGAGGGATGGGGAGGGTCCTGGAACCATCATTCCAGTATCCAGCCCACTCCTTCCAACTGGCTAAATGCAATTCTGCACTAATGGCACATGGCCTCAGTGATGGATTAAAGTATATGGGTATAAGCTAGGAATTAGCTAGGGGTGGGGCCTCATCTATGTGTCCTTATCCAGGCTGGGTGCAGACTTTGCTGTGTGTCTGCTTCAGTCATCCAGACTCCTACCTTTTAGCATCAGCTCTTAACGTGAACTTAGGTGCAATGCATATCTCAGTTTGTGTTTGGGACTGTATGAAGAGGGACAGATGTTATTTACATCTTTCCTAGGGACGCAACACTTGTATGGTGATAAAGTCAAGCTATCGTTCCAGTTTATTGCAGTATATTAACATGTACAAAGTTCAATGCAAGACTGGAAATAAATGGTTTTGCAACTCATTCACTTACAATTACACTAAATAATAAAGGAAGGTTGTATCAGGTGATAGGCATCCATAGACGTAACTGGGTGTAGGAGACTACATATTGGATCCCTCAATCATAAGAGTTTTTAAGTTTTAAAAATTTAATTGACTCATTCTTGGGTTACTAATATTTAATGTCAGGACATTTTGAGTATGTTACAGGTTAGGGTTTGAGGTTTGCCTGGAAGTTAAATGATGCGTCTGATGCTGACATAGTTAGTTGCTTTGAGAGTTAGTACTCAAAGCCAAGATTGAAAAATTGAGAAATTGAACAATTACTATGCATGGAATGCCATCCAAGCAATCATTGTTTAAATAAGTTTCTGCCAGGAAATTATAATGCCCAGTTACAAAGGGAAAGACATGCACAAATGATGCAGAATTTGAAAGAATCATGGAATATTTCCAAGGACCTTGTTATCTTGGTATGTAAATTGTGTTCCTATATGTGACATGTATGTATATGGGTAGTTTCAATGGGGGGTGTGTAGGAATTCGTGTGGGGCATGCATGTATGTGTGGTGTTGGTGTGCTTTTGTGTGTGATGATTGTGTGATGTGTATGTTTTACCTGTTTGTGTGTGTGTGTGTGTGTTTGTGTATGTGTGTGTATAAATGTGTGGTTTTGGTGTGAGGTGTGCAGGTATTCATGTGGGGCATGCATGTTTATGTGGTATTGGTGTGCTTTTCTGTGTGATGTTTGTGTGGCATGTCTGTTTTACATCTGTGTGTGTCTTTGTCATTTGCAATACCTAATGTTCAGAGCTCTTTTGTTTCCTTGACAAGTATTTCAAAGCCAATGATGGAAGATATGAATGACAATTTTAAATGAATTTGGTTGATCCCTGATTCAAGAGGCAAAGTAGATGAATTTCTTTGAAATGAAAATATCCATCTCCTTTAACCTTATTCTCAGTCCCCAGTGGACTGAGAATTTCCCTGACTCGCCCCATCCCCGTGCTGAAACTGCTGATAAACTCAATAACAATTATGTATGGGATAGCAGGCATTCATTGTATATGCTTTGGGATAATATTCCCAAAGAGCTGGAAAGAGGAATTAAGAGGGAACAATCGGAGAGCCAAAAGCAACTCTCTCTGTGATGAGAGGGTTTGTCCATGAATGTAATGCAGTATGAGCTGCATGCTGAGCAAGGGAAAAGCAGGAAAGAAAGTAACACTAATTCCATGTCTCCAAATGTCAATACTGATGCCAATGCATTCACTTCTTCTTGGTATTTTCGCTCAGCTTTTGGATTCTATTTTCAAATCCAGCTTAGCCTTTTTTCTTTCTATTATGGTGATGGCTTCCTAGGCAAAACAAAGCAAAACAAAACAAAAAAACAACAAAAAAAAAACCAAAAACAAAATGTGATCTACAAAGCGAAAAAGCACCATTTTGTGCAAGCACACATGGAAATGCACATGCAAACATGCAAATCCACACAGGTGCATGCATGTGCCTACATACTCAGTCAAGCTAATATGCTCACACATAAAACCCCAGATGATTAAATATGTGCACACATACATTTTTAGTCATTTATGTCAGAATTTCCCCTGATAGAAAAATAATTTATAATTTTTAAAAGCTTTATATTACAAAAATTTTAGATGACAAAATAGTTTATACAGTTTAAGTTTTGTATTTAATTTTGTGTGTATTTTAATTGTGTGTGTTCTGTGTGTAGTGTATGTGTACATCCTTGTGAGTACATGCACTTACATGTGTGTGCATGTGTTTGTAGTCAGCTGCAAGTGTGGCAGCTGGAGATCAATGTTAATTGTTTTCCTTAATCACTCTCCTCATTTTTTAGAGCCAAGATCTCTTGCTGACACTGGAGCTCCCTGACTCAGACATACTGGCTGGACAGTTAACACTAATTATCTTGTCTCCACTCCCCAGAGCTGAGATGATAGATACATATGGCCACACTTGTTCTTTTATATGGGTGATAGGGATCTGAACTCAGATCTTCATGTTTGAACAGCAAACTCTTTACCAACTAAGCTATCTTGCTAGCCCCATGTATATTCATTTCAGTTAAGATTTGACACATATCCCAAAACAAACGAATTCCTCATGTAAGGGGTATATTAAGAATATTATTAATATGATTATGAATTAGTATGAATTATGAAGTCTTATTAAACTCTAAACAACAACAAAAATAAATTTTTCTAGAGACTCTAAAGTCTGGGTTTTTTCTTCTCTTTATAGGCAATAATAATCTTGCAATTTTTGGTTGGTGTTTTCTTTCTAGAGTTTCAATGCATAAAGCATCCCAAGGAATAATGATAACTAAGTCTGTCTTCTTTTATAGTCTTATTTTGTTTAATTAATTCAAATTGTATATTAATATACATCTTAACAGACATATATCATATGCTATATATGTAGTATATAGAAAAATATATACATCCATAAGCCACTAAGATATTAAATAGTTAAAAAAATTCGGTGAAGCATTATAATACTATGATAATTAAGAATGCTAAAGTAAAATCTTCTTGTGCAACTATTATGAAATAGATTGCTATATGACGTGACTGCAAGAACCTGCGCTCAATCGACATAGCTAGAGGATATCTCCAAATCCAACACAGCATGCTAGTGACCACAGGGAAGGAGGCTGCATGGTGGAGCTTCAGCAGAGACAGGATTCTAGATGCTGGCAGGACTAAACCACAATTCATTCATAAGGAAGCCTGAGAGAGAACAGTGAGGACTGAAGCCTAGACATGATATGATGGACCATGTTTGCCAAGTATGGCCCTGGATGCTGCCAGGAGGTTGGAAGGTTAGGGAGCTACAAGACCCATGATCTGCAATGAGCTGGCCAGCACCTGTCTCTCTGACTTGAACTTACAACTTCAATTACTTGATCAATTAGAAGGTTATTGGTGAAATGATCCCTTTCAGAAGAGCCCATGTTTATTGTGCATTATATTCTTATTGTCTCATCTTTTGACATGTTTTATTTTCAACCTTTCCAAATTACACATGTTCATCTGCAATCGCACATGGTAAAAAGATTGTTCACTATAAGATCCAGAAAATTAAATTCAGAATGCAAAATTTTATATTGTGAGGTTCAACGTACTCTGATTATTCATGTAATTGTTTCTACTTTCAAAGAATTTGTTGCTATGGCTTTTATAACATATATGAACTTTTATATTTTGTTCACTTTTGTGATGTATATGTGTGCAGGTGGATGTGCATGTGTGTACATCCATGTGTGTATCACAATCAGAGGTTGATGTTGATATCTTCTTCTATCTCTTCTCCACCTTGACTAATACTTACCAACTCAGCTAGACTGGCTGGGAACAAAGCTCCAGGTGTTTGCTTTTTCTCTAACTGAGGTTTTGTTTATTTTATTTATATAAGTACACTGTAGTTTTCTTCAGACACACCAGAATAGAGAATGTATCCCATTACAGATAGTTGTGAGCCACCATGTGATTGCTGGTAATTGAACTCAGGACCTCTGGAAGAGCAGTCAGTGCTCTTAACCTCTGAGCCATCTTGCTAGCCCTCCACCTGAGTTTCGTGGTTTTAAATGTGCACAACTGTATGGATTACTTAACATGAGTGTTGGGGTAGTGATGTGAACCCAAATACTCATGTTTATGTAGCAAACATTTTATGAGCTGAGCCATATTTTTGACCTAAAATTGTTATCTTTTCCAAAAGGCCTTTTTCTAAGCCTATGCTTGCAGAAAATAAAGTCAGACATGGAGACAGTGTATGGGAAATTGACTGGGGATGACTCTTGGAAATCACACCTAGAAGAGAGTGATAATATAAGATTGAGAAGAGTAGGAAGCTGGCCACCAACTCAGTAACAGCAGTTTCAGAATAATCTTCAAAGTCTTGGACACTTGGTTGTCCAAGTGAATTACTTGGAGAAAGACTCAGATATGAGCTAGTTGAATACCTTGGTCCTACAGAAGGTGTCTGCAGACTGCAGAGTCTACTCAGGCTGTTAACTAACTTGCTGGTGCATCATTCTAAAGGGTGTGATAGTGTGGTTCTCTCTTTTGTATGTCCTGTCATTGTAGACTTGTTACTTTAAATCTGACTTGAAAAAAAAAATGGCTCTGCTTAAGTGCTCTGCATTTTTCAAGGTTCAGCATCATTCTCCTTTCTGCACATCACACACAGTGTGAAATGTAGCACTTTCTGCTTGTGTGAAAGGATACCACACATTGATTCTTTAATGACAATAGGCTGGAGCTAAAAGCCAGGAAATTCAAGATCTTTGCTACAATCAAACCCAAGTTACAATAGAGGGATAAGTCCATTATGTTTGTGATAATTCTGATATTTCTGGAAATTCTCCTAAAGGGGAGTAGCTGAGCCCAAGGCCTGGTATTTTTATGATATGAATAGGAAAAGGGAGCACCCTTGAACTGTTGGTTGCAGCAAGGGGCCATTCCAACAAGCTGCAAGGATATGCTAACCTTTATCAACCTCACGATGGCCATGTGCTGCTAATGCCCTAGGAAACAGAATGTCTGTGTTCATTAGTCTTAGAGTGTTGTGGAAGATCATCTTTCTTATAGTGCACAAGAAAATGGAAAAAACAGAATTCTTCCCAAGTTGGTTTTAAATATGTGATGATTTCATATGAATAGGCGGGATCTTGGTGTATTAGTCACTTTGAAAAAAAAAAAAAAACTTCTGTGGTAAAATACCTGGTAGAAGCAATGTGAAGAAGAAAGAATTGATTTCTCTACATGATTTGAGGAGTTACATTCCATCATGGTGGTGAACTGATGGTAGTGGAAGGGAGTCATATTGCTTTCTTCTGCATGGATCAGGAAGCAGAAAGAAATAAATGCTGGTACTATGCTAACTTCCTTCCATACTCTTTATTCAGTCTAGGCCCCCAGCCCATAGGATGGTAAATCCCATAGTCAGAGTGGCTCTTTCCTCCTTATTTAAGAACCTCTGGAAACAAATCATAAATATACACAAGGTGTACCTCACCAATGACCTAAATGTTTCTTAATCCAGGGAGGTCATGATTTAAAATCAACCATAAAAATTGTCATTTTACTTCCATTCATTCCATTAATTTTATCGGTCTCTTTAAGGACATCCCAGTACACACTGGTATCAGTACCATGCATGACTTTTATTGAGTATTGAGAATCCTCTATCATCTATCACCAAGGAAAAATAGTCCAGTTCTCTTCCTTGAATTCATGTGGCAGTGCTGATTTTGAATTGGAGTCACCTCTTAGTAAGAACAAGCTTCAAGATAAAACCAAGTATCACCAAGGTTTTGCCAGCTACTCATTCACAATTGGGAGATATGGAGAACACTCACAGTGATCTGAGGATTCAGGCCATCTTTTAGGATTCCCAAGTTAGAGGAAGACTCAAAAACAGCATGCTCCTAAACAGCAGAAAACACAGGAGTTTTTATGGAGCTCTTCAGAAGATGAGCTTTTATCATTGCATTTGAGGGACAGGTGAATGGTTGAATAGCTTTCATGGGATCTATTTGGCTTCAGCATGAAGAACAAGGCAGGGGGAGCTGCTGAGGATAGAGGGGTCATCGAAGGAAGAGGTAGGAAGGAAAAGGACAAGAGACCCATGTGGTGTTAGAGCTGTAGTTGAAATGTTTACTCTTCTGGCCACTTCTGGATCCTCTTTTGAGTCAACAGAGTAGCTGAAGCTTGGTTCCATCCTCTAAAAGACTGGCAGAACTTTGATCTATTATATTCATAAGCATATGGGGGAAGACTACCAGTGGGACTTCTTGTGACTGTGGTTAAATTGAAATTGTGTGTGTGTGTGTGTGTGTGTGCGCACACAATGTTAAGTAGCTGCATTAAGTATTTAAATCTCTGAAAAAACACAATGACTCTTAAGAATGAAACACCTCAAGAGATTGAGTAGAGGGCTAGGGACAGTACCTAGTAGATAAAATCTTACCCTACTTGAGACTATCAGGTGGATAGAGTATCTCTTTTCTGGGATTTGCAGCTTGGGCAATCTATTCATAGACATGTTTCCATTTGCTTGATTGGAAGAATCAAGAAGATCCAGAGATTGTGTTTTTGATGTCCTATCAGTGTGAATATCAGGAGATAAGAGGAATGGATTTCTTAAGCTTAGAATCAGAACAATCCACATACTGGGAAAATAAGTGCAAAGTACTGACAAATTAAATACTAGATGAAATTCTATGGAATATAAGAAATAAGATAGGATGTGTTCTGGTTTAAGTCCTGTGCAGAGACTAGGAGTCTTATTAAGGAAGCCACTTGCCCTTATAGGAACCCTGATATATATGGACAGGTCTTTTATCATCATAGGTTTAAAAATCTCTAATAAAGAATATAACATGGATTTACATATGAATGCACACAGATTCAGTAGCACATGCGTGTGGGTGCAGACACGCACGCACACACACACAAAGTACATATACATACACATACACATATACATATATATATATCTCATGGCCTAGATCACATAAATTACTGGACCTGAACATACATTTTTCTTGTGTTTGTGTGACAGACTCATAACCAAATATTTCATGATAGACTACATAAATATGATCAAAAGTGTAGATACAAAAGGGAAAATAGAATTAAATGTAACTGAAATATGAAGATATGGTGGTAAGGTTCCTTAGTAGATGTGGGGTTTAGGTATTAAAACATTATGAATGAATTACACAAGAAAAGTACAAGAAAAGAAGTAAAATAGAGCTACAGATGTATGGATGTAAAATAAGGAGAATTTTCATGGAGTAGGTTCAAGGTTATGGTTAAAGGAAGAAGATGGAACCATCAGCAGATAGCTTTGAAGTCTACAGTGCTGTGGAGATTTTCTGTGATACCTTAAGCTAGCTTCCAATCACTTTTTAGCATAATGGTGAAATCATATGAATCTTTGCAAAGCATAAGTGTTTAGTAAAGTGAAATTAGCTGTATTTACAGTTAGCAGGTGAAAAGAGCAGAAACAAAATAGAAAGGTTGAGTTTGACAGCTTAGATAGTTTGACAGCTGAGGATTTAGATAAAAAGTATTACTATTAGAGATAAGGCAATGGAGAGAGCATCAGTGAGTTCATTTTTTTTTTAATTCAATGGAAGGAGTCCAGACCTTTACTATGTATGCCAGGCAGCTATTGATTCTGTGAATGAAAGGTTCGCATAGGATTCTACTTCTTTCTTCGTGCCTTTCAACTCTTAGATGCTGTACTGGCTAGTTTTGTGTGCCAGCTTGATACAAGCTGCAGTTATCACAGAGAAAGGAGTTTCAGTTGAGAAAATGCCTCCATGAGATCCAGTGGTAAGTAATTTTCTCAATTAGTGATCAAGGGGAGAGGGCCCCTTGTGGGTGGTACCATCTGTGGGCTGGTAGTCTTGGGCTCTATAAGAAAGCAAGCTGAGCAAGCCAGGAGAAGCAAGTCAGTAAGTTACATTCCTCCATGGCCTCTACATCAGCTCCTGCTTCCTAACCTGTTTGAGTTCCAGTCCTGACTTCCTTTTGTGATGAACATCAGCATGGAAGTGTTATCTCAATAAACCCTTTCCTCCCCAATTTTCTTCTTGGTCATGATGTTTCTGCAGGAATAGAAACCCTGACTCTGACAGATGCTATGAAACTTATGCCTAGTTTCTCTATAGAAGAAAGCAGAACTTGGGACATGGATATACACATAGTCATGGGCAAGAAGAAATGCATAAATTTCTGATGAGCATTTCATTTATCAAGCCTCTGTCTCATTCTGTTAGCCTATATGCCAATTTCTGTCTTGTAACCTTACCTTACTATCTGGATCCAGATCAGGGCTTCTGAAGCAATGCAGACAGCTATTTCATGGTCACTTAGAAATATACTCTTAGTTCTTAGAAGCATGCTGGAGTAGGCTGACAATCTAAAGACAAACCACTTTCATACTGAAAGAATCATTTACAAGACACAAAGCTGACCTTTCAGAAATGATGCTACAAAGAAAGGATGCATCAGGAAGGCAAAGCTTAAAGCAAAATTGTTTGATTTTTATTGCTTTGGGGTTTGATACAGGACATGACTTTGGGATAAATTACCTTCATTTTCTTGTAATAGCATATAGCCAGTGTGGCCTAGTGAGTGACTAAGATTCAAGTTTCCAAGGAGTTCCCAGAAGGAAAGGAATGTGGCCAATCAGAAGAGTAGACAAATATTAGAGCCCACAATAGGAAGTCCTACGTGTCAGGACCAGCACCAGTTCTGCCTTGTTATCTGGCCTTGAGCAATAGACTTATTCCCCTTGGGTGGGCATCCATCCCCATGTAGTCTGAACTTAAGAGATATGGGTGTGAATATCAGGGAAAGATTTAGCTCAGATTTAGCTTGAACTTAATGCTTTCCTAATTTCAGTTAGTATGGTGGAAAATGAAGAAGCTCAGCCTGCATGCCCTATGTCTAGTCCACCTTCCTTGAACCTATCTCCTTGTTCTCTGTAATTTTTATTGTCTACTTCTTGTGTTTTTCAAGGGGCTGTGTGCTTGTTCCACAAAGGAACATCTGCTTCTGCTTCTTTATTTTAACATCACTTAATTTTCAGTAGACCTACTTTCCCTTTACTCTGGAAGTGCATTTCCACTTGGTACAGAGTTTTGAAAAGATCCTTTTGAACACTTTGCAGGCACTGTTCTTTACTCTGACCCCCATGACTTCGTCTAAGAGCTAGCTATTAATTTCTCCATTATCCTTGTTTCTCTTGATGCTTTCCCATTGTTTTGGTTCTTAGTAATGGCCTAATGGGAATCTGAGAGGCCAAGTAGATGCAACAACTACAGATGGAGCAAAAAGAGGGCACATCTGGTGACAGGAATGATGGATTCTGCATAAGAGTCTTCATGGAAGGCCTGACATTAGTTACACTCGATGTGGCTAGAATATGGAAAGGTAAAATGGATACAGAATATAGGAGGTATAGTTTTCCTAGACCAGACATACATTTGTTGTTGTGGACACATTTAATCTGCTAACTGCAACCCTCTGAGAAGAATGAGTTTCCTCTCTAGTCTTGAGATTTATAAGAGGTTTTCAAGGACACATGAATATATTGTTTTATTTTGTTTTGTTTACAGCAATGGCTCATTGTGAACCATTGTTTGGGGGGTGGTGTCAGAACTGGAATAATTGCTATATTACCATTGTGTTCATCTACATGTCTACATGAAGTTCTTATAACAATACGCAGTTGCAATGTGGCATTTAGTGTAAAGAAATACAGATACCTATTGAAGCTCCATGCAAAAACTTCCTACAAGCAGATCCACAGAGAAGGAAGAGCACAACAGATGAGTCAAGGATGATTCAAGAATTAATGGACAAGTGGTAGAAATGAGACCGGTGAAAACAGCTGATGGGACAGAGTGGAGACAAGTTGGAGGATCGGTGTAGCTATAGATATCAAATGCTGGTGTTATAGCCCCATGAAAATATGCTGAAGATTTTGATTCATGCGATATCTCACAGTTCTATAACTGGATGTGTACAAGATATACAGATCTCACAATGATTATCCATTGGAGGTAATAAAACAAGTTCCAGGGATAGAGGAGAGGCATCCGTGGGTAAGAGGATCTGCTATACAAGATTTACATTGAATTAGGCTCCAGAGCACCAGCTTTAAAAGACCAGGCATTTGCACACATGGGCCTATAACTCCAGTGTTGTAGAAGACAGAGACAGAAGGGTTTAGGATTGTTTGGGTTCACTTTCCAGATAGTTTAGCTGGAGAAACAATGAACTTCTGGTTTTGTGGGAAACCATATTCCAAGGAAATAGGGTAGAGTGTGATAAAGCAGGACACTTGGCAATCTCCTCTGGCCTCTGTGTGACCATGGGTACATGCACTTGAACACTCGAATACAAGCAACCACGTAGAGTAAAGGGTGGGAGAAGAGAGCAAGGGGAAAAGAAGGAGAGGGAGATCTAGAGAGGGGAATGGGAAGGGTCAAAATATCACAGAAGACAGAGAAAAATAGAAGACAAGAAGACAAATTAGAAGATGGAAGAAGGACCAGAAGACCTGATTAATAGTTTTGAGACATTCGTCTTTCTAACAACATCTTACCATAAATGATGGTCTATGTCTTGAAATGGTGTTCCGATTGACCCATAACGCTCAGGCTCTGTGACAGAACAACTTGCTGAGATGGCTCAGCCATTAAGAGCACTGCTGCTCTTTCAGAGTTCAATTCCCAGCTGTCACATCAGGCGACCTATAACTGCTTGTAACTCCAGTTGCATGGGATCTGACACCTACTTCAGTATGAGGCACTTTCTCTTAGGCTGTTGGTATCTTCTCTGTCATAATTTTAATTTAAAAACTACATAAAACACTGTTCTAGCTTCCTTTCAGTTTCTGTGATAAAATCTAAACTACTCTGACCAAAATCAGGTTAGAGGGGGATTGTTTGCATTTGTGGTGTTTTGTTTTCCATCAGTGAGGAAAGCCAGGGCAGTAGCTTGAAAGAAGAAAGTCAAGCAGAAAACACAGAGGAGAGGCTACTTACTGGCTTTCTCTCTGGCTAATGCATACAGAGCCAGCTTTCTTTTCTTTTCTCTTCCTCTCCTCTCCTCTCCTCTCCTCTCCTCTCCTCTCCTCTCCTCTCTTCTCCTCTCCCCTTCCCTCCCCTCCCCTCCCCTCTTTTCTTTTTTTCTATTCTTCTTTCATGCACTATGTACAGAACGCAACAGTTTCTCCTCCCTCCACTTCTCCAGTTCTTACCCCACACCCCTTCTCTTCCCCAGGGCCACTCCTCCTATGTTTCCTTTCAGGTAAGAACAGACTTCAATGGATATTAAATAAACATGATGTAACAAGTTACAATAAGACTAGGCAGAACCTACATTGCAAGGTTCGACAAGTTAAACCCGGAGGAGAAAGGGGGCTTAGACAGTTCAGGTCCACTTGCCTAGGCAATAGTGCTGTCCATGGTGATACAGCCCCCTCCCCCCCTGCCCAGAATATCACTTAATACTTAAGATAATCCTATGGGTATGGCCAAAAGTCAATCTGTTCTAGTAAATCTCTCAAATGTGCTTTTTCAGACACCTTTAGGCTGTGTCAAGTTGACAGTCAAAGGGAAGGAAGACAAACATCTTGTTTATAAACATATAGCACATGCTTCTAAGCAACCTTCAGCCTAAGAAGCAGATATCATGAGGATCCCACTGATGTCATAAAATGTACTTGCCTTTACCATCCTGCCATTTCCCCGTACAGCACTGTTATTTTAGAAGTGGACAAGACTGAAAAATATAAAAATGATGAGTTCCTTTGATACTATGATTTGGGGAATTTTTTTACTTCCACATTCTGGTGGTTTCCACAGGCAACAGTGTTAACCACCATGTCCACTTACATACTTATGAAACACAAACTTATTTGAATAATTAAACATATGTTTATATCATGATGCCTTCAGCTCAGTTACTGTCAAACTCCATCAGTACAACCAGTAGGGATTGTCCCAGAGGCACTGAGTTTCAGAGGAGGGAGTGTTATTTCTGTCTGCTGTAATATAAGTAATGTTCTAGTTTTAAGGTGCACTCTTATCATAATTTACTAAATTAAAGGTTTAGTTGTTTCTTTGCAGAATTTTCCTTTAGGAAATATCACTCTAAAAATGTAGTATTTTGATTTTCCTGTTTTCATTAGCAGTCAGTTTAATATAAAAACAATTCAATGTTCCAAGATCACCATCAAATAGTTTTTTGTTTTTTTTTTTTTTTCTGTGTAGGAAGCAAAACACAAAGTAATATTTAAAGAAATAGATTTATTCAGAAAGATGGTGGAACAATTGCCTTCAAGTGACACATGTTCACTGGTTAGCTTAGTAAAGAGGGTATCGTGGAACTTAGCCTCTGTGACCATACAAAATGCCTTAACTATCAACATTTGTGTCAAGCACAACTATTGATCATCTGTTGTCTTGGGCTGGTGGGAGAGCTGTCATGTTCTAAGGAAATGCAACACATTGAATTTGTTCTTTCTTGTGCTGTGCCGAGTTCTCCAAGGGAGCGCAACTAAAAACACAAAATGCTTTTGTTCAGTGCGTTTTCCTTGGACTCATATTACTTTTCCAAAAGAAAACATGTGCCTTTGACAGAATATTCTTCCCTGCTCGCTAAAGCTCTCATCAGCCCACACTGTAATCTTCATGGAGTTGACTGGCTAGCATTCTCATTCGGAATTAGCATTTTTCATTTAAGTAATTGGTTTCCTCTGTGGGGAGTGCTCAGGAGCTGTGGTTACTCTCTATTTTGTTGTTGATTGCAGATTATTCATGTGTTAATATATACATCCTATTAATTGAGGCATTTTTCTGAATTGATTGTTTAACATGGAGTATTGTGTGGTGGTATTACAGACAATACACTAGTCAATGGCTCATTTCAGATTATGTTCTTTCATTTTTGATTTTGTTGGTGTGTATGTGTGTGTGTGTGTGTGTGTGTGCGCACACACTTACTTATGTACATCTGTGAACTTGGGTGGCACATATTGACTTGGTGTTTGCCTCTATACACTGTACACTTCAATTTTTAATAATATATTTTTGAGAGTTTGACCAGATATTCATCCGAATTTCCCAACTTCTCCCATATCACTTCTACTTTCCTACAACCCAACATTGCACCCCCCCCCAACTCATCAAGTTCAGTTTGTGCTGTCTAACTGCTCTTGGGTATGGGATGTGCCCAAGTATGTTGACATTCTTGGTGTCATATCATTAAAGAAATCAGGCCCTCCTCTCAGCAACCATTGGGTCATACTGTCAGACTCTCCCTTTCCCAGCAGCTATCAAGTGCCAACAACTCCTCAGCTAAGATAGACTTCTTGCCCACCTCTCCTCTAGGACACGACTTTGTCCAATAGACTGTTGTATGATGCAAATCTGAGGAAACAGGAACAAATGTAGTCTTACCCCAAATAGAAAACCTAATAGAAAAAAGTGTGGGTACCACCAATGTTTATCTTGATGTACCCATGAGTTTTAGTGGAGTTATTACAGGACTATGTTGATGGGTTACTTACCGGAAGAGATGACTCACCTCCAATCACCAAAGTCCACTTCAGCACGGGTAACAGCTTATGAAAACTGGAAATCCAGACCACACTACATAACCTACAGGTGGCTCAAGAGATTAGAAAGTGTGCTTGCAACAGCTCAGCTGCCTTCTGCTTGTTTTCTGCATCTTGTCTTGTCTGAGGAACTTCTAGGCAGTTCTGCTGGTCTGAGAACTTCCCTCAGGAGTCTTTACTGATTACAAATCACTAGGGAGAGAGAGGCCCAGTGAATCTGGTCAGAGGACAATCTGTGGGAGTCAGGTTTCTTCTCTAGCATGTAAGTACTATAGATTGGACTTAGGTCATCCCGCTTGTCAGTAGTGTGCTCCTTTAACAACTTAAGCATCCCATCAGCCTGTTAATGCATTTGTATAACATGCAAAGCCATCGAAACCACAGTAAAAATAACATGAAGATTTAGAATATTAACAACTTGCCTAATGTATTTCTTCACACATATGAACCATAAGAGGCAAATACCAACTCCCTGCTGTTCTTTACTGGACTCACAGAAGGCATTGTCACCCTGGATACATGGAACTCAGAAGCAGAGAAGCAGATTAGTGCAGCCTAGATACATGAAGCCTGTTTTCTTTGAGTGCTGGAGTTAATAAAATACTTCCTTAAAAGTTTCACTGCATGCACTACTGACAGAATATGTTTACCATCTAATGTAGCTCCTGGCCCTTAGTAGACATTTGATCCATTTCAATTATGTTTGTTTCTCAGAAGAAATTGTATACATAAGAAGAAAACATGCTTGCCTTGCATTTAAAGTATTTTTAGCTATTATTTGTTCTCTAATGGAAATACTTTTGTGACAAGCTTTTGCTAAAAGAAAGGAAGGAAGGAAGGAAGGAAGGAAGGAAGAGAGAAAGAAAAGAAGCAGCAATTTAATGGATTTTCGACTCAAGCATCTACCTGTCTAAATCTGACAGCAATACTAACAGAACACAACTGCACAGTTTTTTTCTGCTAATGCTGTATTCTCTAAACTAGTTTAGAAGTATACACTCAGAGCAGGAATATGCTGCTCACAACCACATCTATTATTCAGCTCACGTTCTGTCAGCCTGATGTATTTTCCTTTTACTGCTGGCAGAATGCCTGTCTGTTAGGAGGATAGCTTCATGTTATCTACAGACACAATCCACTCAAAGAATACATCCTCTTTGCCTACCTCATTTAAACACAGTGCACAGAGCTTAATGTATAACACAGGGTTTCATTTTAACAGAAAAGCATTAACATTTGATTAAAAAAAAAAGAAAAGAAAACAGTTGTATTGCATAGGAGGAACTTGACCCAAGGAATAGTTCTGTTATTGGAATTCACAACATCAAAGACAAGTAGAGTTGAGGAATCTGGTCCCTTGAAGGTTCAACTTCCATTGTGGCATTGGAACGCATGCTGTAGAATCAC
The DNA here is from genome assembly GCA_019843965.1 of Rhynchomys soricoides. Taxonomy (NCBI): domain Eukaryota; kingdom Metazoa; phylum Chordata; class Mammalia; order Rodentia; family Muridae; genus Rhynchomys; species Rhynchomys soricoides. Next base: position 1,763,131 of record JADRCH010000101.1, on the reverse strand, counting down.
AGTAACACATCTGACATGAACTCACACTTGGAATAGGCCCTGTGGTGTGTCTGCAGGGAGCATCTTGTTCCTGGACCTCTTTTCTGTGTTCTTCTTTCCATTTCTTTTCATGAGAAAGTGAGCTTTGTTCTTCCATATTCTCTCTCTCTCTCTCTCTGGGTGTGTGTGTGTGTCTGCACATATATATGGAAGGCTTTGTAGACCAAGGGTCTCAGGTGTTCTAGACATTGAGTTACAAACCCTTGTTAGCAGCTTGATATAGGTGCAGGGAACTGAATTTGGATAGATCCTAACAACAGCAAACAGTTTTGTAAGTACTTACAGTAAGCCATCTCTCCTGCCCCTCCTCCATATTCTTCCTCATTATACTCTAGGCCAGAATTGTCAAATCTGTAAAACTATGAGAAGCAATGTCCCTCCTCCTTTACATTGTCCCTCTCTGGTGTTTGTTACAGCAAAGTTAAGTCAGATCAACACATTGAGTGACACTGATAGTTCACATTTGTTCTGTCAAACCAAGGACCTTCAAGTCTGTTGTAAAGATAAACAATGAACTTTTAAGACCAGTACTTTGGGGGCCAGACCAGATGGCTCATACCTATGAACTCTGTACTTAGGAGACACAACAAAGATGATCAACATGATCAAATGATCAACATGTGATCAAAGGAAAGCCTACTCTACATAGAAAGTTCTGGGCTAAAACAACTGGACATACATAGCTAGACTCTGTCAGAAATAAAATCAAAGAAATTAACCAACAAAATACTCTATCGAAAGTTCCTAAAATGTAAACACAGAGATTTAAAGGGGATTTCATAGATTTGAGTGTTCTAATAGAACTTGAATAAATAGTTTTCATCCTGCCTTGAGTTGGTCCTGATGGGGTTATTGGTGTTAAATGGACACTTTTGACTGATGTTGATATTGTGCACATCAAGAGTTGTAGCTGCTAACAGTGGACTGGGATAATGTGGAATACATTCATGGAGAATTCTGGGTTCTGTGCAGATGTGTACAGTTGTTGTGGGAAATATTAAAAAATGAGCTGGCATGTTTTCACGCTTGCCATCAACTCTATGCCCTGGTGGCTTGGCTGGACATGTGCTGGCAGGCAATGGCCAACCTGTTTTATCTCATGGAGATTCTGACTCAGAGCTCCACAATCTCTCCACCAAGCTTGCTAGGTTCCCACTGTCAGGTCGCTACCACACCAGCCCCATGCTTCAAAACCCCTACGGTCTTTGTGGGCACATCAGTCAAACCCACACTTTACCACCATATTTTTCTCTCTGGAACCCAGACAAGCCACCACATGAAGGAAAACACAACACAAACTTAGTTCAGAAACAATGGTAACTCAATCTCTGGGCACAGTAACTAAGATCCAAATCTTGTAAGCCTTATGAAAATCTGATTCTTCTGGTGGCGAATCCTTGAGGATCCACCATGATCCTGGGAAACTGTAGCAGCTAAATCTTATCCTCATGCTGTCCCTGTCCAAACAGGGCCTTCTCTCTCTCCTCATTCTTTCTACCTCTATCTGACCCAGAAGTTCCTCCTACTTGCCCAGTGGATTGGCTCCTTTATTCATTAGGGGACTGGTTCACAATAAGTCACCTGAGTACATGACTTACTCCTTGTCCATAGCCCCTCCAAGGAGAGCAGAATTATCATCAAACACAAACAGCACCATGCCCATACACAACGTACAATATCACTGTATCATTTGCAGTCTAGAAGTAAAATATAGCAGTGCCTTAAAAATACTTTCCATAGATCTGTGGCTGGAGACCTCTGCCTGGGCCAGAAGGGCTCCATAGCCAAATAGCTCTGGAAGAAAGCTAGCCTCCCAGGAATGTGGAAAAGCCCATGAGTGGGGGTAAGACAAGCACCACTGCTTAGCGGGACCTGCCTGGAATACTTGGGACACAGAGACTAAGGAATAGCCGGGGGCAGGAGCCTTCTGGTTTCCATCTGTGGCTGGAGAATTTTGCCTGGGCCACCGGGCATCCCTAGCCAAATAGTGCCAGAAGAAAGCTAGACTCCCAGGAGTATGGACAAGCCTGTCTGCTCAGAGGGACCCACCTGGAATCCCCAAGACACAGGGACTGAGGAGGGGTCTTCTGGTTTCTTTCAGCAGCCAGGGAGCTGATCCTGTGACATAGGGCTCCATACACAAATAGTGCCAGGAGAGAGCTGGTATCCCAGGAGTACCGACACACCTTCAAGCACAGGCAAGACCACCACTTCTGTTCAAATTCACTGGATCAAGAGGAACACTAGCAGAGCCATCAGTACACAGGAATCAAGGGATAGCTGGGGACAAGACCCATCTAGTTTCTCATTGCACTGCAGAGCTGACCCTATACCACAGCTCTCCAAACCCAAATTCCTCTTAGAGAGAGGTGGTCTTTAAGAAGTATTGACACAGAGGCTTGCAGGAAGGACAAGCTACAGTCAGAGAGAGAGAGTAAGACCAGCTAACACCAGAGATAACCAGATGGTGAAAGGCAAGGGCAAGAACATAAAGAACAGAAACCAGGCTACTAGGCATCATCCGAACCCAGCTCTACCACCACAGCAAGCCCCGGATACCCCAACATACCATAAAAGCAAGACTCAGATTTAAAATAACATCTCATGATGATGATAGAAGACATTAAGAAGAAAATAAATAACTCCCTTAAAGAAATACAAGAGAACACAGGTAAACAACTGGAAGCCCTTAAAGAGAAAACACAAAAATCCCTTAAAGAATTACGGGAAAACACAATCAAACAGATGAAGGAAATGAAAAAAAAAAAACCATCCAGGAACTAAAAATAGAAATAGACACAATAAAGAAATCACAAAGGATATAACCCTGGAGTTAGAAAACCTAGGAAAGAGATCAGGAGCCATAGATGCAAGCATCACCAACAGAATACAAGAGGTGGAAGAGAGAATCTCACTTGTGGAAGATACCATAGAAAACATGGACACAATAGTCAAAGAATACACAAAATCCAAAAAGCTCCTAACCCAAAACATCCAAAATATCCAGGATACAATGAGAAGACAGAACCTGAGGATAATAGGTACAGAAGAGAGTAATTGGTCCCAATTTAAAGGACCAGTAAATATCTTCAACAAAATTATAGAAGAAAACTTTCCTAACCTAAACAAAGAGATGAACATAAACATCCAAGAAGCCTACCAAACTCCAAATAGATTGGACCAGAAAACAAATTCCTCCTGTCACATTATGGTGAAAACACCAAATACACAAAATAAGGAAAGAATATTAAAAGCAGTAAGGGAAAAAGGTCGAGTAACATATAAAGGCAGACATATCAGAATTACACCAGACTTCTCACCAGAGATTATGAAAACTAGAAGATACTGGGCAGATCTCATACAGACCCTAAGAGAACACAAATGCCAGCCCAGGCTGTTATACCCAGCAAAACTCTCAATTACCATAGATGGTGAAAACAAAATATTCTATGAGAAAACCAAAATTATACAATATGTTTCCACAAACACAGCCCTACAAAGGATAATAGATGGAAAACATCAACTGAAGGAAGGAAACTACACCCTAGAAAAAGAAAGAAATTAATCTTTCAACAAACTCAAAAGAAGATAGCCACACAAACATAAAAATAACATCAAAAATAACAGGAAGGAACAATTACTATTCCTTAATATCTCTTAACATTAATGGACTCAATTCCCCAATAAAAAGACATAGTTTGACAGTCAGGATCCATAAACAGGACCCAGAATTTTGCTGCATTCAGGAAATACACCACAATGTTAACTAAAAACACTACCTCAGAGTAAAGGGCTGGAAAACAATTTTCCAGGCAAATGGTCCCAAGAAACAGGCTGGAGTAGCTATTCTAATATTAGATAAAATTGACTTTCACCCAAAAGTCATCCAAAAGATAAGGAAGGACACTTCATACTCATGAAAGGAAAAATATACCAAGAAGAACTCTCAACTCTGAACATATATACTCAAAATGCAAGGGTACCCACATTCATAAAAGAAACTTTGCTAAAGCTCAAAGCACAATTGCACCCCATACAATAATAGTGGAAGACTTTAACACCCCACTATGATCAATGGACAGATCTTAGAAACACAAACTAAACAGAGACACCGTGAAACTAAAATATGTTATGAACCAAATGGATTCAACAGAAACTGGAGAGAGCATACAATAGCAGCTTAACAGCACACTTGAAAACTCCAGAACAAAAAGAAGCTAATACACCCAAGAGGAGTAGAAGGCAGGAAATAATCAAATTAAGGGCTGAAATCAACCAAATAGAAACAAAAAGAACTATATAAAGAATCAACAAAACCAAAAGCTGGTTCTTTGAGAAAATCAACAAGATAAATAAACCCTTACCCAGACTAACCAGAAGGCACAGAGACAGTATGCAACTTAACAAAATTAGAAATGAAAAGGGAGATAAAACAACAGATTCTGAGGAAACTTAAAAAAATCATCAGATCCTACTACAAAAGCCCATATGCAAAAAATTGGAAAATCTGTAGGAAATGGACAAGTTTCTAGACAGATAACAAATACCAAAGTTAAGTCAGGATCAGATAAACCATCTAAATAGTCCTATAACCTCTAAAAATTAGAAGCAGTCATTAAAAGTCTCAAATGAAAATAAGCCCAGGACCAGATGGGTTCAAGGCAGAATTTTATCAGACCTTCAAGAAGACCTAATACCAATACTCTTCAATCTATTCCACAAAATAGAAACAGAAGGAACACTACCCAATTCATTCTATGAGGATACAGTTACACTGATACAAAAACCTCACAAAGACCCAACAAAGAAAGAAAACTTCAGCCCAATTTCCCTTATGAATATCGATGCAAAAATACTGAATAAAATTCTTGCAAAGCAAATCCAAGAACACATCAAAGCATTCATTTACCACAATCAATTAGGCTTCATCTCAGAGATGCAGGGATGATTCAACACCCAGAAATCCATCAATGTAATCCACTACATAAACAAACTCAGAAAAAACCACCTGGTCATTTCATTAGATGATAAATAAAGCATTTGCCAAAACTCAACATCCCTTCATGATAAAAGTCTTGGAAAGATCAGGAATTCAAGAAGCATACATAAACATAGTAAAAGCAATGTACAGCAAACCAGTAGCCAACATCAAACTAAATGGAGAGAAACCTGAAGCAATCCCACTAAAATTAGGGACTAGACAAGGCTGTTCTGTCTCTCCTTATCTATTCAGTGTAATACTTAAAGTTCTAGCTAGAGCAATTAGACAACCAAAGGAGGTCAAAGTGATACAAATTGGAAATGAAGAATTCAAAATATCACTATTTGCAGATGATATGATCATATACTTAAGAAGTGACCTGAAAAAACACCACCAGAGAACTGCTACATCTGATAAACAACTTCAGCAATGTGGCCAGATATAAAATTAACTCAAACAAATCAGTAGCCTTTCTATACGTGAAGGATAAACAGGCTTAGAAAGAAATTAGGGTAATGACACCCTTCATAATTTTCACAAACAATATAATGTATCTTTGTGTGACTCTAACCAAACAAGTGAAAGATCTGTATGATGAGAACTTCAAGTCTCTAAAGAACGAAATTGAAGGAGACTTCAGACAATGGAAAGATATCCCTTGCTCATGGATTGGCAGGATTAATGTAGTAAAAATGGCCATCCTGCCCAAAGCAATCTACAGATTCAATGCAATCCTCATCAAAATTCCAACTCAATTCTTCATAGACTTAGAAAGAGCAACTCTCAAATTCATTTGGAATAGCAAAAAAAAAAAAACAGGATAGCAAAAACTATTCTCAACAACAAAAGAAATTTTGGGGGAATCAGCATCCCTGATCTCAAGCTGAACTATAGAGCAATAGTGATAAAAACTGCTTGGTATTGGTACAGTGACAGGCACGCAGATTGATGGAGTAGAACTAAAGACCCAGAAATGAACCTATATACATCTATGGTCACTTGATCTTTGACAAATAGGCTAAAACCATCCAGTGGAAGAAAAGACAGAATTTTCAAGAAATGGTGCTGGCTCAACTGGTGGTCAACATGTAGAAGAATGCAAATTGATCCATTCCTATCTCCCTGTACAAAGCTCAAGTCCAAGTGGATCAAGGACCTCCACAAAAAATCAGATACACTGAATCTAATAGAAGAGAAAGTGGGGAAAAGTTTTGAACACATGGGCACAGGGGAAAAGTTCCTGAACAGAACACAAATGGCTTATGCTTTAAGATCAAGAATTGACAAAAGGGACCTCATGAAATTACAAAGCTTCTGTAAGGCAAAGAACACTGTCAATAGGACAAAAAGGTAACTAACAGATTGGAAAAAGATCTTTACCAATCCTACAACTGATAGAGGGCTAATATCCAATATATACAAAGAACTCAAGAAGTTAGACTCCAGAGAACCAAATAACCCTATCAAAAATTAGGGAACCGAGATAAACAGAGAATTCTCAACTGAGGAAACTCAAAGGGCTACGAAGCACCTAAAGAAATGTTCAACATCCTTAGTCATCAGCGAAATGAAAATCAAAACAACCCTGAGATTCCACCTCATACCAATCAGAATGGCTAAGATTAAAATCTCAGGTGACATCAGATGCTGTCGAGGATGTGGAGAAAGAGGAACACTCCTCCATTGATGGTGGGAATGCAACATGATACAACCTCTCTGGGAATTACTTTGGTGGACCATCAGAAAAATGGACATAATACTACCTGAGGAACCAGCTATTCCACTCCTGGGCATATACCCAGAAGATGCTCCAACATGTAATAAAGACACATGCTCCACAATGTTCATAACATCCATATTTATAATATCCAGAAGCTGGAAACAACCTAGATGTCCCTCAACAGAAGAATGGATACAGGAAATGTGGTACATTTACACAATGGGATACTACTCAGCTATTAAAAACAATGACTTCATGAAATTCACAGGTAAATGGATGGAACTTAAAAATTTCATTCTGAGGGACATAACTCAGTCACAAAAGAATGAACACGGTATGTTCTCATTGATAAGTTGATATTAGCCCCAAATTGCAGGATACCCATGATTGTTCACAGCAACCTTTGAAATGAGAGTGAAGTCCCAGATGAAGGAGTTGGCAAAGGGTCTGAAGGAGCTGAGGGAAGTTGCAGCCCCATGGAGTGAGAGTGAGTGTCAACTTGTCTGACCACCCCTCCCCCGGTGCTCCAGGAGACTGGACCACCAACCAAAGAATACAAATCAAGGGACCCATGGTTCAGGCCACATATGTGGTAGAGGAGGGCCTTGTTGGCCATCAGGGGGAGGAGAGGCCCTTTGGTCTGAGGGTGTTAAATGCCCCAGTATAGCGGAATGCCAAGGAGGGAAGACAGGAGTGGGTTGGTGGGTGGCAGAATACCTTCATAGTGGCAGAAGGAGGGGCGAGGGAATAGGGGGTTTCCAAAGGGGATACCTAGAAATGGGGAAACATTTGAAATGTAAATAAAGTATTGAAAAAGAAAAAAAGAAAAATTACTTTCCCTAATATTAATATTCTGTACTGCTGTATATAGTTTATATAGCATCACTGTGTAGACTAAGGATGTAAACAATTAGAGATGTAAGTTTGAGAACAGAAAGAATTATTTAGTTTTCCTCTTTATAAAGCTGCAAGTGTGTGGTTGTGTGTGTGTGTGCGTGTGTGTGTGTGTGTGTGTGTGTATGTGAGAGAGAGACAGAGAGAGAGAGAAAGAGAGAGAGAGAGAGAGAGAGAGAGAGAGAGAGATTCAGTCTGTCTGTGCATAAGTAGTTTACCTCAAAAATAGGTTTAGGTGCTAGGGATGTAGGTCACATGAAAGAGTGCTGGCCTATTATTCATGAAACCTTCAATTCAATCACAATCACCAGATAACCCAGGCATGCTGGGCAAAGCCTGTAATCCCAGCAATAGAGGCAGAGAGAGAGAGAGAAATTACATGAGACCCTTCCTAGTGGAAGAAGCCAAGTTTATTATATTATAATCATTCAAGAAATAAAAGGTGAGTCTGCTTTACTATCTTTGTCACAGGCTAAGTATGAATCAAAATAAAATAATTGTTTTAATACTCAAATGCAAATACACATTTTTCTGTGTGTGGTGCCTCATGTCTACAAATTTCTATGCCAGAAAGCTTAGGCAGGAGGGTTAATGTGAGTTCCAGGTCAGCTAGGACTAAAGAGGAAGACACTCATGCAAAAACTCTTAATGTGTAGTTGAACTATGAGTATATATAAATATATTTACATATATCAGCATTTCATATATATCTACTGATATACATGTTATATATATCCATGCTCCTGTAAGTGAACTCTTATACATGTTCCCAAAAGTAACCCATCCATCAAGCTCCTGTGACTAACACCCAACCATGTTCCTGTGAATAGCTCTTCTCCCATGCTCCTGTAAAGAACCCCAATAAGCTCACCAATTCAACAAAATGGACTTGGATAGAATCTGCTTTTGTCCTCAGTGCATGATGTAAGATGAATAAATGATTTTCTCCTCTAAGAAAAGTCACAAAATAGGAAGTATGAAAGGAAACAAAAATTACCAAATTGCATTCTGTAATGTATTTAGTAAATGCCAAAACAGAGGCATCTAATCATAGGATCTCAACACTGGAACCTTGCTTCCTTCCTCAGAGTCAAAAGCAGCCATTGTGTACCTGCTGACAAGTGTTGGCGTTTCTTGAAAGAGCAAACCTTCTATTGATCTTGCAGGAACTTTTTTTAAAACAAAATCTTGAGAGGAATGAACTTGTATACATAATCATGGAGATGTATTTCCTAAAATGACAGGTGTAGTGGCTATTTCTGGTTGTCAACTTGACTATATCTGGAGTGAGTTACAACCCAGGATTAGAGGGCTCACCTGTGATCTAGATCTTGAGTCTGGAAGACACAAGTTTAAGGTGTGGTGGTACACACACCTCTGATCTGGGCCACACCTGCTGCTGGAGATCCACATAAGGACATTGGAAGGAGGAAGATTCAGTCTTCTTCACCTGAGAGCCTTGTGGGACTGAGGTACCGCTAGATCCTCGGGTTTTCATTCACAGCTACTGCTGACCATTGTTGGGGAATTTGACTACAGACTGTAAGTCATTAACAAATTCCCTTACTATATAGAGACTACCTATAAGTTCTGTGACCCTAGAGAACACTGACTAATACATAAGTTGGTACTAGGAGTGGCTCAAGAGGAGCAGAAAGCAGTATAAGGATGAATCTTTTAAAATCTGGAGTTGGTCTAATAATTCACCAGCACCTTCAACTGCTGGAACCTCTCCAGGTCTGCTCTCTCCTGGGAGCTTGGAGGACATTGAAGACCCGTGGTTGGAAATATATTTCAAACTTAAAGAAGCTAATGCCATTGAGCATCTTGATGAATTGGGTGATTGTGTGTTCAAAATTTTTTGCAATATGGGAAAAAAATTTGAAAATGACTTTGCTGGCCAGTTGCTCTTGGTATCTCTGGAAAAGATGATGAAGGAAAAGAAGTAATTGTATAATAAAATTGAACAGATCCAGATGCAAGTGACCAATCTAAAAGGTGCTAAGTGTGTCCTTGAAGAGAATCTTCTCTCCAGCAACCATAGAGCTCAAGCTGCAGAAAATCAAACCGAAGCCTTCATTATAAGGTTGGCTGAATTGCAGTGAAAGTTCAGGTCTCAGCCTCAGAGGGTGTCAGCAGTTAAATTAAGGGCATTAATTGGCAAAGAATGGGGTTCTATAACTTGGGATGAGGATGTGTGGGAAGACCCTGTTGAAGCTGAGAATTCTGAATCTTCAGATTTTCAATGGTTTATCCCATCTGGAGAAGTAGTATCCTCAGCCACACCCCCTGAAATAATGCCTTCTCCACATGGGGAAGTTAATCCCTCAGAGTCTGATGGGCCAGCGGTGATTTTTGCTGAAGAAAATGCCAGACAAGATAATATTGAAGTTTCTCAAGGGCCACCAATAGTTTCTTCTAGACCTATAACCAGAGTCAAGGCAAAACAGGCCCCTAGAAGAAAGGTAGAAAGTATAGTCCATGAGGAATTGCGCTACACTACTTAGGAGCTTAATGAGTTTGCTAATTCATTCAAGCAGAAGTCTGGAGAATATGTGTGGGAGTGGATTTTAAGGGTGTGGGATAATAGTGGAAGGAACATAAAACTAGATCAGGCTGACTTTATTGACATGGGTCCTCTGAGTGGAGATTCAAGGTTTAATATAGAAGCTCATATAGTTAAAAAAGGTGCCAGAAGTTTGAATGGTTGGCTAAAGTGTTTATCAAAAGATGGCCTACTGAAAAGGAGCTGGAGATTCCTGATATCCCTTGGTTTCGTGTTGATGAAGGGATTTTAAGACTCAGGGAAATTGCAATGCTAGAGTGGATATGTTCAATAAAACCTAATTCTCCACAATGGGAAGATCCAGAAGATATGCCATTCACCAATCCTATAAGACCCAAACTGGTAAGAGGGGCACCAGCACATTTGAAGAGTTTTGTTCTTGCCCTTTTCCTTGTGCCAGACCTTAGGGTTGGAGATGCTGCTGCTCAATTAGATGAATTAAATGCAATGGGTTTAATTGGGCCTCAAGGTAACAAGGGCCAGGTGGCAGCATTGAATCACCAGAGACAAGGTGGTCTTAGTTATTATAATGGACAGTGTAAGGACAGCATAAACAAAAGAACATTTATAATGACATATACCATGATGGTCAGCACAGAAGTGAAATTTATAATGGCATGACTCGTTCAGACCCCTTGGTTCTAGCTAATCAGTCATGGTGTTTCCAGGTATGAAATACATAGGAAGCCTACTGCATATCTGTTTGATCTGTACAAGCATAAAAATTCTCAAACAAATGAAAGAAAGGCTACATTAGATCCTGGCAAAAGGCAATCTCAGCCAGTGAATCAATTTCCAGACTTGAGCCAGTTTGCAGACCCAGAACCCTTGAATGAGGGGGTGTCCAGGTTCCCCTGAGGAAGGATCTTGATAAGACACCTAAAAGTTTTTCTGTTAGCCTTTCTCCAGTCCTCCCCAGAGGGACCTATGGCCTTTTACAAGGGTAACTATACACTGGGAGAAAGGAAATAATCAGACTTCCTGGGGTCTATTGGATACTGGCTCTGAATTGATGTTGATCCCAGGAGATCCCAAGAAATATTGTGACCCTCCAGTTAAAGTAGGGGCTTATGGAGGACAGGTGATTAATGGAGTTTTGACTGATGTACAATTCACAGTAGGTCCAGTAGGTCCCCAACACATACTGTGGTCATTTCCCCAGTTCCACAATGTATAATTGAGATAGATATACTTAGAAATTGGCAGAATTCTCACATTGGTCCCCTGACCTGTGGAGTGAGGACTATTATGGTTGGAAAGGTTAAATGGAAGCCATTAGAGTTGCCTTTGCCAAAGAAAATAATGAATCCAAAACAGTACCGTATTCCTAGAGGAATTGCAGAAATTACTGGCACTATCAAGGCCTTGAGAGATGCAGGGATGTTAGTTCTCACCACATCTCCCTTTAACTCTCCTATCTGGCCAGTGCAGAAGACAGATGGATCTTGGAGAATGACAGTTGACAAACGAAAACTAAATTAGATAGTAACTGCGATTGCAGCTGCTGTACCAGATGTAGTTTCTTTACTTGAGCAAATTAACATATCTCTTGGTACCTGGTATGCAGCTATTGATCTAGCAAATGCCTTCTTCTCAGTACCTGTCCATAAGGACCACCAGAAGGAATTTATTTTTAGTTGGCAAGGCCAGCAGTATACATTTACAGTTTTGCCTCAAGGATATATATTAACTCTTCTGACCTGTGTCATAACTTAGTTAGAAGGGATCAGGGATCTTGATTGTTTGTCTCTTCCACAAAATATCACATTGGTGCACTTTATTGATGACATAATACTGATTGGACCAAGTGAGCAGGAAGTAGCAACCACTTTGGACTCATTGGTAACGCATATGCGTATTACAGGATGGGAAATAAATCCAGCCAAAATTCAAGGACCATCTACCTCAGTGAAATTCTTAGGAGTCCAGTAGTGTGGGGCATGTAGAGATATTCCTTCTAAGGTGAAAGATAAATTATTGCACCTGGCCCCTCCCACCACCAAGAAAGAAGCACAGCATTTAGTGGGGTATATTTGGATTCTGGAGACAGCATATTCCTCACTTGGGTGTGTTACTCAAGCCCATTTACCAAATGACTTGGAAAGCTACTAGTTTTGTGTGGGGTCTGGAACAGGAGAAGGCTCTTCAACAGGTCCAGGCTGCTGTGCAGGCTGCTCTACCACTTGGACCATATGATCCAGCAGACCCGATGGTACTTGAGGTGTCAGTGACAGATAAAGATGCTGTTTGGAGCCTCTGGCAGGCTCCTATAGGTGAATCACAGAACAGACCTTTGGGGTTTTGGAGCAAATCTCTACCATCATCTGCAGACTATTCTCCCTTTGAAAAACAGCTCTTGGCCTGCTATTGGGCCTTAGTGGAAACTGAATGTTTGACAATAGGATGCCAAGTTACCATGGTACCTGAACTGCCTATCATGAGCTGGGTGCTATCAGTCCCTCCAAGTCATAAAGTAGGACATGCACAGCAGCAGTCTATTATCAAATGGAAGTGGTACATCCATGATTGAGCCTGAGCAGGTCCTGAAGGCACAAGCAAGTTACACGAAGAAGTTGTTCAAATGCGTATGGTTTCTACTCCTGTAACAATGCCATCTGCTGCCAAGTATGTGCCTATAGCCTCATGGGGTATTCCAAGAAGAAAAGACTAGGATCTGGTTTACTGATGGCTCTGCATGTTATGCAGGCACCACCCAGAAGGGGGACAGCTGCAGCATTACAGCCCCTTACTGGGACAACCCTGAAAGATACAGATGAAGGAAAATCTTCACAGTGGGCAGAACTTCAGGCAGTACACGTGGAATTACAGTTTGGAAGAAGAAATGGCCAGATGTATGATTGTTCACTGACTCATGGGCTGTAGCCAACAGATTGGCAGGATGGTCAGGTACTTGGAAAGATCACAATTGGAAAATTGGTGAGAAAGACATCTGGGGAAGAAGTATGTGGATAGATCTCTCCAAATGGGCAAGGGATGTGAAGATATTTGTGTACCATGTAAATGCTTACCAAAAGGTGACTTCAGCCAAGGAGGAGTTCAATAATCAAGTGGATAAGTTGACCCATTCTGTGGACAGCCAGCCTCTTTCCTCAGCCATCCCTGCCATTGCTCAGTGGGTACACGAACAAAGTGGCCATGGTGGCTGAGATGGAGGTTATGCTTGGGCTCAACAACATGGGCTTCCACTCATGAAGGGTGACGTGGCTACAGCTGCTGCTGAATGCCAGATCTGCCAACAGCAGAGACCAACACTGATCCCCAGATATGGCACCATTCCTCGAGGTGATCAGCCAGCACCCTGGTGGCAGGTTGACTACATTGGACCACTTCCTCCATGAAAAGGACAATGCTTTGTTCTGACTGGGGTAGATACTTATTCTGGCTATGGATTTGCCTTTCCTGCACATAATGCTTCTGCCAAAACCACCATCCATGGACTTACAGAATGCCTTATTCATCGTCATGGTATTCTGCACAATATTGCTTCTGACCAAGGAACTCATTTCGCAGCCAGAGAAGTGAGATAGTGGGCCCACGATCATGGAATTCACTGGTCTTACCATGTTCCCCATCATCCTGAAGCAGCTGGTCTGATAGAAAGATGGAAATGACCTTTTGAAGACACAAATTAGGTGGCAACAGCATGGAGAGTTGGGGCAGTATATGCTTTGAATCAGCATCCAAAATATGGTATAGTTTCTCCCATAGCCAGAATCCATGGGTCCAGGAATCAAGGAGTGGAAAAGGGAATAGTTCCACTCACTATCATTCCTTATGACCCTCTAGGAAAATTTTTGCTTCCTGTCCCCACAACTCTAGGTTCTGCTGGCCTAGAAGTTTTGGTTCCAGAGGGGGGAGTACTTCTACCAGGAGCTACAACAAACATTTCATTGAACTGGAAGGTCAGACTTTCCCCTGGTCATTTTGGGCTTCTAATGCCCTTAAGCCAACAGGCTAAGAAAGGAATAACAGTGTTAGGAGGGGTGATAGATCCAGATTACCATGGGGAAATTGGACTGCCTCTCCACAGTGGAGGTAAGAAGGATTATGTCTGGAGAGCAGGAGATCCCTTAGGGCATCTCTTAGTACTACCATGTCCTGTGATTAAAGTCAATGGGAAACTACAATGGCCTAATTTAAGCAGGATGACAAAGGATGCAAAACCATTAGGAATGAAGATATGAGTCACTCCTCCAGAAAAAGAGCCAAGACATGCTGAGGTGCTTGCAGAGAGTGGAGGAAATACAGAATGGGTAGTAGAGGAAGGTAGTTATAGATACCAGCTAAGACCACATAACCAGCTGCAGAAATGAGGATTATAACATAATATGAATGCTTCTGTTGTATTTTGTTGAGAACATATTTGTCTTCCAATTTCTTTAACATCAGTTGGTATTTAAGTTGAGATACTAAAGGAATGTTCCCAAGGTACATTGTCCTATTGTACGTTTATAAATGTGTTTGTGATTGTATGAGGAATAGTTATATCATGTAAAGCATATTTATGACCTTGGTATTGTTTTATGTGAATATGAGATATTATTTGTGTCAAGTTGACAAGGGGTGGATTGTAGTGGCTATTTCTGGTTGTCAACTTGACTATATCTGGAATGAGTTATAATCCAGGATTAGAGGGCTCACCTGTGATCTAGATCTTGAGTCTGGAAGACAGAAGTTTCAGGTGTGGTGGTACACATACCTCTGATCTGGGCCACACCTGCTGCTGGAGATCCACATAAGGACATTGGAAGGAGGAAGATTCAGTCTTCGCCTGAGAGCCTTGTGGGACTGAGCGACTACTAGATCCTCAGGTTTTCATTCACAGCTACTGTTGACCATTGTTGGGGAGTTGGGCTACAGACTGTAAGTCATCAACAAATTCCCTTACTACATAGAGACTACCTATAAGTTCTGTGACTCTAGAGAACCCTGACTAATACAACAGGTGTTTCAAAAAGTTTCGAAGATTGACAGCAAATTTGCTCCTATTTTCAATAAGTACATCATTGGTTGCTTTTCAAGCTGTCAGGATTGCTTCAACAACCTTCCAAACAGTGAGAAGTTTCCCAAGAAGAGGTGTCATGAGCTGATTAGGTCATTGAAACTGAGTGGGCTCACTTCTTATTTTACTACTGCCTGTCTGTCTGTTTGTCTGTCTCTGTTTCTCTGTGTTCTTAGAATTGAACCTATAGTTATAATCACTTTTTGAAGCTCCCATTTCCTGAGAGTTCTCCAATGTCATTCTCTTTAGGGCTCATTACTGTGGGACTAGTCTTTTTGGAAAAGACACATTGTTGTTTTCTATCTCATGTTATGGTTTGTTTTGTTCCATTCTGTGTGTATTTTAATTTAGTTGGTTGAATAGGGTGTGGACCTGGTCTAGGAGCTGCTTACAGTATAGAAACAGGAGCTGAGAGGCTTTATAGTTGTTGTTTGGGGTTAGTTTTGTGGGACAGTAATCTGTGACAGGCAGTCTGGCACCTGGTTGAGCACAGGTGTAAATTCTGGGTGACCCAGCAGAATCCGCAAGGGACAGGAAACGTTATGCAAATGCTCCTGGGAGGCCTCAGGTAGATATGTGGCCATGCCCCCAGTAGAGGAATGGCCACACAGCCCCAAGCCATCCCCATGTTAATGAGACACCTAGAGGCTTAGCCACGACCCTTCCCAGTTACTATATTTGCCTTGCCTCTCCCAGAGGGGCAGGGGTACAATTCCATCCATGCCACTCTCCACGTGATGAAAATAAACGTCTTAGAATTATGGACTGTCTCTTCATCTGGACCCGCCATGGGAAGCGAGGGATCTGGCTCTCGATTAAGGAGCCTCATCTAATATCTTGCCAAGGGCTCTTCCCAGAGCTCCCAGATCATACCCATTCACCTAAGCAGTTAGCCCGGGGTCCCAAGCCCCTGAGACCTGGTCCCGGCAGGAACCCCAGCTGCACTCTGTCTTAGAGAACCCACTGAGACGGCTGCCTTTCCAGGGAATGGCCCCCTCCCCCACCCATGGGCAGGGCTTGAAAAGGCTTTACACAGCCCCTATTTCCCCCCCCCCCCCGTAGGACTCTGTGGGAGGACACATAGACACATCAGGCATGTCTCCTGTCCCACCCAGAGCCTCAGTGCCCAGGACAGAAACGTGGGGCTTCTTTCCACCATGCCAGGTTTGTTCCCACATAGTTTGGCTTTTTGTTTTTTGAGCCATGAAAGTCTGACTGGCCTTGAACTGTCTAACTAGGTGATGCTGACCTTGAACTCCTAATCCTAATATTTCCACTCTCTCAGTTCTAAGATTACAGATTTGCATGTCTTTGCATGTATTTACTGTTGTATTTCTATAAGATTCTCAAAAGGAGTCCAGAAGAACCTGGGAACACTCCCGTTAGCAGCTAACCACTCATGCAAAGGACTGTCCTGAATTCCTCAAGGAAAGAAAAGTCTTTCTTAGCACTCCAGGTATTTTACCTGAGGCAGCCATGGGGCTCAGCTTGTTAGCACCATGTATCCCAGGATCAGTAGCTTTCATTGTCTGTTGATGGACATCTTAAAAACTACAACCATTTATGATTTCTAACCAATTGTTTGAGGCATGGGTGTAAATGGGTCTCTGTTATTCTATCTTCATAGGAGTGACAAGTTCCCCACTGAAAGAGTTTTGGTACCAAATTTACAAATTTTCCTCTGTTTTTAAATTCTGAAATAGAAGATGTGGACGCATTCCATCTCCATTTAGTCAAAACCACATGCTGTAATTTCTAAAGTGTATAGTGAGATCTCATACCAAAGTGACATGATTGTTTTAAGAACACTGTGCTCAGTGTGGAAGCTTTGTTTCTCTCTTCCAATTGCTCTGTTCCTCTTGAAAGTCAAAGTCTACATTTTATGTTTCCACCCTTCAAGGACTCACTGAGCCAATGTCCTGTGTTGTATTTTGTATTCTCAATTTAATAATTCCTATTATATGTTTTTAAATATTAATTCAGGTACTGGTTAAGTTGTCCTTGGTAATCAGAAACATGTTTATTTCCTTTTATTGCCATTTCTGAGACATCATTCTAAATTCACAAGGCACAGTAACATTTTGGACATTGAGTGAATGTACTGTTTAAGTTAGTTCAAAACATCAACATTAGAATGTATTCTCTTCCTTCCTAGTTAAAAGTGTTTTTGCAAAGTAGGTCGGGGAGAATTGTGGTGAACAATAAATATAATTTGCATGTGAATTGACTACAACAGAGGCAGCAGCCTGGTTCTGAAGTTTGAGACTTTGAAGACGATGGACTAGTGGTTAAATCTAATAAGGCAGTCACATCATCTTCTCCAGAGTGAATATGAAATATTTTTAATTCCTACGTCTGATTTTCAATAATGTAATCACCAAACACCTAAGTGGTCAGGTTTTAAGTGCTTAATTGTTTAGATTGATCTACCTATCTTTAAAAGGCATCTCTTTTGGCCTATGGTCTCTGAATCAATCATGAGACCCTGAGTGCAGCCACAGAAGGAGACTTCATAGGAGCTAGTATAATAATCCATACTAGTAATGATATTTTTAAAAAAGTAAATTTGTAATATATAATTGAGCATCAATCCTGTGGCATTTTCTAGAGAGACATAAACAGACATGCATCCACCACAGATAATTCACTTACAACAGCTAAAGAAGTAATTCCACTCACGTGTGGCTTAGAGAAGCCGAGCTGAGTGTGGGTACTCACAGGAATACTGATGACTCAAAGGCAGCTGTGTCACTGAAAAGCACAGCTGTCAGGCTGTGACTCATCAAAGCTGTATGCCTCAAGTTCCAAGCATGGATTTCAGGGCCTTCAACCAGATTGAGTGTCTCTTCTTAGCAATTGTTACTCTCTTACAAACCCAGAGAGTGCCTTGTGTGTCTTGTGACTTCCTGAGCATCCTCATTCTTCACTTCCTGGCCATTATGTGTTTTGTATATTTCAAAGCCTTAACATTCTTCCTCTAGGAAAGAATGTTTAAATTGGGAGTAAATAGCTATATAGCAATGTCTTTTTCCTGCCACAGATATTATACATCTTATTTCTAGTGATACATCTTATTTCTAGTGAACACTATGAGTTTGTTATGTTAATGTAATTTTAAGACTCACGAAACAGAGGCAGTCTGTTTCTTGGCTGCATACTGAGTAAATAGCCCTTCTAGCCTTCAGATTGGAGTCTGGAAGATGATGATGATGATGATATTTGCCTATTTTTGTCATGAACCAAAGCAGAGCAATCACCCTTTCCAGACATGCACCCATGCAGGTTTGCATTAACTAGCTGTCTCTACATATAAACTTTAATTTACTTTAAAAATATCATCTCTGTATTGAAAAAAATAAATTGAAAAATAAAAAACTTTTGAGATATAAATTTCTATATGGATACTTACCATTTCTCAAATATTTTATCATTTTGAATTTAGAATTATACCAATTTTTTATACAATCTAATAATCCATATCCAAAATCTTAAGGACCAGACAACCCATCAACTTTAAATGTCTTCTTAGTTATTTATATCTAAGTAACACATAAAAAGAGGCTTCAGACAGTAATGTGATAGACATTAAAAATAAACGGGATGCTTGTTATACAAACCAGATAACTACAACTGTGCTAATTTGAGATGTAGAAGAAATGAAGCAACCTAAATTACTGAAATGGGAAATGACTGACTTGATCTGGAAAATTCACTTTCATTAGCCTCAAGTACTTTGATCAGCTAATACTAAGTAATGGTTGCATTGTCAAATGGGAGCTTATGTCTTCATTTGGTCTGAAGATTCTATAAAATGTTTCCAAGTCAGATTCTGCCAAATAAAACACCACTGCCTTGTAATGAGATAATTCAAAAATGACTGAATTTCTACTTTGCTTTAACGACTTGAGAAAAGAAAAGGAAAAAAGAAATATGGATCTCAAGAGAGTTAACTGTAATTAGGTTTCCTAGAAAGAAATTTAGAAATTACAAAAGTGTTCATTGGAAGAAAAATGATGTGTAATTACAAACATAAAATAAAAAGAGTGTAAGTCAATGGCTTGACAAGCAATTACATGCATTTCACATGAGTTCAAATCAAGACAGAGAGTATTGCCATCCTTAGAGAAATCTTCCATCCTATATTGCCTTCACCGTGAGAGCCAAGAGTCACCCTGATTTACACACTGGCAGTTTGTTCCATCTCTAAGCTTTTGAATTGGGGTCATTTCTAATGCTATACAACCTTGAATGTACCCAATCTTGTCTGAAAGGACCCATTTGATGAGGCCCTGCCTTTATCTAAATTCTTTTGCTTAAGCTAGTGACTGCAATTCAGCCAAGCTCATGCTTGGTCACCATTCATTTTTTTCCATCTTTGTAAGAGTTTATATTCTGGGCTGGTGAAAGGCTCAGTGGGTAAAGGGACTTGTAGGCATGCCTGCTGGCCTGAGATTAATCTACATAACCAATAGTGGAATGAGAGAAATGACTCCCAAGAGTTACCTTAAATCTATGCACAAACACACCCACATGCTCGCACACATGCACATACATACACGCAGACAAGGAAATGTTTTTTTTTTTCCCATACTTTATTTGCATTTCAAATGTTTCCCCCTTTCCATCTCTCCTTTGGAACCTACCTATTTCCTCCCCTCTCCCTGCCACTATGGGGGTATTAATCCACCCACTCTTGTCTTCCCTCCTGGGCATTCTCCTATACTGGGGGATCTAACACCCTCAGGCCCAAGGGCCTCTCCTCCCCCTGATCGCTAGCAAGACCCTCCTCTGCCACATATGTGGCCAGCACCATGGGTCCCTCCATGTGTAATCTTTGGTTGGTGGATCAGTCTCCAGGAGTATCAGGGAATCAGGCCAGTTGCTACTGTTGCTACCTCCCTGGGGATACAAACTCCCTCAGCTCCTTCAGTCCCTTCTCCATGTCTTCCATCTGGGACCTCACATTCAGCCCTACTGTTGCTGTGAAGTGACTCTTGGGTATTTCAAACTTTTCGGCTAATAACCACTTAAAAGTGAGTACATACCATGTTCATTTTTTTGTGACTGTGTTAACTCGCTCAGGATATTTTCAAGTTCCATCCATTTATCTGTGAATTTCATGAAGTCATTGTTTTTAATAGCCTAGAAGTATTCCATTGTGTAAATGTACCACATTTTCTGTATCCATTCCTTTGTTGAGGGACATCTGGGTTGTTTCCAGCTTCTGGCTATTATAAATATGGTTGCTATGAACATAGTGGAGCATGTGTCTTTATTACATATTGGAGCATCTTCTGGGTATATGCCCAGGAGTGCAATAGCTGGGTCCTCAGGTAGTATTTTGTTAATTTTTCTGAGGGTCCGCCAAAGTGATTTCCAGAGAGGTTGTATCAGCTTGCATTCCCACCAGCAATGAAGGAATGTTCCTCTTTCTCCACATCCTTGCCAACATCTGCTGTCACCTGAGTTTTTTGATCTTAGCCATTCTGACTGGTGTGAGGTGAAATCTCAGGGTTGTTTTGATTTGCATTTCCCTGATGACTAAGGATGTTGAACATTTCTTTAGGTGTTTCTCAGCCATTTGAGTTTCCTCAGTTGAGAATTCTCTGTTTAGCTCTCTTCCTCATTTTTTGATAGGGTTATTTGGATCTCTGGAGTCTAGCTTCTTGAGTTCTTTGTATACTTTGGATATTAGCCTTCTATCGGTTGTAGGATTGGTAAAGATCTTTTCCCAATCTGTAGGTTGCCGTTTTGTCCTATTTACAGTGTCCTTTGCCTCACAAAAGCTTTGTAATTTTATGAGGTCCCATCTGTCGATTCTTGATCTTAGAACACAAGCCATTGGTGTTCTGTTCAGGAACTTTTCCCCTGTGCCCATGTGTTCGAAACTTTTCCCCACTTTCTCTTGTATTAGATTCAGTGTATCTGGTTTTATGTAGAGGTCCTTGATCCACCTGGACTTGAGCTTTGTACAGGGCAATAGGAATGGTCAATTTGCAATCTTCTAAATGTAGACCACCAGTTGAACCAGCACCATTTGTTGAAGATGCTGTCTTTTTTCCACTGTATGGTTTTAGCTCTTTTGTCAAAGTTCAAGTGTGCAGGTTCATTTCTGGGTCTTCAATTCTATTCCATTGATCTACCTGCCAGTCACTGTACCAATACCATGCAGTTTTTATCACTACTGCTCTGTAGTATAGCTTGAAGTCAGGGAGTCTGATTCCCCCAGAAGTTCTTTTATTGTTGAGAATAGTTTTTGCTATCCTGGGTTTTTTGTTATTCCATATGAATTTGAGAATTGATCTTTCTAAGTCTATGAAGAACTGAATTGGGATTTTGATGGGGATTGCATTGAATCTGTAGATTGTTTATGGCAGGATGGCCATTTTAACTATAAAAATCCTGCCAATCCATGAGCATGGGAGATCTTTCCATCTTCTGAGGTCTAATTCCATTTCTTTCTTCAGAGACTTGAAGTTCTTGTCATACAGATCTTTCACTTGTTTGGTTAGAGTCACACCAAGATATTTTATATTGTTTGTGACAATTGTGAAGGGTGTTATTTCCCTAATTTCTTTCTCAGCCTGTTTATCCTTCGAGTATAGGAAGGCTGACTTGCTTGAGTTAATTTTGTATCTGGCCACTTTGCTGAAAGTATTTATCAGTTGTAGCAGATCTGTCATGGAGTTTTTCTGGTCACTTACATATACCATCATATCATCTGCAAATAGTGATATTTTGATTTCTTCCTGTAAAATTTGTATCCCTTTGACCTCCTTTTGTTGTCTGATTGCTTTAGCTAGAACTTCAAGTACTATGTTGAATAGATGGGGAGAGAGAAAGGGCAGCCTTGCCTAATCCCTGATTTTAGTGGGTTTGCTTAGTGTTTCGCTCCATTTAGTTTGATGTTGGCCACTGGTTACTATATATTGCTTTTAGTATGTTTAGGTATGCTCCTTGAATTCCTGATCTTTGCAAGACTTTTATCATGAAGGGATGTTGAACTTTGTCAAATGCATTTTCAGCATCTAAGGAAATGAGCATGTGGTTTTATTCTTTGAGTTTATTTATGTAGTGGATTACATTGATGGATTTCTGGGTGCTGAACCATCCCTGCATCCCTTGGATGAAGCCTACTTGATCATGGTGAATGATCATTTAGATGTGTTCTTGGATTTGGTTTGCAAGCATTTTATTGAGTATTTTTGCATCGATATTCTTAAGGGAAGTTGGTCTGAAGTTTTCTTTTATTGTTGGGTCCTTGTGGGGTTTTGGTATCAGTGTAACTGTGGCCTCATAGAATGAATTGGGTAGTGCTCCTTCTGTTTCTATTGTGTGGAATAGATTGAAGAGTGTTGGTATTAGATTTTCTTTGAAGGTCTGATAGAATTCTGCACTGAACTCATCTGGTCCTGGGCTTTTTTTTGGTTGGGAGATTGTTAATGACTGCTATTTCTTTAGGGGTTCTGAGACTGTTTAGATGGTTTATCTGATCCTGATTTAACTTTGGTAATTGGTATCTGTCTAGAAACTTGTCTATTTCCTACATATTTCCCAATTTTGTTGCATATAGGCTTTTGTAGTAGGATCTGATGATTTTTTTTAATTTCTTTAGAATCTATTGTTTTATCTCCCTTTTCATTTCTAATTTTCTTAATTTGCATACTGTTTCTGTGCCCTCTGGTTAGTCTGGGTAAGGGTTTATTTATCTTGTTGATTTTCTCAAAGAACCAGCTCCTGGTTTTGTTGATTCTTGTATAGTTCTTTTAGTTTCCACTTGGTTGATTTTAGCCTTTAATTTGATTATTTGATGTTTCTACTCTTCTTGGGTGTATTAGCTTCTTTTTTGTTCTAGAACTTTCAGGTGTGCTGTTAAGCTGCTAGTATATGCTCTCTCCGGTTTCTTTTGGAGGCATTCACAGCTATGAGTTTTCCTCTTAACACTGCTTTCATTGTATCCCATGGGTTTGGGTATGTTGTACTTTCATTTTCACTAAATTCTAGGAAGTCTTTAATTTCTTTATTTCTTCCTTGACCAAATTATCAGTGAGTAGAGCATTGTTCAGCTTCCATGTGTATGTGGGCTTTCTGTTGTTGTTGCCATTGAAGACCAGCCTTAGTCCATAGTGATCTGATAGGAGGCATGGGATTAATTCAATCTTCTTATATCTGTTGAGATTTGTTTTGTGACCAATTTTATGATCAATTTTGGAGAACTTACTATGAGATGCTCAGAAGAAGGTATATTCTTTTGATGCAGGATGAAATGTTCTATAGATATCTGTTAAACCCATTTGGTTCATAGCATCTGTGTCTCTGTTTAGTTTATGTTTCCAAGATCTGTCCATTGTTGATAGTGGGGTGTTGAAGTCTCCCACTATTATTGTGTGAGGTGCAATGTGTGCTTTGAGCTTTAGTAAAGTTTCTTTTATGAATGTGGGAGCTCTTGCATTCGGAGCATAGCTGTTCAGAATTGAGAGTTCTTCTTGGTAGTTTTTTCCTTTGATGAGTATGAAGTGTCCTTCCTTATCTTTTTTGATGACTTTTGGTTGAATTTTATCCAATATTAGAATGGCTACTCCAGCCTGTATATTGGGGCCATTTGCCTGGATAATTGTTTTCCAGCCCTTTACTCTGAGGTAGTGTTTGTCTTTAACATGGAGGAGTGTTTCCTGGATGCAGCAAACTGCTGTGTCCTGTTTATGGATCCAGTCTGTCATCTATGTCTTTTTATTGGGGAATTGGGACCATTGATGTTAGGAGATATTGAAGATTAGTGATCATTGTTTCCTTTTATTTTCAATGTTATTTATATGTTTGTGTGGCTATCTTCTTTGAGTTTGTTGAAAGATTACTTTTTTGCTTTTCCTTGGGTGTAGTTTCCTTCCTTGAGTTGGCGTTTTCCATGTATTATTCTTTGTAGGGCTGGGTTTGTGGAAACATACTGTGCAAATTTGGATTTGTCATAGAATATTTTGGTATCACTATCTATGACTATTGAGAGTTTTGCTGGGTATAGAAGCCTGGGCTGGCATTTGTGTTCTCCTAGTGTCTGTATGAGATCTGCCCAGGATCTTCTATCTTTCATAGTCTCTGGTGAGAAGTCTGGTGTAATTCCGACAGGTCTGCCTTTATGTGTTACTTGCCCTTTTTCCCTTACTGCTTTTAAAATTCTTCCCTTATTTTGTGTATTTGGTCTTTTGACTATAATGTGACGGGAGGAATTTCTTTTCTGTTCCAGTCTATTTGGCGTTCTGTAGGCTTCTTGTATATTTTTGTTCATCTCTTTCTTTAGGTTAGGGAAGTTTTCTATAATTTTGTTGAAGATATTTACTGAACCTTTAAGTTGGGAATTTTCACTCTCTTCTATACCTATTATCCTCAGGTTCTGTCTTCTCATTTTATCCTGGATATCTTGGATGTTTTGGGTTAGGAGCTTTTTATATATTGTGTATTCTTTGACTATTGTGTCCATGTTTTCTATGGTATCTTCCACAAGTGAGATTCTCTCTTCTATCTCCTGTATTCTGTTGGTGATGCTTTCATCTATGACTCCTGATTTTTTCCTATGTTCTCTAACTCCAGGGTTGTCTCTCTCTGTGATTTCTTTATTGTTTGTATTTCTGTTTTTAATTCCTTAATGGTTTTGTTCATTTGTTTGATTGTGTTTTCCTGTATTTCTGCCCATTTAATTGTGTTTTCCTGTAAATTTTTAAAGACATTTTTGTGTGTGTCCTCTTTAAGGGTTTCCAGTTGTTTACCAGGGAAATGTTAAAAAAATCATTTCATGTATACAATATAGTTGTCACATTATAATTTGACATTGCTTGATTGCTTGTTAAACAATCTGAGTACACTTTACATGTTATGTAAATTATAGCTTCTTTGAGATCTCTGAAACCAGCCAAAATGGACTACTGCTGTTCTTACCTACGTGTGATGTATCAATTTCTCATTTTTGTGTGTCTTTGGATTATTTTTTAATGAAAAATGCTATCAAGTCCAGAAATTTTTACTGGGATGTTCAGCTACTTTTGTAATTTCTATGGCTGTCTAATAAATTATCCTAAATTCAACTGGCTTAAGACAGTGTTTCCATTCTGATTATTGGTGCTGTGAGTTGTCAATTTGTAATGGACTAGACAAGAAGGCTTGTCTGTTCCTTCAGGACTGCTCTCTTATCAGGAAAACTATAAGACTATGGTGACATTTGAGCTAATAACAGGATTCAGCAAAGGACTGTTTATTGTATTTTGGGTGGAGGCACAAAAATAAATAGAAAATAATTGGTGACAGGCATGTGATATGCCATATGGCTTTGATTCCTCATAGTAGAGAAGTAACTAGGTGTTGAGGTGATTTTCTTTATGTTAAGTATCTGAAGTGTATGTGTGTGTGTGTGTGTGTGTGTGTGAATAAAGTATAATATAGAGATGCAAACCTATTCTGTCTTAGCTATAGAAGTTATGATGCTGCATTACTATTTAATTAATATTTAATATTTTAATTTAATTTAATATTTAAAAATACTTAAGCTCACAGATTTATTCATGTTTATTGAACATTTTTCTTGTTCTAACCATTTAATTGCACTGAAGACAAAAACATTTAATTGTGTGTAGTATTTTCTTATTTCTTTATTTGTTCTTTCACATTTTAACTGGATTTCTGTTTCATCAAATAAAACCTGATTTTAATTGGGATTACTTGAATATTTGTGCCATTTGGAGATAGTCAAGTCTTTAACTACAGGATTTTCATCTCTTCTATACTACAAGAGGTTTCTGTTTATATAGTAAAGTTATGTCCATCCATGTCCTATTAATTTAAATGGGATATGTCACAGGTATCTACTATTATTTAAAAATAATTTTAAAATATCTTTAAATTTTATTCTAATGTCTGCATCGAATAGGTTTTGCTATTTTTAACAGTTTTATTAGTTTTTGAATTTGAATAATGATTAAATTATAATCTAGATCCTACCTCCCAATAGTAAGTTTTCTATGGTGAAATATATTTGTTTATATTATCATTCACTTTTTTAATGCTGGCCCTTGATACTCAATGGTTTTTTGTTTGCAAGAGAAGCATTTACCACTGACCAACATCCCTAGCCCTCATAAGCTAGTTGGCTTTTATCATATTAATAAGCAGTGTTGATCTCTATATTAATGATTTTTAATCTGGCTTATGCCCTTCTCCCATGAAGCCTTTATTTCCAATCAACTTCTCTCTCTGTCTCTGTCTCTGTCTCTGTCTCTGTGTGTGTGTGTGTGTGTATGCATGTGCACATGTGCACACGGAAGCTTCTGTATCAAAGCAGACATGTGCTAAATGAATTGATGGCCTCAGGACAACTTGATAGGATTGGTTCTCTCCTTCTGCAATGTAGGGATAGAACTCAGGTCAACAGACTTGACCGGTAGCATCTTTACCAACCTTGCTATCTCATTGGCTCCACAGACACTTCCTTCTATTTCCTACCATCCTTCATTAGTCTCTTCGCTATGATGCTTTGTAAATCTTTCTCTGTGTGCGATTTTCTCAGTTCTGTTCTGTACATGGCTAATAGAGGTCTGGCACTTTTGACCTCATTTCATTTTATAGCATGTCCTCCCATTCTCATTACATTATTTATATTTAAATATCAATACATTATTTATATTTTTAAAAAATCATGTCCCATTTCATTACATTGTCTTCAAATAATACACAGTGAAAATCTTACAACTTGAAATATATTTATACATGCTTTCCTTAGGAAAAATGTTTACTTGCATAAAACTTTAAGGTAACATTTATATTTTACTCTAATAAGGGGCATAAAAAGCATTTCATTAAAATGAATACTAATATTGGGATTAATACAATTAAGTATAGGCAGACATGAGAGTGAATCCAATTTGGAGAGATGACTCAGCAATTAAGACCATTTACTGCTATTGCAGAGGACAGAAGTTCAGTTACCAGAACCAACACTAGGTGGCTAACAACTGCCTAGAACTCCAGTTCAAGGGTCTGATGTCATCTTCTGGTGTCAGTGGGCATCCGTATACATATGGCATACAAAGAAGGACATGCAAAAACACAAGTATGTAAATATACATAAATAAGAACAAAATAAGAGCAAAACTAAAATATTTATTTCATACAAACCTATCAAAATGCCATTAAGTTTACACAACACAACCTGTATTTGTCCATTGGCAGTAATGATTTACTGTAACATATCTAGCATAATTCACTCACATAGAGAGGAATTTTGACAGAATGTCAAAAATGTGGTAGACCACCTTTATACCATACCTGGGATGGAGATTGTGTCCCATAGTAACCATCTTGCAAAGCCTTAATGTAGGTGAAACTCCCATGTGTTCTCTTATGCTGAATGCTGACCATGCTGAATTATAGCTATTACATAACTTCTTATCATCTCTACTTCCCAGATGTCAGATGCTTAACTTCAGGTCTTTGCCTTAGGTGACTCAGATAGCTGAAAGTTGAGATCAGTGCTTAAGTACCTTATACCCCAAAGTCATGGTCTGTACTGCTATGGGTTTGTCTACCTCAGGAAAAGAGATGATCTTAGTTTTCATACATTATGGAAAATTACAATTTTTTAAAGGTCAGAAGGGAATATATTTGAATAAATATGTCAGACTTTAGTCCCATATGACTACTATTTATCTGTGGACAGATTGGAGACTACAGAAAAGTTCAAACCACTGACCCCCATAACAGAACCTTCACCTCACTGCATAATCCCAGCATTAGCTGAGACATCCTGACTCAATAGTTCAACCAGGAAATGTCAATGAAGTGGTTATAATTCTTCTTTAAATTTTAAGTATTTAAATACTGTTGTAACGATTATACTAACTTTTTGTTGTAAGGCATTTGGAATTCCTCACGTAAAATACAAACCTTGTGGTAAAAGGTCTGGCAGTGTCAGAAGCTAACACTTGGGAATCACCAAGAATTACTGCTCTGATTAGGACTTCACAAAAACTCCCCTGAAGGCTCCAGCTCAAGCAAAAATGCAAATGTATTCCACAGTGAAATCTTAATTTCTGATGTAAAAGAAATTCAGAACTTTCTGAAGCTTTTGTTCTTAAATGGGCAAAGGTCAGATATCATGGAATCCATCCAACCAAACCCAGAGGGTTAAATAAACATGGTTTTATTGATACTGTTGGGGTGGGAGTGCAAGGCATAGAAATAAATGGCAGGATCTTTCAAAAGTTTTACCTGATTTACTGATGGTTCTCTTAAAATTTCCCTAAATCCTGAGACTAAATTATAGACTACTCACTGAGAAAAATTAAGAAATAAGTCACTCAGGTAATATGTTGTGTTTGATTTCCTGATACTTTCACAATGATGTGATTTGGATTATTTATTTATTATTTTTATTTGTTAATCAATTGTTTACAGTACTGGGGATCAAACCCATAGTCTGTATGTGGTGCCCAGCATTTCCACCATGGAGTCATCTCCCAACCTTAATTGGGGTAGTTAGATGACCAGGCAGCATAGCCAAATTGTGCATTTCACACCAAACTAAGAGATCCCATCTTTAAGAAACATGATAAATACCTCTGGAGAAACATATCTGATGTTCACCTCAGGCCTCCATATGCACATTCACATACATACATGTGCACCTTTTCACACAGATGCACACATGAGAACTTGATTGCACACATACACACACAAACACACCACTTTTACTACTCTATTGGTTTTTTTTTTTCCACTGTAATAAAACACAGTGACCAAGAAAACTTAAAAAAAAAAAATTTAATTGCACTTACATTCCAGAATGTTGGAGCCAATGTTGGATGATATCAGAGCAAAGACACAGAGGCAGAAGCTGCTGAAAGCTTACATCTCAGACCACAAGCAGGAGGTAGAGAAAAGTAGCTTGAAATGGCTTCAGTCCTTTGAAACCTCAAAGCCCACCTCTAGGAATAGATCTCATCCAACAAGGACATACCTCCTAATGAGAGACCAAATTTTTGGGCTTCAGACTCCATCTTAGAAAACCTGACCTAAGTTTAAATTCAACTAACAGGCTGGTACCTAGCTTCAGTTTCCAGATTACCCCCAACAAGATCTTTATTTCCAGTTTATTCTCACAACAAATCCAGCATCTAGCACCAGTTCCCGGGTTACTCCTCAGCAAATCTGCACCTCCAGGTTATAAACCTACCCCTGCTAATAATCACCAATTAGAAGGAAATCAGAAGTTAGGTTTATGGTTTGGCTCCCAACCCCAGCCAGTTATGCTAAAGGCCAGAGCAGCACTCCAGTTAAATGCTAGGATAGAAACACTCATCCCTTCACTTGCAATTTTCCATAAAACTTTGTCCCAATGAGTGTTCTGGGCTTTTCTCCACCAAAACTGTCCCATGGCTTGGTGCTCTAGCTTATGAATAAAGACCCTGGTGTGATTGCATCGGATCTGCTACTGACTGGTCTTTCAGGGTTCATGAGTTTTAGCACACCACTAGTCCTCCCCAAACAGTTCTACCACCTGGGAATCAAAAATTCAAATATATGAACCTATAGGGCCATTATCATTCAAAACAACTGCCACAACAAAGAAAGAGTCAAATGAAAGATTACTGATGGCTAGTGACACATTTTAATTTTAGGGGTGGTCCAGCTTTCCAGGGTCACAGCAACACTTTTGCACAGCCAAGTCTCATTCTTGCTTGGATGACTCGGGTATGTAAAGCTGGTCTTTCTACGTGCACCCTCATTTAGTACATTTGCCCACATAGAGGAAACAACTGTCTTTTGAAAACTCACATCTTATGGTTTCCTGTGTCAAATCCTTATGATGTAACTTTGAATCTAATGTGTATGGGTGTATGGTAGATGAACAGTTTTGTATGTATGGTGGTTCACATACAAGTGCATGTACATGCCTGTGGATACAAGAACTTGATGTTGGATATCTTCCTCTATCACTCTCCTCATTAATTTTGAGACAGGATCTCTCATTGAACCTGGTTTTCAGATTTGGCTAGACTCACTGGCCAGTAAGCTACAAGGATTTCCTGTCTCCATCTCTTCGGTGTTGAGATGATAGACATGAACTGACATACCTTGGTTTCTCATAGACTCTTTGGATCAGAATTCAAGATCTCACATGTGTATTGCGAGTCCATTGCACTTTATAAGTCATGTCTCCAGCCTATCAAGTCTAATTTTTAGTAATAATTTTTGACACTCTATGATGCCTCTGTGGTCTGGACCTTAACTCTTTGTTCTCTAGTGTATATTGCACTGGCCATGTAGACTCAGGGATGCTAGACTTAAGATATCTCTTCATATCACATCTTCCTTGACTTCTGTTACTCCCCACATTCTTTAATAATTTTGATGATTTAACTTCTTAAACTCCAGATAAAATGAGTTTCTCTTCTTAGATGCTATCTTTTGGCATACTTGGAGTAGGACAGAGAAAGTAATGAAATTTTAAACATGTTTATTCCAGTACACATGTAAAACACAATAACTATCCAACACAAAGGGTTATAAAACATTTAAACCCACTGAACAATGTCTCACAGTGTATTTTATTTTGTATTCTCTGTTGTACATAAACTGGCATGGATGAATTAGTTCATGTATAAGTCTGTGTTATTCGTGTTATAATCAATTTGTTTATACAGTTGTATATTTTTATATGTGTGTAGGTTTTATGTATGACCTTCAATGTTGTTATGACATTTGCAGACATATCTCTTAGTGCATATTTTAACAAATTTATTTTGGCAATAAGTAAGAGTAGATGTGCTCTGTGATGAAGCATATATCTACTTAAATGAAATTCGTCATGACAGACTGTTATTGGATGTGTTAGTAATGAATTATATTTCTTTGCAGTATGTGCAAATGTCTATAATTTTAATGTCTTGCCAGTATTTTACATATTACGCATTCTGCTGAGTGTTGCATGATTATTTGTTATATTTTAACTTTACTTCCCTATGAATAATGAGTTGATTCTGCAAATTTGGCTGGTTAGGTAGGTAATTCATTCCTCCTTCACCATTCCAAATGTGTCCTTCCTATAGGTGTACACCCAGTTGAGTAGTTGTGTTCCCTGCCAAACCTACCAAACAAATTCTTACATGGTGACAATTTCATGAGTAAGCTCAGTGTTTCAATTTTAATCATTCTATGGCTAGTCCTTTCCCTATCCTGTAAGATATTTCCTTTCCCAAATTCATGACACTTTCCTATAATGCTGAGATGAATGGGTCTCTCTCTCTCTCTCTCTCTCTCTCTCTTTCTCTCTCTCTCTCTCTCCCTCTCCCTCTCCCCCCCCATATGTGTGTGTGTGTGTGTGTGTGTGTGTGTGTGTGTATGCAAATGCCTCTGTATCTATGTGTATGCACTTGCAGGACAAAAATATCATCTAGGGTCTTGTTTGTTTCAGTTTTTCTCCACATTGTTTTTTTGAAACAGAAGATCTTAATGAGCAAGGCTACTTCAGATTTCCCAAACTCCTCTGGCTTGATATTTGTACTAGGCACTAATTAAACAAGTCTTGAGAAATTTTTGTTGTTGAATTGCATTTATTTACTCACTTACCATTTTCTCTACTCGATTTGTTTTTTGATTTGTTGAGTAGAAGAATTACATGAAAAATTCTGCAGGTAGTTTGAGGTCTAGCATGCTATAATTGTCCCCTTGAGACCTGAATCTGTATCTAAAGGTGGCTGTGAATGCTAAAATTATAACTTGGCCCTCATACAATTAAAATGAACACTGTAACTTGAGATTAAACTACAGTTTCTTCTTAACTTAGTACAGTTCAGAGTTACTCATTCTTTAAAACAGGAGTCAACAAGGAGATTGTTAGTTATATCTTCATGGAAAGTGTGTTTGACTACAGTTGTGTAGAAAATAATGGCATTCATTAATGTGTTGCCAATAGCTAATTTTGAGGTATGGAAGTAGGACTGAATATTAGACATTGACAACTATGGCCAACAAGGTCTAAAATGTGTTCTGTCTTCCACAAGATCATGGCAATTAGAAACCCGAGCATGGAACCGATGAAGGCTCTGTAGTCCCCATCCATTGCTGAAGTGATATTGGCAGGTCATTGCTAAGGAGGTAGAGTCACTTTTCTTTGGTGGCGTGGACAATGATAGGTTGTCCATGTCCCAGGGGATTACCTCATGCTCATTTGCATGTGGGCAATAGTAATTGGGGAAAATGGGTTGAAAAATAATCAATAAACAAATATATTTAAAAAGAATTTGAAATTGGAAGTGAGATATGGTGGAGGTTACTGGAGATAATTGGACTGGTGAGTGAAATGTGATATATCATTGTATACACATATGAGTTTTTTTCAAAGACCAAAATAAAAGGAAAGGAAAGACAACTTTTTCTTCCTAGGTATGATCTGGAGTCAAGATTTGTTATCCGTTCCCAGAAACTCACTACAGTAACCATTCATTGTGCTAGCCCCTTACCTTCCTCTTCAAGATGTGGTAGACACTGGAAATATGTCCCACAGGCTAAGTTTCTTCACGAATCTCCAGTTTTCACAGTTCTATACTGAATTCCTAGATCTCTTACATATTTTTGAAAACATGTTTCTTGGTATTTCTTGCCATTCTCTGTGTAAAGGTAGGTATTCATTATATAATCTGCCATTACACAAGGAAAAACACTGTTTAAACAAAATCTGTCTGGTGGTCTAGACTCATAATTCAGTGAAGCTCAAAATTCTGACCATGTCCTTCATATGCATATCTAGTTTTACTGGCTGGTTTTGTGTGTCAACGTGACACAAGCTGGAGTTATCACAGAGAAAGGAGCCTCCCTTGAGGAAATGCCTTCATGAGATCCAGCTGTAAGGTATTTTCTCAATTAATGATGGGGGGGGTGGCAGCCCATTGTGGGTGATACCATTCCTGGGCTAATAGTCCTGGGTTCTGTAAGAAAGCAAGCTGAGCAAGTCAGGGGAAGCAATCCAGTAAGCAGCATCCCTCCATGGCCTCTGCATCAGCTCCTGCCTCCAAGATCCTGCCCTGTGTGAGTTCCTGTCCTGACTTCCTTTGGTGATGAAGAGCAATGTGGAAGTGTAAGCTGAATAAACCCTTTCCTCTCCAACTTGCTTCTTGATCATGATGTTGTGTGAGGGATTATAAACCCTGACTAAGACAAGTGAATGAACATGATATCAGAGAAGCATCTTTGTGCAGTGGATAGTGATCATAGTCTCAGAACTGGTCAATGTGCACAAGACAAGTGTCTCTGGGAGTACCTCGTGGGTCACAAATGGCATGTCCATTGTATAACTACTCCCCTAAAGTTCAAGAGGAAGGCACTGAAAGGTTTTCAAGAGTCAAAACAGCAACTATTGGACATGACAGAACCATTGTACAATAGCTACGGCTACCTATAGATGCCCTGCTTGCAGAAGAATAAGCCAGTTAGCATGCCAAAATGGGTGGTTAAGAAGTACATAAGTCCTAATTTCTAGCTCAAGAGCTCTTGACAGTTACTGGCTTAAGGGCAAAAGTCAGTTTCCTTAACGGATATGGGCCTCGTAGGCTGATCATGCTTCAGTAGATGATCCCTTACCTGTACATGTTTGGACAGAAAAAAACGGATTAAATGGAAGGATATAAAGTTGGGAGATAGAAGTGGGAAGGACCCAGGAGAAGTTAGAGGGGAGGAGCGGGGTGAGTGTGATCAAAATATATTGTATACCTGTATGAAGTTCTCAAAGACTAAGTAAAACTGTTATGTTTAAAATGTGCATGGTATCACAAAAACTGAACCCCCAAGAGTCTTCATGGCTTGGGATTGCTGTTGCCTCTTGGAACACTCATTTCCTAAGTGGCACACATTTCCTTTGGTAACAACAAGTGTACTACTCATTTTTATCAAGTATTAATAACCCCAAGTTGCAACAATGGGGTATTTATCCAATGAGAATGATAAATATGACTTTCTGGCTAAACAGTTGGATTTATCAGACTCCTTGTGGTTGTTGAAGCTCAAAAACTTACTTACTTTGAACTTTGGAAAAGTTCTTTTTTTCCCTTCTGGGAATAGATCTTTCACATAAATAATAAGTAGGCTTAATGATTCCCCTCAGAGTGAAGACCCAGATGTCTGTAGAATAGAGTTTTCATTCCAAATAAAGTTCATTTTCCTGAGGGCCTGTAATTGTCATTTGAGAGCTTCTGTGTTGATTCCTTACTGGGATGCAGAGAGGGTCTTATAAATAGCCTCTTTTAAAAGATTTTAATTTCTAGAAATCGGTCATTCATGTTACAGAATCAATTCACTGATCTTTAAAATTTAGAAGAAATAACAGCTGTGATTGCTAATCTTAATTGTCAACTCGATGAGATCTATAGTCACCTGGAGAGGGGCCTCTTGGCATGCCTGTGGAGCCTTCTCTTGATTTGGTTAGTTGACATATGAAACTTGCTCACAGTA
This sequence comes from Rhynchomys soricoides, assembly GCA_019843965.1. Classification (NCBI taxonomy): domain Eukaryota; kingdom Metazoa; phylum Chordata; class Mammalia; order Rodentia; family Muridae; genus Rhynchomys; species Rhynchomys soricoides. The sequence continues at coordinate 1,728,420 of JADRCH010000101.1, read as the reverse complement.
GTCGGTATCATTCCCCTGGGCTAGAGATTCTGGGCTGTTTAAAAAGTCCAAGTGGATCAAGAACCTCTAAATAAAGCCAGATACACTGAATCTAATAGAAAAGATAGTGGGGAAAAGTCTCAAACACATGGGCACAGGGGAAAAGTTCCTGAACAGAACACCAATGGCTTATGCTTTAAGATCAAGAATTGACAAAAGGGACCTCATGAAATTACAAAGCTTCTGTAAGGCAAAGTACACTGTCAATAGGACAAAATGGCAACCAACAGATTGGGAAAAGATTTTTACAGCTCATCATCCTTAGTCATCAGGGAAATACAAATCAAAACAACCCTGAGATTCCACCTCACACCAGTCAGAATGGCTAAGATGAAAAACTCAGGTGACAGCAGAAGCTGTTGAGGATGTGGAGAAAGAGGAACACTTCTCCATTGCTGGTGGGATTGCAAGCTGGTACAACCACTCTGGTAATCAGTTTGACTGACCCTCAAAAAATGGGACATAGTACTACTTGAGGACCCAGCTATATCACTCCTGGGCATACATACACCTAGAAGACACTCCAATATGTAATAAGGACACATGCTCCACTATGTTCATAGTAGCCATATTTATAATAGCCAGAAGCTAGAAACAACCCAGATGTCCTTCCACAGAGGAATAGATACAGAAAATGTGGTACATTTACACAATGGAATACTACTCAGCTATTAAAAACAATGACTTCATGAAATTCGCAGGCAAATGGATGGAACTTGAAAATATCATCCTGAGTGAGGTAACTCCATCACAAAAGAACAAACACGATATGTACTCACTGATAAGTGGATATTAGCCCAAAAGTTTAGAATACCCAAGATTCAATTCACAGACCATATGAATGTGTTTGTGTGTGAAGCCTAAGAAGAAGGAAGACCAAACTGTGGATGCTTCAGTGTTTCTTAGAAGGGTGAACAAAATACTCACAGGAGGAAATATGGAGACAAAGTGTGGAGCAGAGACTCAAGGAAATGCCATTCAGAGACTACCCCACCTGGGGATACATCCCATATATAGCTACCAAACCAGATGTTCTTATGGATGCTGGGAAGTGCTTGCTTATGGAAGCATGATAAGCTGTCTCCAGTGAGGCTCAGGCAGAGCCTGACAAATACAAAGGCGGATGCTCACAGCCAGCCATTGGACTGAGTGTGGGGTCCAGGATGGAGGAGTTGGAGAAGGGACTGAAAGAGCTGAGGGGTTTGCAGCCCCATGGAGGGAGCAACAGTGTCAACTGGCCAGACCGCCCAGAGCTCCCAGAGACTGGACCACCAACCAAAGAATACACATGGGAACCCATGGAGGTGGTAGAGGAGGGTCTTTTTAGCCATCAGTGGGAGAAGAGGCCCTTGGGCCTGAGGGTGTTAGATGCCCCAGTGTAGGGGAATGCTAGAGAGGTAAGACAGGAGTAGGTGGGTGGGTGGGGGAGCATCCTCATAGAGGCGGGGTGAGGGGGGATGGGATAGGGTGTTTCCAAAGGGTAAAACATTTGAAATGTATATAAAGTAAATATCAAAAAGGGGTGTGTGTGTGAAGCAAAACATGAGTTAATCAGAAGCATTCATCTTTCTCTGTTTCTTAATTGTGGATGTAAGAGCAAGCTGCCTCAAATTTCTGAATTTCTGAGGCCCCACCCCCACACTTTATGATAGACTTTGACCTTCAACTGTGTCACAGAATAAACCTTTCCTCACTAATGTGGCTTCTGTCTGGGAATATTAACACAGCAACAGGAAAGGTAAGTAAGATGACAACACATCATATTTTTTAAAGAAAATTCTGAGGAATTGCCCTGGACTACGAGACAAAAAGGGAATTTCTTTGTTTTTATTAGCTATATATGGGACGAATAGCAGTATAGATGCTTCATGGTAAAATAATATTAGTATATTACTTTTCTGTGACTGCTATACAAACAACTCAAGGAAGAAAGTGTTTGCTTTGACTTGCAGTTTGAATGTAGCTTCCACTGTGTTGGGGGAGACAAGGCAGTGGGACTGGGAGGAAGGTGGTGACATTGCATCTAAGGTCAGGAAATCAAGAGTTAGGACTGCTGCTGGTACTGAGCTGGCTGGGTTTCTCCTTTCAATCTTTATTCAGTTCAAGGTGTGTGTGTGTGTGTGTGTGTGTGTGTGTGTGTGTGTGTGATATGATATACTTAATCCTGAGTTGTGAGAAAGGCACAGGTTAATATGTAACCAGCATCTTTGAAGTTTGTGAGCATGAGCTTTGATAATATGACTGTGTGTAAAATAAAACACAGAGACAGAGAAGGTTAAGGTCTCTGGAAACAAACTTTAACTTTAAATCAGAAGATGCTGAATTGAAAGGACGTTTCTCAGCCTTCCCTGCTTTTATTTCCTTTGATTTGAGCTGTTAGTATATTGACAGAACTACTTCAAAGAGTTTGTAAAAATTTAAAGGGATATGAATGTCAAGTTTTTCAGTATCTGAACATGTAAGGGAAGTAACAAATATGGACTTATTTGCTCTTATTATAGATAGAATATATAATTTTCATGACAGCTGTTAATGAATAAATCAAATAACCTATATGCATGTATATTTTGTGTGTGTGTGTGTTTGTATGTGTGTATATGCACGTGTATGTGTGGTATGTTTGTATGTGTGTATATGTGCATGTGCCTGTGTGAAAGCCAGAGGACAGATTTGGCTATCATTACTCAGATGCCATCTACTATTTATTTATTTGCTTATTTGTTTATTTATTTTTCTAGATTTCCAGTCCTCACCACTCTGTAACCCACAGATTTGACTTACCAGCAAGCCACTGTCTTCTCTTACCAATACCTCTCCATCCTTGTGTTGGGATGCATACTGTAAACCTGATTTACATAAAGCAACAAACAAAAATCCATGTCTCCTGGGGATTGAACTCATAGCCTCATACATCTCCCCAGACCTCATGCCTATTTGTTTTTGGCACTTACCCATTCATACCCAACGTTTACATCCTGACTTCATTCCACCTTCATTGGCTTCCTGATTCCAATGGCAATGAATCAACTAATAAAATATGTTTTCAAATCATTGGTTTTCTGTAATAGTTGGTGTGGATTTAAAGGCCAAAGAAAAGAAATCTAGCTGGGATGGTTGTGTGTGTGTGTGTGTGTGTGTGTGTGTGTGTGTGAGAGAGAGAGAGAGAGAGAGAGAGAGAGAGAGAGAGAGAGAGAGATTGCTCACTTTCTGGCAAAGAATGAGGGAGATTAAATAACAGGGGAGCAAGACTACCAAAGGAAATGAAAATAAAAGTCTGTACTTCCTGATCTTTTCGCACAGATTCTTTAAATAAACATGGATCCTGCGTTGATTACACAGTCTTTGCACTTTCCATATTTGTCACTCTTGCTGTGCTTTTGATTTGGTTAGGTTGGTCCAGATAGCTGAAATGAACATAGCAATATGAGGGCAGGAGAGACTTCACAGGGACCCTGAAAGCCCACGATCTTTCTTCAGTGGGGTTATTTTCATATCTCCCCATTAGCTAGTTATGAGCTCTTGTGTCGTCACAGCAGTACACCTACCGATCTGCATTTCCTCATTCAGTGTACTGCCCTATAGTGTTGAACAAAACACAAGAAGAAGATATTTGGGGTCATGAATCACACAAGGTATTCCTCATATTCGTTTTTCATTTCATAGAACACACTTTTTAAATAATGATCGATCATTTTCTATCTTTTTTTACCGTCTCCTCTTGGACATTTTAGCTTTTTTTTTTTTTTTTTGTATTTTTTATTGGTTATTTCATTTATTTACCTTTCAAATGTTATTCCCCTTCCCGGTTTCCCCTCCGCAGCCCTCCTCTCCCCTACCTCCTGCTTCTATGAGGGTGCTCCCCCACCCATCCACTCCTGCCTCACCGCTCTAGCATTCCCCTATGTTAGGGCATCAAGCCTCCACAGGACCAAGCCTCTTCTCCCATTGATGCCCTACAAGGCCATCCTCTGCTATATGTGCAGCTGGAGCCATGGGTCCCTCCATGTATACTTTTTGGTTGGTGGTTTAGTCCCTGGAAGGTCTGGGGGCTTCTGGTTGATTGATACTGTTATTCTTCCTATGGGGTTGCAAATCCCTTCAGCTCCTTCAGTCCTTCCCCTAACTCCTCCATTGGGGTCTCCGAGCTCAGTCTGATGGTTGGCTGTGAGCAACCATCTGTATTGCTCTGTATTGTATCTGTATTGTATTGTATCTGTATTGGTCAGGACCTGGCAGAGCCTTTCAGGGGACAGCTAAACCAGGCTCAGTCTTTTCCTTTACATAGAAAACAAGGTTCCTGAGATAAATGTGTGAGTGCTCAATTCAGAAACCAGGGAAGGGTCCACGAACCTTAGAACTCTCAGTGTGCATGCTGCCATGTATAAGGTGGAAGGCAAGTAAACAGCCATGCATGTGCCTTACCATGGAGTCCCTGGAGCCAAGAGCTCTGGAGCCCCAGCAAAGTCGCTGACAATTTCATTAGCCAGTCTGTGCGCCTGCCCAGGAAGATGGGATGGCACGGTGCCACAGCATCTGCGCTCGTTTTCCACTGAGTCACACTGATCTCTCCTAATCTCACCCACCCTTCCCTGAGTCCCTCATTTCAAAATCTGTGGCATGCTAAGAGCACTCCTTGAGAGAAATAAATAGGGATCTGCAAACTAAAAATAATAGATAATATGGTATGCTAATTGTCGGCCTACTCAATCTCCATGGGCCATGCTCTACAGCTTTTAAATATATGTGTGTGTCTATATATAATTTTTCTTTCCACCATCTGTTTGTGTCCACTGAGAGCGCGTCCCCCGGGATGCTATGCAAACCCTCCCCTGCCAGTTCTGACTTTCTTTCTGAGCCTTTGGCTCTCTAAGCTCCTTTTTGTTGTTGTTCCTCTCCAATGCCCTGCTCCCTCTACATTTCATGGACTAACATCTCTAAACTCCTCAGGATACAGCAGAGATGGCCAGGGTTTTAGGATTTGCCATCGGCTTAATCTGATAGCTAAGCCAACTGGCTGGCTGTGTTGTTGAAAAGAGGATTATCAGGCAGAAAATAAAGCAAAACATGGGAGAAGAGGTAAGAATAAAATCCCAAACAGAATGTTAAAGTCAGAGGTGAAATTGCATTAGCGTGGAAGAAGGAGGGAAACCTGAGCTAGCTGGTGAACATTTCTTCTGGAAAACTGCCTGTGTCCTCATCCCACAGGCTCAGAGGGGGGCCGCCTCTTCCTCCATCAGCCTTCTGGTGCTCAGATCTATTATAACATTAATCACGCCAACGACATGTTCTTGGAGGGACTCTCTCTTTCTCTCTCTCTCTCTCTCTCTCTCTCTCTCTCTCTCTCTCTCTCTCTCTCTCCTGTCTGTTTAGCTACTACAACTCATACCCTTGGAAGTTTCCAGAAACAAAATTTCCCAGTTTGCCATTGATGTTCCAGGGTCAGTTGTATTCAAGGGATCATACTACCTTTTTAAAAATATAGACATTGAAATAAATTATTCTAACAAGAAGCTATTTGAATATGTTTCTGCTGATTAATAAGAATAAGTTGACTGGATAACTTTTAATAGCTCATGGTTATTGAGGTCCACGATCAGGGGACTAGTGTTTAGTGAGGTAATTCTTGTTATACAATGCTATGGAAGACAATGGAAAGAAAAAAATGAAGTGGGCTGATAAATCTTCAAAGAAATAAAGAAAGAAAAGAAAATGAAAGTGAGGTGGAGAGAAATGGAAAGAGAGGAAAGAAGCGGGGAGGGAGAGATCAGGGAATTCATTTCTTCATCCTCTCCACTCTTGTGGGACCCAGTCAGATCTCACCAGTCCTATCTGCCCAAACTGCCACTGTCTAGGGGTGCAAGCTTCTGCCATATACTTTGAAAAGACACCTTCAAAGCTTAACAGGAGGCCCTTTCATCCTGTATTTATAATAAGAAAATATATTATGGTATTGTGCTTCACCTCTGATTTTGGGTTTCACTACTGATGCTAATACAATAATCATGAACTTAAAGTGGGGTCACAGAGCTGAAGTGGGGAGTCACAGAGAGTCCTGGTTGAAGGGGCAAAGCTCAGAGAAGATCACATTTAACATCTCCTGGGTGCCCAATAGAGCTACAAGTCTGTAGGTGACACAGAATCCTGGACATGGACAGACATGTATTTTCTTTCTTGCCTCTTCAACAGCAATCTTAAAGTAATTGGACCAAAGTGCAACCTTGCTTTGATTGCTCTCTCATTTGGATTTCATATCTGAGCTCTCAAGCTTTCTAATTTAGGTAATTGGAGTGAACTTATGGGGCAAGTATTTTATGAAAGTATTCTGTAGAAGATTTTAAATTATTAGAAAATAATTTACCTCATGAAAGATAACATTTCTAGTAATGTACAAAACCGAGAAAAATTATAAAAATCACTAAAGAGCTACAAAGCAAAGTAAGACTTTCCCTAACAAGAGAGAGTGCCTGCTTGCTGCTGAAGGTGTTTTATCATTCTTAATGTTTGACACATAGTAAAACACCTGGATGTGTATGGAAGGTCTGTTTTTTAACTATTGCTGTATAGAGATTGTCATAAGGTTGGAGGCACAAATACTTCTGTGCTATTTAACTTACAACGTGTGTCATGAATGTAGGCATGGTGTATTGTGTTCTCTCCTTGAGGGTCTTTCTAAAGATAGTTGATGGTATTGACTACTAATACATTTACAGGTGTCAATCTAAATGACTGACAGTGAGTGCCTGCTTTCCAGATACTCACGTTTACTGCTAGAATTTCATCTTCTGAGTGAAAATTTTTGTTTTTGAACTGACAGTTTTCTTGAGTCCTTTTCATTTCCTCATCTCATAAACCTAAGAAAACCATTAGAGGTGCTAAATGGGAAGAAGGAAAGAGCCAAATGGCAAGACAGAATCAAAAATAATAGAGAAGTTACATTCACTCAACTCTGAAATATTCTGGTTAGAAGCCAGTTGTGCAAAGGATGGGTTTATTCTATTTCATTAACAGCAGGAGACAACATTATAGAGACTATCTAACAAGGTCTGCTCAGATCCCCAGATAGTCATGTCTTCTTAGTGCACAAAAACACACCTTATTCCTTGAGGATGCAAAATAATTTTACAACTTAATCTAAGTCCAAGATCTTACCCTCAAGGTAGGTTCAGGTGGGGATGAGTTCAGCTGGTGGAGGAAGTTAGCTAAGACACAACTCTTTATCTGTAGAACTGGGACACTAGGGAAGTAATTCTTTTCCCACCAAGACAGCTTACCCTGGGCAGCAGGACACAGGATAATGACTGCTGACATTCCAGTTGCCAGAATGTGGAGATGGTTGGTGAGAAAGCAACCATAATAATTTTGAAATTGAGCTCAGCAAATGATGAGCTTTCTTTGATTTTGTTTCCAGGACAGGCTTTGGTGGTCCTGGCTCTACCATCTCTGTGCTTCTGTTGACCTTATTTCTCCACATTTTCTTAGTTTGTATCATACAAAGAGAAACCTACCTGAGAACCCTCTATCTTGTGTACTCCTGTGTCCTGACTGGTTTTTCTTTCAACCTATTTTACTAATATTTGAGTGCTATAATTTTCCTGCAGATTTGAAAAGACACACTCCATGGATTTGGGAAAACCCTTTTCTACTTTGCGTTCTGCTGACAGGGTTTAGGGACACACAGCTTTCAGCATGACTTGTGGTTCATTGAACGGTTCCTTCAGCATACCCTGAGTTGCATGAAATGATGGGGTGACTTGGTCAGGGTTTCTATTCTTACACAAAATATCATTACCAAGAAGCAGGTTGGTGAGCAAAGGGTTTATTCAGCTTACACTTCCATATTGATGTTCATCACTAAAAGAAGACAGGGTTGGAACTCAAGCAGGTCAGGAAGAAAGAGCTGATGAAGAGGCCACAGAGGGATGTCACTTCCTGACTTGCTTCCCCTGACTTGCTCAGCTTGCTTTCTTATAGAACCCAAGATGCCCAGTCCAGTTATGGCACCACCCACAATAGGTCCTCACTCCTTGATCATTAATTGAGAAAATGCCTTACAGATGGATCTCATGGAGGCATTTCCTCAAGGGAGGCTTCTTTCTCTGTGATAACTCCAGCTTGTGTCAAGTTGTCACAAAAAACAAGCTAGTACATGGGGTTTGTGGCAGGATACTCAGATGCCTTATCCTTCTGAGCTTGTAAAGAATTTTGTCTAGGTCCACACTCACTCTGTTATCACTAATGAAGGCCCCATAACCCATTTTTTTTCTGATCACTCCTAGAAAGCATTTTTCAGTTTCTTTTGCCCAAATAAAGATACTTAGAGAATCCATGATGATCATTCCCTGTACCTTTTTGTTTACTAATCAATCCTTCATTTTTTCATCTTTTGCATATACCATGAGAGGAGAGAAGAAACCAGGGACACCTTTAGCAGTTTGCTTGAATAGTGTATCAGGTTATTTTTTATGACTAGTCTTACTGATATGTAAGTTTTCCTTAGCTTTATGCTACTTGACAACACACTTTTCCCCGATTTTGGAGATTATTCTTCTAACTTCTTTTGAGACTTCATTGTTTTCTAAGTTCAGACCACTACCCAGATCTTTATGGAGATGACTCAGACATTTTGTATTATTATTATTTCAAATCTTTCTAGCCTCTGACTGTACATGTTATGACGGCACTTCCAAACTTTCTGAAATTGTTAATAAATATTCTCCTTTGAGGCAGCAAGATGTGTGTTCATCAGCTATTGCTTTGCAATGAGTACCATATTACGAGTAGGATATGACCATGTGTATTTCTTTACTTTTTAACAGTTTGTCTCAGTCTTATACTCAGACATGACTTAAGGGCTCTCTGTTTCTAGGACTTGCTCAATGATTTATCTAGGTACTTGAAGGCTTCTGAACACTTAACTGGAAAAAAATCTATGCTAAGCTCAAAATGCCCACTATTGGGCTGAGTACTTGTGGTCCTACCTGGGGCTTTGTTACACGAACTTCTTCAATATGGCCACTTATCACATGACTTCATGAGGCTAGAACAGTAAAAACATATGTTAGTAAGTGGAAACAACAATTCCATTAAACTTAATCATTGAAGAGATATAATTTTTATATTCTCTTTATATTCCAATTATAAGAATTTCACCCAACAGGTATGAATTATACCAGAAAGTAAACAATTATCACCTATCCCAAAAATAAGCCTCTCTACTGAGGTTGAGAGAGGCAGTAATCTATGGGTATAAAGAAAAGAACTTAGGGTTCAATTTAATGCCATGTGCATTAACAGGACATTACTAGATTCTCCTTTAGGGCTGAGATTTAACTAGCCATAGATTTTTGGACTAGCTAATGGTACTACAGTTGAAGCCATTTTGTAGAGTGGGCTTGAAATCCATCCAAAAAAAGTGCTTGATTACTCCCATAACATTTGTACCACCAATATATTACTGCATACCCTTTCCTAATCACTCATTATAGCTCACAGGGTTAACATGTGGGTGAATGTGTTGATGACTTTTCTCCCCCAAGTAGCATGCTGTAGGGACATTCTTTGAGAATTCTGAAATTTTGGTTTCTTTAAAAACACACACACAGAGAGAGAGAGAGAGAGAGAGAGAGAGAGAGAGAAATATTTTAAGAATGTGCTTTTATTTTAGTCCTGGGTGTAGGGATGTGGGCCTGCTTTGGACTGTCCACAGCAGCTGACCATGATCTTCCTCATGCTCTAGCAGAAGTGTGGTTTTGCCAGCTACAGAAAGTTTCTGTAATAGTGTGGCATTTGGAATTCTTGGAACATTTCAGAGATATGTAAATGATAGAATCTGATGGGTGGGGTTGTTGTTGGTAGTGTAGGGATGTGGTTTAGTCAAACGATGTGGTTTGTTATTAGCCATGGTTAAAGAAGAAACAAAAAGAAAGAAATTAGGTATTAGGTATTAGGTACTATTTGGGTAACATCCATTTATCAGTGAGTATATACCATGCATGTCCTTTTTGGTCTGGCTTACCTTACTTAGGATGATATTATCTAGTTTTATCTATTTGCCTGCAAAATTCATGATGACCTTGTTTTTAATAGCTGAATAGTATTCCACTGTATAAATGAACCCTTTTTTCTGTGTACATCTTTCAGTTGATGGACATATAGGTTGCTTCAAGTTTCTGGCTATTGTGAATAAGGCTGCTATGAACATAGTATTTTTGTAATATAGTTTAGCATCATTTGGGTATATGCCTGGGAGCAGTATAGCTGGGTCTTCAGATAGAACTGTTTCCAGTATTCTGAGGAGCCAGATTGAGTTCCAGAGTGGTTGGGAAAGTTTGCCATCCCACCAGCAATAGAGGAGTGTTCCTCTTTCTCCACATCCTTGCTGTCCCTTCAGTTTTTTATCTTAGCCATTTTGATTGGTGTAAAGTGGATATTGAACATTTCTTTAAGTGCTTCTTGGCCATTCAAGATTCCTCTGTTGAGAATTCGCTGTTTAGCTCTGTACCCATTTTAAAAATTGGGTTATTTGATGTTTTCTGGACTCTAGCTTCTTGCATTCTTTTTATAATTTTGGATATTAGCCCTCTATGGGATGCAGGGTTAGTGTAGATCTTTTCCCAATCTGTAGGCTACTGTTTTGTCCTATCAATAGTGTCTTTTGCCTTATAGAAACTTTCAGTTTCAAACAGTCCCATTTATCAATTATTGATATTAGAGCTTGAGCCATTGGTTTATTGTTCAGGAAATTTTCTCCTACTCCAATGTGTTCAAGATCATTTCCCACTTTCTGTTCTATTAAATTCAATGTATATAGTTTTATGTTGAAGTCCTTGATCCAGTTGGACTTGAGCTATGTGCAGGTTGATAAATATAGATCAATTGGCATTCTTTTACATGCAGACTGACAGATAGATCAGCCCCATTTGTTGAAGATGTTTTCTTTTTTTCCACTGTATAGTTTTGGTTTCTTTGTCAGAGATCAAGTGTCCATAGGTGTCTGAATTTATCTCTGCCTCTTTGATTCTATTTCATTGATTGACCTCTCTGTCTCTGTACTAATACCATGCAGTTTTGTTTTATCACTATTGCTCTATAGTACAGCTTGAGGGCAGAGATTGTGATTCCTCCAGTTCTTTTAGTGTTGAGAATTGTTTCAGCTATCTTGGGTTTTTTGTTTTTCCATATGAAGTTGAGAATTGCTCTTTCAAAGTCTGTAAAAAAAATTGTGTTGGTATTTTGATGGGGACTTTATCAAATCTGTTGATTGCTTTTGATAAGATGGCCATTTTCATTCTGTTAATCCTACCAATCCATGAACATGGGACATCTTCCCATCTTCTGATATATTCTTCTATTTCTTCAGAGACTTGAAGTCCTTGTCAAACAGGTGTTTAACTTGCTTGGTTAAAGTTATACCAAGATATATTATATTATTTGTGGCTATTGTGAAGGATATTGCTTCTCTAATTTCTTTTTTATTTTTCCCCGTTTATCATATGTAGATATTTCTTTGAGTTAATTTTATACTTAGCAGTTTTGCTGAAGTTGTTTATCAGTTGTAGGAGTTCTCTGGTAGAACTGTTTTTGGTACATTATGTATATTATTGTATCATCTGAATATAGTTATACCTTGACTTCTTCCTTTCCAAACTGTATCCCCTTGATCTCCTTTTGTTGTCTTATTGCTCCAGCTAGAACTTAAAGTACTATACTGGATAGACAGGGAAAGTGTTGGTAGCCTTGGCTTGTCCCTGATTTTAGTGGGATAGCTTCAAGTTTCTCCTCATTTAATTAGATGTTGTTGGGTATTGGTTCATTGTATATCGCTGTTTTTGTGTTTAGGTTTTCCTTGAATTCTCAGTCTCTCCAAGACTTTTAACATGAATGATAGTTGGACTTTGTCAAAGGCTTTCCTGAGTCAAGTCTTTCTGTATTTTATGGTTTTGGATAATGTTACTCTATTGAAAATGTGCATTATGAAATGGAAAATATGTGAAGTCTAATGGCTTGGTAAGTTCTATGTTTTTATATTGTGTAGATGAGATGAGTGTAACTCAGTAAGTAGAGTGCTTACCTAGCATGAACAAAGCCCTGGCTTCAACTCCCAGTACCTCATAAATTGGCAAAGGTAATACACACCTGTAGTGGCAAAACTTAGGAAGTTGAGGCAGTAGTTGAGAAATTATAGGTCATCCTCAGCTACATTGGAAAGCTTAAAACTAGCTTAGACTGTATAAGAGTCTATCTAAAAAATTAACTAAACATATCAAATACTTTATTAATATTTTAAAGGGGAATTCTACACAGCTTGTTCAAATTAAAAATCTACCTAAAGCTAACAAGGCTTTTGTTACTTTTTGCTTAATGTGTCTTTCCAACCAACACTCTCTGAAGCTCTGCAGGATAGAATTTATCTTTGTGATATTCTCAGTTTAATATATATCAGCTTACCAAAGAGTAATTTTATGACGATAGTGAACTTAGATCTGAAGTAGTAAGAATTATAATGATCTGAAAGAACTAGTTAGTCATGTTATTTTAAATGTAGAAAGAGCATCTCTTCGGAGGTTTGTAATTGCTCTGTATCAGTCATTGAGTCATATCACATTGAAACCATGATAGGCCATGGGAGGAGGTCTTATCCCTAAAACCCTTTCCTTATTTATTGTATGCAGAAGTCTATTTCTTTAGTCTTCTTTACCCTTGTTAAATTGTACTGTATTCTCTTTTGGTTAGCCTAAAATTTTGAGAGAGAGAGAGAGAGAGAGAGAGAGAGAGAGAGAGAGGTCAAAATGTCTGATTTCTTAGAAAATAAGGCGAGAAGAAAGGAATATCTTATATACCAATCTATTTCTCAGAATGCCTCTCTTAGTTTGAAAGTCTCTGAGTATAGACTCTGTCTTTATGTGCAGTGTATATCTTTAAAACTTTTAATTGTATTTATTTATTTACATTTTGTGGGTGCTTGCTTATGTATGGGTCATGAAGGACATGTTGAAGTCAGAAGAAAACTTGTGGAAATTGGTCCTCTCCTTTCGCACCATGTAAGAACTGGGGAATTAAACTCAGCTCATCAGACTTCATGGCAAGTACAATTACTAACAAAGACAGCTCTTCAACCTATAAAAGGTGTGTGATTTTAGTTATTTGAATTAATAAAATATTGCCTAAAAATATCTGTAATCATTTCAACTTGCTGCAGTAGGCTTCAAGTATAGTCAAAGCTTGTTATAATAATTTCATTTATAGAGGATAATTCTAACAGAGCATAGGGAGTTTTGTATTTCTTTTACACTTGCAATTTCTAAAGATTTATTCCGTAAAAATATATGTGTATGTCTATGTGAGTTTATGACATAGGAACACTGTACCCACAGAGGGCAGAAGAGGTTCTCAAATCTCTTGGAGCTACAGTTACAGGCTGTGGTGAGTAGCTATTTTATTGAAAAAGTAACTTACTAGGCAAGTATTTATGCTCTTGATTCTAATTTGGATTCTTTCATTCCTCAGTGAATTGTCTACCTTCTTTGATGGTATCAATTTCTGTGTGTAGTAATAGTAAGAACTTTTAAATATGCTGTCTGGTGCTTAATAAAAACTCACTTTGAGAATCATTACTAACAGTAATAAACCTTGTCAAATAATTTTCACACTTCTCTCACTGATTAGTCCCTGTCGAACTTCTAATTTTACATTTCAGCTTTGAAAATGTGCAAGTTGACTGGCAGTGGGGATCACATTTTGTTCTTTGTTGGACAGTGAGTTTAGTCTCAGTAGTTTTCTCTGTGTTGTTAAGGGTAGGGTCACAGTTTGAAAATACTCCCAAAAGCAAGGATGAAAGGAGGCAGCAGAAACAAATCCTACAACAGCAAAAGTTGTTTCATTTTGTTCTAATTATGATTTGCATGCAAACATTAAATATCTTGCACATACCATAAAACTAGAGTGTATCCCCAGCCCAATTCCAGGAAGCTGTTCAACTTTCTCTACTCCTATCTAAAAAATTTTCTCAGTTACAATGATGTTAGTATTTAATGGACACAGAGTGATTGGGATAACATGGTGTGTATATGTGTGTGTGTGTGTGTGTGTGTGTGTCTTCTGGAGAAATGGCTCCATAGTGAAGAACATTGCCTGCTCTTCCAAAGGACCCAAGTTTGATTCCCAGAATGTACATGGTGTTCACAACTGTGTGTAATCCCAGTTCCAGGGGATCCAATGATTCTGACCATCCTTTGGAAATGGGCATACACATAGTACTCTTACATGGATGCAGGCAAAATATTTGTACACTTAAAAGTAAAATCAAATATAATTTAAAAAATAAATAGACTCTATTTTTTAAAAGCACATGAAGTAGGAAGGAAAAGATCATGAGGAGATACGAGAGGAATGGGAAGGGAGGGAGAGAATGGAGAGTAGAGTTGATCAAAACACATACACATGTATAAGATTTACAAATAATAAAAACCATGAGCAACTAATATGACTGCCTTCCAAGAAATGCTCTTTACAAGAGAAGGAAATGGTTCAGCTTTGTCCATGGGGCTTAAACACTTTATTTATTTCTGGTCCAAAAAACCCATTATAATTTCAATTTCACTTCAAATAAGTGTACTGAGACCTTACTTGCATGATACACAGAAAGATCATATATAGCTATTTCTTTAGAATATATGCTAGGAATCATTATAAAAGGAACACCGTTCCTTCAAAATTAAAGATTTTCCCCTCTTTAATGGGAAAAAAATCCCACTTTAATGGAGTTTTGTTTTTGTTTCTGTTATTTATTTGAGATAGAAACTATAGTCCATTCTGACCTTTAACTCCCCATGTAGCTGAAGTTGACTCTAAACTTCTGATCTCCTTGCCTTTACATCTGAGGGCTGAGATTATGAGTATGTAATACCAATCCTAGTTTATGTAGGAATCAACCCCAGGGACTGCATACTACTAGCAGTGTTTTACTGACCAAACCTCATCCCCAGCCTCCAAATTCAATGGCTTTGTTAAATGTCTTCCTCCCACCAGAAAGCAAATGCAGTCCCAAAGCAAACATAGCCTCATCCCATTCTAAGATGCTCACTTTCAACACATCAGGATCTGTGGATTCCCAGTGTGTTCTGAGTCTGGTAGTCTGTTGAGCAGATGCAGTAGATTGGCTCCTTTTGCTCTAACCTGTTCCCAATAAATTTGAGATAAAACACAGCAGAAAGATTCTGAAAATGAACACGCTATGTTGACTGAGCATCTTGGGCATACAGAATGTATCCTGATAAAAGGATGTTAGAATTGACCTGTAAGCTCTTGATACGTGCCTGCCAGCAGGTTTAGGGTAGAGCTTACAATGGGGATTTGTTCTGGGCTTTGTGGTCATGACATGTGGATAATTCCATGACTGTTAAGCTGTGTGTGAGAGATGGAGGCAGAGATGGATTAGGCTGTGACTGACAGATGGAATGTCACTACTCTTATCATCAAGGACAGTGACATTTGACCATAATTTTGCCTGGCTTGGACCATCTTCATATTTTGCCAGTGTCGTGGGATAGCCTTGTTTTGTACTGATCATTAACAGTAGTCACTGAGACCTCTCTGTGAGCAATAAGCCAGATTGGTTATAAATAAACATACATGAAGCAACCTAAGTGCAGAAAGATGGCAGTTTATGATGTTACAGCAGCAGAGGCCAGAGTTCTTTCTAATAAACACCTACAATGTATAATATGTAAAACTTTTTGAATGCCTGCCCACATTAATTGACTTGAGATGTTCCTATACATTTCTATTTGATATGAAAACTCTGTTTTGTGGCTTTTATTCTTAAAACTTATGTTTACTAGAGGTTATTAAGATTGAACCACAAGCCTAGCATGGTACTTTGATGGAACAAACTTTTCATCTTATGTTGTGAAATCAACTAAATCTAACTGTAGAGATTTCCCCAATACATATTCTTGAGCGAATGAGACTCGAAATGGACAGAAACCATGTGGCATTAAAGCTTCTGCTGTGTAGTCAGGTGCTTCTAAGAGAGCTTCCAGAGTTTAAGCCACAGAACCTCATGTCAGCGGGAACTGACATGTTTCAATCAGTTGACTTCTTTCCAAGTGTAATGTGATGTCTGAAACAAAATATAGTAATTCCCAATTAGAACAGACTAGCTCTAAACATGGGATCCATCTGAAAAAAAATTGTAAGTACACTAAGGAATACAACTAAAAATCTATAAAATATGGCAATAATCATAGATCAGATATCTGTGCATTTGGAAAATCAGAGAACTGAGTCATTTCCATGCTTGCTGACTTCTCCATATCTGTACAAAGTTGTACATTCATACTATAATCACCTATCGAATAATTATGTGGACTTGAAATAATCAACAAAGGAACACATTTAGAAATTCAGTAAAGGAAATGCACAGGTCATATAAAAAGCAGACACCAGGTACTCATAACAAATCTCCTGAAACCTCAGAAATTTCTTCACTTATAATTTGCAGTGAAACACACAGTTCCTTTCCAACATTTCCTAAAATGTCATCTTTTCACAGCAACATCAGTCTGATGAGGAAAAATGAAACAAAACTTGTTTCTGAAAAGTGTTGTCTGTTAACACTTCAGGCACAAAGTTGTAAAAATGTATTTCCTTATATAAGCAGAGAACATGGAATCGTTTAAACAAGAAGTTTTCTGGGAAAAGGATGTCTAGAAAGTAGACTGTGTGTGTTGTTCTGAAATGTTCAGTTCTAACTCAATGGCTATCTGAGGCTTCCCTCCAAAACCATCACTCGGAGGCTACACAAGTAGAAAGGGTGTTACTGATTTAACTAAGTGTTCTGGGTCTTGTGGTTTAATAGTGATTATCACATGTGGAGAAGAGTGTTGTACGATTTTGCTGCTTTCAAGTGTTTAAAGGTATAGGTGTTAATATAGTGAAGGTGTTAAATTCCCTCCAGCTGTGGTCATGGGTGTGGTTTAAGTGTTGTCATTGGAAACTAGGTTTTCTGTACTTCAGTATGAATGGCATGAAAAAGAAATGACCAAAAATATTTGACAAAAATACTAGAAGAAGACAGAAACTCTTTTGGAATTTAAGAGAATAAAAATTAATGAGCTATGAAGTTGCATTTTGACAAGAAATTACATTATTCTACTACAAATTGTTTGGACCCTCAAAATCCTAACAACATTGTTATGCTGTTAGATACAACAGTACTTGAGAAGAGTGAGAAGCCAAGAAAAATGAAAAGATCGTAAAGATCATACAGAAAGTTATTGTTAATGAAACAATATTTAAAATGTAAAGTAACTTTATTAGTTCTTTGAGAATTTCATACAGTGTGTTTTGATTATATTCACCTTACTCCTCCGACTTCTTCCAGATTTATCCCTCACAGTCAAACCATCCAAAATATTGCCCTCTTTATTTAAGTAAAAAAGAAGGTTAAGTTCAAATTGTGTTATCCATGTACTATTGGGTGTGGCCATCTATTGGAACATGGGTGACTTACCAGTGTGCTACACAATTAGAGAGCTGAAGGCTAGTTGACAGTGTCCATAAAATCTTCTCCAGTGGACATATATGGTATTGGTTTCCCATTTACTTACCCAGCACTTAGTATCACCTAGAGCAACTTTATTCATGACAGATGTTCTGTGTGGGTAAACTGGCTAAGGTTTTACTATGTCTTTTCTATATTTAGGTATATCTGAATACATAAGCCCTATTTCGCACTCAGTTACTATAACAAAATGCCCTAGATAATCAAAAGAAGAAGGCTCGGTCTACATTGTTAGAGGTTTCTGCCAAGGATCCTTTATATTTGCTGCTTTGGGGACTGTGGTGAATGAAGCATCCCATCTTGTCAGAAATACAGGACAGAGGAAGTTACTGAGTTTGTGACAACCAAGGAGCAGAGAAAGAAGAGGAAGGTCTTATCTTCCACAATGGCATGCCAGCACTAACCTCAGATCATCCTACCTCCTACATATACCACTATCTTCAAACACTACCATGGGCTAGGAATCAAATCTGAAACAGCTGAGCCTTTCAAGAACAGGTTGGCATTTGGATCGTGCCCTAAACCACTTTGGCTCACCAATTTTTACTATGATCCATTGTTGCAGTCTAGGCTTCAAACTGTACAGTAAGTCCCCAACAAATGCCATCAAGTCCATCTCATTGAATCAAAAGAGGAATCTTTGAAAGTCTTCATCTCTGACAGAACTTAGTAAATGAAGATGTGATATTCTGGACCAGAGAGATGATTCAGTGGGTAAAGGAGCTTACTCATAGTCCCTACTTCCAGAGTATGATCCTTAGGACCTACATGATGGAAGGAGAGAACCAACTTTTACAAGTTTTTCCTCTGACATCCACATATGGGCAATGGCATGCACATGTCTCTCCTCCTCCCCCCAACCCCACCACAAATGGAAGTACATACTTGTAATAAGACCATGGGAACCTCAGCCTTTTGGTTGCTTTTAATATACAATGGAATCAGAAATCGAGTCATTTTTCAATCATACCCTTCTACTCTAACATGCCCAGAAAGAACTATGTTAGGAGGAGGGTGGTGAACTAACTAAAGCAAAATGAAACTTAATTCAGAACTTACGGGTTTTGGAAGTCTTCTCTCTGCCTCCAGTTGGCTAAGATCATGGCTACCTCTGTAGGCTTCAGAAAGAGCTTGGGTTGAAGTTGGTTCTGTCTTAAGCATATTTCTAGCCCAAGATGGTTGTCACATGCTTGGTTTTCATTTTCATTACCACTGATATTTTTGTAAGGCTTTGACAAGAGAGTAGGTGGAGAGGAGTATATATCCATGCTAGCTTCCTGGGATAAAGCTGGCTTACTTTAGCCTTTTCTCTCAACCTTTATTTTCTTCAGTCTTGCTTTGTGTTCATATCTCTGTTCATTTTTTATGTGTCAACAGAAAGTCATTGATTTATTTTCTTCTTTTTTTATCAAAAGTTATTAGGAAAAATGAAACAACTGGTTTTAGTCTAGAACCAAAGTTTCTTTAGTAAACTGTTAACAATGGCAGCCATAGATTTTATAGAAATCAGAGCACACTTATGATCTGCTCTGTATCCCAGGAGTTACAAAGGGATACCAGGGTGCACATCTTTTAAATTATGGGAAACATTTTGCCAGCTGGTTGATGATCAGCAAAGTTCAGGAAATAACAGAAAGAAAGACGATTAGAGACTTACAGATTTTTGTTGTTGATTGAGCAAAACTTTGTCTAGCTAATTAATGAATGAGAACAATTCAACTCCTAATTATTACCCTTGCTAAAAATCAATTAAATTTAATATATTAATAAAACAAGATGAAGACAAAATGTGGGATGCTCTAAACTGTCAGTTACTAGCTAAGTTATTACAGTTTTCAGTGTACACACACACACACACACACACACACACACACACACAATTTGTAATAGATATCAGAGTGGGGATGGGTTCCTGGAAAGAAGGGTGCACCAACATGAATGGAGATGTGAGGTGTTATTGTTATTGAAAATGAGAAACGCTTGCCAGACTATACTGTGGAAGATAAATATTGAAAGTTTGAGTGAGCTCATCATTTGTTTTGTATCTGCTCTGGGGTAGTCTTAGGAAAACAGTTCATGAGGAGAGACTGAAGAGGTGGCTTAGTATTTAAGAACACTTAGGGCTCTTGCAAACAATGAGAGTTCAGTTCATAGCACCCACATGAGGCGATGCTGGGATCTTTAGCTCCAGAAGCTTTAATGCCATCTTCTGGCATTTGCACGCATCTGCATACACTTGGCATGCACACATACACACACAAACACACACACATACACACACAGAGAGAGATACAAACATGTGTGCAGGTGCATGCACAAATACACAGTCCTTTTCGAAAAGAAAAAGAGTTCACAGGATGCATGTGATAGTCTGTACCTCAACAACATAACTACTGCACAACATATGCAGGACTCTGCCTTATCTCCAGTTGTGCAGGGATAACAAAAAAAAACAAAACAAAAACCTGGTTTGCAAATGCTAGAGCCTTATGTTGTACAATACACTTAATAGCATGCACTAGTAAATAATAAACGTTTTAATGTACACCATTAATTGTACTCCAAATTAGTCAACTCCACAATTACAATGTTGGATGAAAAAACCTAATCCAAATACAAGTGTACCAGTGTAAGTGGCTATGAGATGTTGTAGTTATTGAAAATGAAAGATTGTTGCTGGAGAGTCCTTTGGATAATGAGGAAGAGAAACATTGCAATTTGGAGGAGAATCATCATCCATTCTCTCAGTACTGATGTACTGTAGGAAAGGGTATAATGGATGTTGGACTTTATGCTTTTAAAAAGAAATGTCAATTTGTTAGCAGTGGAGGTAAGATTTCTAGAATCAAGAAAAAATCTGATTGCTTCTACCATAAAAAACATTTGAACATAGATTCTAGGGTATTTGAATATCAGAAAGGACAAAAGAGAGCAATCTACCTTCACAAGAGGCAATGCCCCTGCACTATACATAATGCAAACAAACAAAGTATCAGTTGGTCACCCAAAATTCCGTGGTCAATATAAATATCTTTACTGCTGTTGAAATGCCTCAACAAAAGACTCTTATTTTCCCTAAATATGTCTTACTCTTAAATGATGATACATTCAGATTTTTCTTCTGAGAAAATTATCTCATTGTATTTTTAGCAATTAAGACATAAAAATATAGCCCACTAGCAGACAGCAATGGCAGTTTTATTGAAATTCTCTCTGACTGTTCCCTTTCAACAGAATGATTTAATGAACTGTATTAAGATGCTCACAGATGACTTTTTTTTCTATAGAGGAAATTGATTTTATCTATGCAGAATGTGATATTTATATGATCAACTCTCTGGACAAAATAATCTTGGGGAGTAATATCCACATTAAGAAAATGCAGAATTATGCAGTAACTTGACCTTGGTCTTCCTTTTTTCACATCCCTGATTCCTCTTTTGTTAAAGGAAGTATATTAAACAGGATATGCTGAAATCAAAACGTCCCTTCAAGATTGATTGGCAGGAAGACATTTTCTTATGAAACTGGTGATTTAGAAAACTAAAAAAAATTAAGAATGCTGTCATTTAACCTATTTTTCCTAACATTTTAATCATTTGACTTTGAAAAAAAGAAATAGAAAAAGGAAATGGAAAAAAATTGTGTAGAAGAGAGAAAATAACCTGAATAAGTTCTGTCTTGGAAACTAATGGTTTCATTCTATAAAAAAGCAGTGTAGGATTTCAAAATTAGGATGGATTTAAAATGGAGATTATGTTGGGTTTTGTATATTTTTGATATCTTCTATCTACCATCTATCTATCTATCTGTCTCTCTATCTGTCTATCTACTTTAAAAACTGTATTAGTGCACTATCAGCATGTATACCTTCATGCCAGAAGAGGGTATCAGATCCCAGTATAGACAGAAAAGAGCCACTCTGTGGTTGCTGGGAATTGAACTCATGACTTCTGGTAGAGCAGACAGTGCTCTTAACTATTGAGCCATCTCTCTAGCCCTTGTCTATTTATTCATGTGCATCTATGTGTGTTTATGTAGCCTGTGTATGTGCATGTTCATATTTGCCAAAAATAGACATTGGATCCCCTGAAGCTGGAATTACAGGCAAGTTAGAACTGTCCAGTGTGGGTGCTAGGCATAGAATTCAGGTCTTCTGTTGGAGCAGCAAACACTCTTAATTACTAAGCCTCTCTCCTGCCCCAAATGGGCTCTCTTTTAAACTCGCAGGTTGGTTGTCTGTGAATTTAAAAAAATAACACAACAAGTCAGAAGATGTTAGAAACTTAATGCCTAGTGGCACTGTGGTGGAAGCTTGAAGAAGTACATGAATGCAGATGATGGACCAAACCTGTTATTTCTAAAGTGAGTTATTAACTGTACTTGTACCCTCCCCCTCTCTCTCAGCTGTCTCTCGTCCTTCTGCTTCCTATCAAGAGATAAAACAACATGAAACTCCTCCTCATCTGCAACTGTAAGAAATAAAATATGGGTGCGGGAGAGATGGTTCAGCAGTTAAGAGCACTGGCTACTCTTCCATAGTACCTGGGTTCAATTCTCATCACCCACATGGCAGCTCACACCTGCCTGTAACTCACATCCTCACACAGACATCCATGCAGGCAAGACACCAATGCACATGAAATAAAAACAAATACATTATTTTAAAAAGAAATAAAACGTGTATGTTATTACTCAGTTTGAGCTTTCTATTAGAGTCAAAAGTAAACTAAAACAGAACCCTTAGGGAATTTAAGTCTTAGGGCAAGAATAATACTACTTCTCTAAGAAGCTGACCTTGCATACACACTTGCCCCTTTGTGTGTGTGTGTGTGTGTGTGTGTGTGTGTGTGTTTGTGTGTGTTCACACACGCGCATGCGTGCACATGTGTGTGCATGAAGTTGCAGTGTGTGTGTGTGTGTGTGTGTGTTTGTGTGTGTTTGTGTGTGTTCACACACGCGCATGCGTGCACATGTGTGTGCATGAAGTTGCAGGAAGAGAGGAATCTGGGTCACTAGGTAGTTCCTCAGGGTGTGACAGTGACTGATCTCTAATGTAGCACTGTGGTGGGTAAGAGTAGCTTAATAAGAAGAGGACTTCGTTTGGGGAGGGATGTTGCTTTTCTAAGTAAGCTTAGAAGACACAACACATTTTGCTTTCCTTTATAGTTGAGGGTACACAACGAATCTGCACCTTTCGTGTTCCCCTATCCATCCAGACATTAACTCATTCAATCCTTTTGCATGTGTTCCTTAGGCGGCCAGTGCGTTCCACAGGGTATCTGTCTTCAGTGACTATCATAAGCAGGTAATAAATCGAGAACAAAGCAGGTGCTGTCTGTAGTCTCAAGGGACTCACTTTGTGAGTGGCCCTGAAGTGAGTGGAACATTTATGATTAAGAAAGGAAACACACACACACAAAAGCAGGGCCCTGCAGAAGCGCCCAGATACATTGGAGCTGGAGATACATCAGCCAGAGGGGTCCTGAAAAACATCCCTGAGGCAGTGCTAGTTGAGACAAACCTGGAAAAATGAGTAGGTGTTACTTATCTCTACAGACAGAAGATCTGGAAAGGGCATTGTGGGAAGAAGGAATAGTCTGTTCAACAGATCTCCGGCAGGAGGGAGCGGTTTATTCAAGGAGCCCAGAGTTAGGCAATCTGTCAGAAATAAAGGGATGGAGGGATAAGGCACACCATGCTGCCAGAGCAATTGATAGTGACCAGATTTTGTCCATAAAGCTCCCCGAAGCGACTGAAGCTTTCAAACACTGGAGTGGTGTGATTAGGGCTTCAAGGTACAAAAGACCCCTGTGGATAAGCGACTCCAGGGCCTCAGAGTGGATGTGGAGCAAGAGTAGTTAGTGGGAAGCTGTAATGGCTAGTCCACAGTGGATGGGAAGACAGTTAACGAAATGGAGGATTCGTGGGGTACTTTAGGGGGAAAATTCAGTTACTAGGATCTGAAGAATTCATTGCGAAGTAGAATCATCTCAAATTCAACCGAAGGACCAGCTATTCTAAGGTGGCATTTTTTTGTATTTTAGAGACTGAGTTTAAAGAGATTCTTTTTGATTTGGTTTCTGGAGATCAGATGGGAGAGGCAGAATAGTAGGGAAATATCAAACAAAAGAAGGGTAAACTTTAAAACAAATCAGAATTTTTGGAGAAGTTCTGAGTTGAATAGAATTGGTAATTAAGAATGTGAGCCTTATTAGAATGTTAACGTGGAGGAGAGAGGCCAGCACTGTGTGGGAAAGGAGAGAGATGAATCTCTCTCCCTCAACTCCAAATTATTACAGGCCGAGTGGTGGAGGTGAATGTGCTGCTGGAGAAGTGAACGTTAAAGATGAGGAAATCTAAAAATACAGAGATATTATGATCGCTGAATATAGAGAACTGGTGAGAGTAGCAGAGACGACTTTAGTCCAACCAGGCACTGAATGGACTCAGAGCTGATGTGTGCAGTGGACACGGCTTTATTTACTTCTAGTCTACTTCAGCCCATCTGTAGGGAGTGAATGGGATCACGGATATCAGCTGGGTCATGTGGACTCTTGTCTCTACAACTGTCTCATTCACATCCGGGCTGCTAGCATCTCTGCTGTTCTGCTAGGATGCATAGTCCTTAGAACCTCACATTGCAGAATTCACTATGCATCGATGGACATGAACTCCTAGAACAGAGTTGTCTCATCACAAATGGCTTGTCAGCAGCAACCCCCAAGCATCGTTTCACTTTCCCGAGGTGGAGCTGTGGGCCCTGCTGCTTTGCAAGGGCTAGGGAGCAGAGCATTCTATTGTTTGGTGTTTTGGGTCCTTGTTCCCACTGTATCTGAGCTGTATCCTGCACAGTTCATGCAGGGACATTTCTAAAGTTCCCTTTCCCCTAAGACCTCAGTTCTTCAAGTATTTCTTTCTTCAGAAGCTCTGCAATGTATCAAACAAATTCATTTTGTATTTGAACTGACTGTTGTGGGTTATTCTCAGTGGGGTTGTGGTTTTATCGAATTTTCCTCCTACATGATGCAAATTGGCAGAGTGCTTCCTCATCTAACTTTAAATATCATGATTAATTTAATATAAGTCTCAAACGTTCTATATTCCAGATGTGTTCCTCTTTTATGGGCACATATCATAACAATTGTGATATATTCAGTGTTCTGATTTCACAAGGACTCCTGTAAAACCATGTGTCTCTAGCATCCAATATCAAGAGGAAAGGCAAAGTTCTCTTAATTACAACATCCCTACTTGCTTAGGGACAGCACATAACCAGTTAAAGACACACAAGAAGCAGTTTAGGGTTCCATGGCTAACTTAAGTGCTTGGGTGTTGAATGGCCTCTCTCAAAGGGAAAACATGTTGTCCTCATTCCAGTCTGCTAGATGGAGCTTTTAGGGCTGACAATGGTCCCTTTAATATTTGTTGTTTGAACAGAGAAGCTTTTATATTTTCAAAATTCATAGAACTATGAAACTGATTTTGAACATGCTTCAGCTTATTCTGGGTATTTCCTATTCAGCGTGTCATAGAAGGCATTAAACTAACATCCTTCTTCAGGAGGAAAGTTGAAGTCAAGTTGTAATGAGTTTGATAAGACCCAAGAACTTGATAGTTGTCGTGCTTGATGTCTGTGGCCCTAAGTATATCCCCCTATTTCCAAGCCCCTCCTTGGTGGATATGAGCCATGTGCCAGAAAACTCAGGATCAGCTTTGTAGAATTCTGCAGTTTCCTAAACTAAGTTTCACTCTAAAATCAAGGGTAAAATGATCTTGGTACCAAATGATAGCTAAGTATTTCTTATTATGTTTATCAGCTTTGTCAAAATGTAAAAATAGCTAGGTCTAAGTGTGAGCCCATAGTCCCAGCTGTGCAGGAGGCTGAGCCAGGAAGACTGAGAGTTAAGCTTCTGCCTGGGTTACAAAGTGAACTCAAAGGTAGCCTTAGGAAAGCAGTGTGACTTCAAGTAAATAAATAAACTTTAAAGCAGAGTATTTTTAAGAAGGCTCAAAGGTAGACTGTTTGGTTATCATATTTGAAGCCCTCAGTTCAATTCTTTGTGATACTCATAACAAGTAAACAAAGAAATAAAAAGACAACAAATAAAACAAAGATAATGATATACCCACAAAAACAAAACAAAACAAAAAACAACAACAGAAAACCAAATGTACATGGGAGGCACTTTCTACTCACTAATTGCTAGGTAAACATTGTGACTAATAATTAATGGGAAGAACAGGATCGGTCAAGAGGTTGAGCTTGAACCTAGCTGGAGGAGTTACTTGCCTTCTGGACAAAATACTTGACAAAACCCACTTAAGGATTTTGTAAGGTTTGTAGGTTTTTATTTTACCTTACCCTTAAAAGGGAGTCAGTCTGTCATGGTGGAGACACACTGTGGCAGGAGCTCCAGGCTGCTGATCACATTGTATCCCCAGTCAGGAAGCAGAGAGAGCGGAAGGCTGGTGCTCCCCTTCCTTTGCCTTTTTAATTCAACCCAGGATCCCAGCCCATGGAACAACACTGCCCACTTTTCCAGTGGATCGTCCCTGTCAATTAATACAGTTTGGAAACTTCTGCATAGGCATGTCCAGAGGTTTGTCTCCTAGGTGATTCTACGTATGGTCAAGTTGACAATATTAACTGCCACAGCAGTAAACAGGAAACCACAATTATTTGTTTAGTAAGCAGTGAGCTTTCAATAGACACCGCTGAATTCATAAACCACATTTGGTTTAACTGTTGGCCTCAAAATCAATATGAACTTTCTTCTTATCATCAGGACTATTAAAAATTAAAATTAAATTTGCCATAGCACGTAAATAATCTCTATATTTTAATCTGTAAATGACCTGTCAAGTAATTCATTTAGTATGGATGAATGCTTAGATTCCTAATGACTGTTAATACCTTGGAGACAGCAACAGAGACCTGTGAAGAAAGGCTTTCTGCCTGAGCAGAACCACACTTCAGCCCACGGTCAGGTCCGCAAAGCTCTTGGCAGGATAAAGCTCTGGTGGAGGTGTGGCTCATAAAATCTTCCTTAATAGCCTCCATCTTTTAGTCTTATTACATAAGGCACTTCTAAGACAATTTGATGCATCGTTCTTTTCCCAAAATATATCTATTGGGATGTTTGTTGTCTAAAGTCTGCCCAAAAGTATGATTTTTCTGCAAGTGGTTGTCTGAATGCTTCTAAGAAACTATTTCTATCTCATGGAGTGAGTGAGCAAAATTAAGGTTATGTAAAAAAGAACTGAGATCAGCCAAGCTGCACAAGCATAAGCCCCAGACAAAACCGAAGAAGAAAAGAGAGATATTGTAGGTTGCATGTATTTCTGTCCAGGCCTCTTATACTCCCCCCCCCCCCGTGTCTCTTTTGTTCCCCAAGACTTCTGCATTTAAGTCTTAGTATCATTGCATTGTGTGTATCCATACATGTATATTAGATGATGATGATGATGATGATGATGATGATGATGATGATAAAGATGATGATAGTAGCTAAGCTTGCTTCTCTGGATCTCTGCAAGCCTAAGGCCCACTTCCCATCACAAAGTTTGTAAGGCTAGCTACAACTTCAAAAAAAAAAAATATATATATATATATATATATAATTTTATGTCTCTATGTAAAATCTTAAAGTACAAATGAAAGAAAACATAATATTTGGTTTTCTGAAGTTGACTCAACATATTTACTATATGGATATCAAATTATATCCATTTCCATGCAGACGATATGACACCACTTTCATTATGGGTGAAAAAATCCACTGTGTATGAAAATCGTATTTTCTATGATAGTGCACACTCAGCTTGAAAAGACCTTTCTGAGTCAAGGCAAGGTTTCCCTTGCCTGGGGTGATCTTGAAGCTGTAGCTGACTTCATAGACATTGTGATGACAGGTGGGTCTGAGGCACACATCTTGCCTCAGCTTGCAGAAATCCAGAGAAGCAAGTGTTGCTATCTACCTCTTCCTCTTCTTCACCATCTTCATCACCTTCTTCCTCCTCCTTACCTTCATTTTCATCATCCTCTTCATCATTATCAATTATTATTATTAATTTATTATAACCAATAAATTTGGATACTTGTCACCACTGCCCCCTAGCCCCCACCCCCATAGATGTGGAGGCATAGGCAATCATGAAAAAGGCAGTGGACAACCAGAGTGAACTATGCTGAGGTTTGTGTGACATGCACATAAGACATAAGACACAGGTTCCTAGGAACTAACTCCCAAACTAACTCAGAGAACATTCCCTTTTCTGCCAACCCAACAAGCATCCGCTGATGACTTCTGGTTCTTTTCAGAGGTGGCAGTGTGACTGCTCTTTTGTTGCTTAGCTTTTCCTTTCTTTACCTCTACTTTAAAATTCCTTGGCTAAATAATATGCCAATCTATTGCTGTTACTGTCTCTGGAATAACACAACCAAGATGACAGCACAAAGACTAATGGTCAAAGGCTCTCTTCCAGTTGTTGTCTTGTGTAACCCTGTGTGACTTGGCCCTCTGTTACCCTCAGTCTCTCCCTGCTCCCTTGGGGCAGACAGCCTGGCCCTGGACCAGCTTGGTGGAGAGCATCAGGAAAAATAAGTTGGATTGGTAGAGGAAGTTGTTAATCCTATTGTGTTTGTTAATATTATGAAATACTCAACAAAACTGAAAGAAAGAACCATTAAATTTTATCCAAAAAGAACACTAGACATTGAAAAGCAGCCAAAGGGAGACTGGGTACACAGTGACATGAACCAGTCCCAAGGTGTTTCTGTAGTCTGATGAAGTTATGAATCATAAGGATAAACACAGATGGTGCTTATATATAAGATCCATATGCACAGAAATAACTCTGATAAAATACATATTAATCAAGACTTCAGATTTTATTTCTATGTAATTGCAAACTGATTATTATGAATGTTTATTTATTTGTTTGATTTTAGAGACAAGATTTCTCTGTGTAGCCTTGGCTGTCCTGGAACTCACTCTGTAGACGAGGCTGGCCTGGAACTCAGAGATCAGCCTGCCTCTGCCTCCCAAGTGTTGGGATTAAAGGCGTGCTACGCTATGTCTGGCTTTCTTTGTGGGATTTTAAACATATTCAAATAGTAACTTTTAGAGAGTGCCTTTTTTCTCCTAAAAATATTTACAAGCTTTAATTATATACACAGGCTAAAATACACAAATCCTAAGTATATACACTGTTTAATTAATTTTTCTAATGTGTACATTTATGCAACCACTACTTAGAGTTAACCAAGAAATATCTCCTTAATGTCCCAAATGATCTCTGTCACCTGGGATTCATACCATTATATGGTCTCTTAGAGTGCATATATTTTTTTAATTCATGGATATGATCATGTATAGTTTATGTAGCTAGATCATAGAAACCACCATGTCTTTCTTTTGCTTCTGCCTGGTTTTCCTAGAGTGTGCATTTCAGTGGTTTCCTAGCTGGCATGTTGTGAGGATCTCACATAGTTATGTGTGTATTGGGGGGCATGGAGTAAAGAACAGTGGCATCCTGAGAATAGTCATCTCCAGCTTACTTACCAGCATTCAGCCATCTGAGTAGCAAATCTAACCCAAGCTGACATTTAGGGTGTCTACAGCCTGTGGTAACATTCTGACTGAACTCCTCCAGGAAAGCACAGTCAATGTTCAGCTCCCTATGCAAAGTGAATCATGCTGCTATGGTGTCTTATAGCCAGACATGTAAAAAGATCTGAAAGCCTAGCTTAGATGGGGTAGGCAATGCCAAAGCCTCACCCATTACTAAGGAGCTGTTGGCAGTTGATAGTGGCTGGGAGAAATAGAATCACTTTTGGGAGAGGATGTGTGCCTGCTAGTATTTCCATGTTCTAGTGACTAGCCCCAAGACCATGCAGTTTTTGACAATAATGACTACAGTTAATAGGTTATACTTTCTTTACATCATGCAATTGAGAGGAAGACCTGTTGGGAGGATATGGAAGGAGTTAAAGGGAGAAACAGGTAGATATATTCATATTCATATTCATATTCATACACACATATATATATATATATATATATATATATATATATGAAAACTCATGAATAAAAGATGGTAAAAGGCTACTCTAATAATCCAGATGAGAACCAAAACTTAAAGACAATTGATACATTTCTAAAAAATGAATATTTATCTAGAGAACGTGTGCCTACAGTTAAGTATAATCTTAAATTTAATAGAACAAACATGAAAAGCATGACATATAAAACATACAATATAGGCTTGCAAATTCTGAGTGTTTCCATAAGGAAGTGGGAGTAATAAATCATATTCTATATTTGGTACTGATTTTGAATTACACTATTCTCCCTGTTAAGAGTAGATCAGCAACAGCTTTCCTCTTCCATTGGGACAGGATGATTGCCCTCTCCAGTAGTTATTTCTGAAGGAAGAGAGATGCTTTCAGTCTCCAAGGCATTGGTATGTATGTACATGATCACTTATTAGTTGTGCTAGTAATAGAGTGCTATTCTGGCTACATCTATATTAACTTTGATTTGACTTTCCAAAACTAGATGAAGAGACTAAGGTTACAAAGGAGAAGAAGAGGCAAACAGAAGTACATTTGCTGAACATTCATCCAGTGTCAAGTACTAAGATCAAGAATGTCTACATGCTGTTTGAGTTGATCCACACAACACTCCAAAGAAAGCCTCACTATTAATGGGAGATGATGCCCAGGCCAGAAAAGGATTAGAAAAGAATTGATTCAATGTTTGATTTTAATGTCTACCTTCAAAAACATACTTATCATTTCTCTAGGTTTTTGATGTTGTTTGCTTGCTTGCTTGTTTTTTGCCTATTTGTTTTCCAAACACACACACATACACATACACACACACACACACACACACACACACACACACACACACAGAGAGAGAGAGAGAGAGAGGATGTAGAGTTGAGTGAATAGGGATGAGGATGTTCTAGAAAGAGTTGGGGGAGGGGAAAGCATGATCAGAATATATTTTATGAAAAATTTTATTAAAACAATATCTTACTAGTCAATACAAATGCCTGAAGAAGACATGAAAAGCCTAGCATTAGACACTCTAACTTTAATCCATCCATCCATTTATCCACCTACCTATCCATCCATCATCTGTCTATCTACCTATCTTTTTATCTATCATCTATCTATCTATGTATCTGTCTATCATCTAGCATATATACATACATATGGAGATATGTACAAGGGAAACTATAGCATACCTTAAATCAGTCCCATGAATAGCTCAATCATTCAAACAAGGCCACCTTTACATATATTGTGATTATCTATAGATACAAAATAAGTATATATTTTACTGTAGTAATATCATCTTCAAATAAAAAGAATCATAGCTCAAATATGACTTACAGAAGCAGTTTATGATGCAGCTGAATAGTCTCTATTCTTTTAAGCAAAACAAAGACACTAGAGTTGTCTTCTCAACTACTATTACATTTTCTTTCAGTGGAGGTGAAAAGACTTCAGTACAACATGGTAATGCTCTGAACATTCAAAATAATACACTGGACTAATTAATTAATGTTTAGAAACACAGCTCTCTCAGCTCAGTTCTTGGTTCAGTAACTGCTGACAGCACCTTGCTGTTTATAACAAAGGGCAGAGAACAATGCTAGGAACATGAACCCAGCTAGTTCTTTTGAAATAATCCCTAATGAGTCCATCAGTTGTATGTCTCTAAAACACTGTCTTTGGTTTTATTCTTAAGATTTCACAGAGTTTAAACCAATCCTATATTTCTAGAGTCTTAAACAAGAGCAAAGCCCCAGCGATTTATCTAAGAGTTACTGCAATGAGGTTCCCTAGACCTCTGTTTGTGTGTATTTACCTTACAAGGGTTATAAGTCTACTGATTAAATTCATGCAAGAAAAGGCATTTTCTAGTAAATGCTGACACATTAATCAAGTTTTCTGAGGAGGATAGGGCTTTGCTAATATAAGAAAATCTCTCTAAGAGTAACGGTGTGGAGTCTGCAGGAAGCCTATCATTTAACATAGCTGAACAGATGATCCTGCATTGATTTCAATATCTGAGCTAGCTCATTACTTACATTTCATCAGATTTGTTGCCTAGTAGATAAACCCAGAGAATGGGGCATATAATGTTAAACACCTGAAATATGAATGTTGTGCAAAAATGTATCTTAAATATATGTCTTGTAGAAGAGCAAGTGAATTATTATTTTTTAGTTATAGCAGGGAGAATTTGAATGGAAAGATTACTCAGTTCACAGTCCATAGCAAGATCTGACTAGAAAGCTATGGGAATATGTGCAGGTAACTGAGGTCTCTGCCTTCAGGGAAAACCTTCACGTAAACAGAGGACCTTAGAGTAAAAAGAGTCTGTAAGCTAATTAGTTGATTAGTTGAGTAGGAAATTCTCTTCCATTTTTTTTTACTCCACAGGGTAATGATGTGATGTCTTTCTCTTAAATGCTATGATTTTCTACCAAAATTGAAGGGTTCTAAGTTGTTAAGCATTGTTCCATTTAGAGGGGAACGAGTGCACAGGTAGGAAGATGTGCTCTGTGTGTCTGACCTGGTAAAGGAACAACCAAGGTGCTGAAGCGGTGGCTATGTCAGGAACATACTTGCTGTGCGAATGTGAGAATCTGAGCTCAATATCCATACAGAAACCAAAAATGACAAGGGTGGTGAGCCATGGGCCAAGAGGCAGATGCAGGAGGATCCTTATGGTTTACTAGCTGAACAGGTAAGCTAAGCTCTAAGTTGGTAAGAGACTGTCTCCACAGTGGGAGAAGGTAGCTAGTTCATGGGAATCAACAGTATTCAAAGATGGCCTTTGACATCCATGCACACAAATGCACACACCTACACTTATGCACACACACACAATGAACGTGGAAATGAATGGTCAATTGATTGTGTTGTGCATGTGATTGTGTGTATCTGAAGAAGCTGGTGCCCAATTCTTCTCCCAGAGATCCTCTCTCAGACCAGAAGTCCTGCCTTCCTGATTTTGCCTAAGTATTGGCTGTTTATTAAGCCAATCAGAGAGTGAGTATATGTTTACAAATTACTGAGGTAGGTTATGAACCATAAGAATAATTCTCAATGCGTTTTTCATGACTGCCAGTAATTGATAATGAGTCATATTGTAATTCACTAAGGCCACCCAGGTCTAACACTATGAGAGCAGCTGTCACCTTGGTTAGATTCCCCCTTAACTATTAAGCTTTTGTGAGTTCTCAAGTTTGCCTTTCACAATTTGTTACAGTCTTCTGGACTCCTGCTGTTATGCCCATTGGATGTGTCTGGTTCCCTTCAGTGCACTCAAACTACTGCTGTGAATTGAGAGAAAAGATCACTGACAGTTATGTGAGCCAGCAACTGTGAACATGCACAATTCGGTGACTACCACGCCCACACCTGGGTGTATGGTCTCTATTTTGGTTTATTGTCTTTTGGTTTTGTCACTCTTCAGACAAAAACATATTCTGAATAGTTGGTATTGCTAAAGAAATAGAAGGCAATCTCCCATGAGGAGAACTTGCAATGAGGTAATGACCCACAAGAGGTAAGATAACAAATGTGTGATTATAAAAGGCAGGGTGGGAAGAACTCCAAGAGAAATGAGATAATTATAATGTTTCATAAAGGAGAAAGTAAGTATTAATGCTGACCTAGATACTAATAAAAATTTACTTCAGATTCCAAGTATTGTGGGAGTGGAGTCATATAAATAAGATGAAAACAATCAATGGTGTTGATTCTTTACCTCAATGAATGTGTGCAGGCCTTTAAAAATTGATTTTGGGAAATGTTTTCTCCTGAAGATGATACTTCTGATTTTTTTTTTTTTTGTACTTAAGAATATCACTGCCAAAATGAATGTTAAGGAGGAGTAAATTCAGTCAAAGTGAGCAGAACAACACATTAACATAACGGCTTAAAAATAGTTCTCTGTGTGGGAGAGAGGATGGCTGCTCTGAACTTCATTAAGCCAATTGTTGAGGAGACATCTGGAATCTCATTCCAGGGGATGCTAGAGCAATACATGCTCTGGGTGACTCTCTTAAGATGTGGTCCAGACAAGATTCTCTCGAACAAAGTACAGTTTTTAAGTAATCACCTCCAGTCCCCCCCATGAACACTTGTTCATATTGAGTAAGGAAATGTTTCCTTAGAGAAACAGGGAAGGACTCAGTCTACATGCCAGGGGAAAGAAAATTAAGCACTGGGGAATCTAAATCAGCTTTCCAAACTGGGACAGTCCAGATGTGCAATTCACCTGAAGTATTTTTTTTTGCATAATTACAAACTTGTAAATAGTAGAAATCATAAAATTTCCATATCTTTATCAATTTGGATAATGCATATTTAATAAAATATCACTGAATGAATAGATACTTAATTTTCCTAGAAATTAATCATGGTCACCCTTTCTGGAAGGAAAGTCTTTGGCATAGATACTATGGAAATTTAAACGGCTACTCTCAGCCTTATTGCTAGACTTTCTTGGACCTATAAGCTCCAGATCCTTCATGCTCCATTGGCTAATCACCTGGTGCCTGATTCTTTCCCTAGAGATCTCTCAGACTGGAAGTCCTGCCTTCCCTATCCTGCCTAACTATTGACTGCTTATTAAGTCAATCAGAGAGTGATTATATGTTTCCAAACTACTGAGGCAGGTGATGAACCATAAGAATAAAAACACCCAAATCCAGACAGTTCTTAGCTCTTTGCCAGTACAGAACATTTGAATAACACAAAGACAATTTTTGCACAGTATACCCCAACACAGCCTTTATCAGAAAAGCCAGTCCTTATAAGAATGGGGATAAAAACAATAACCCATGGAAACATAGACACTAAAAATAAATATTTGAAGGTTTAGCTTCACCATCCCTTTAAGGATAATAGAAATTTCCAGAAGAGACAGTAGAAAGAATGTAACATTCAGAGGTTGGGGAGAGGGGCTACAATATACAGTCTTCTAAACTTACGACATAAACTTAAGAGCTATAAGCTCACAGCATCTGGGCACAGTATGCCAACAAAAGTCAACTATGAAGGAAGAAGAGAGTCACAGGCTACTATGGCATACTGCTGGTAATTGGGAGCCAACTGATTCAGATAGAGGTGAGGCATAAAGTTGTGTTCACACTGATGAATCCACTGAGCCCTATTTGCTAGTCCAAACATGAACATAGATACTACCCTGACTAAACACTATAGAATACAAAATAAAATCAAAACTAGTAAATAATGGAAAGCGTCTTGTAGGGAGGAAGGGTCTGTGAGGTCACAAGGGAGAGGGTGAGGAGAGAGGGATCAGAATACATAGCTACACAGTAGATATGTATGAAATTGCAAAAATGAAAAGAAATTGAAAGCTCACTGCATGGAGGCTATCAATGAGCACATTTGATTTTATTCTGGGATATCTGTAGTACTTTTCAAACATAAATCATGACTTCTGCATAAAAAGGCAAGCCATGCTCATTGGCAGTGGATTTAAAACTACACAGTAGAGCAGGGGAATTGGTGTTAAAGACCCTCCACATCAATGGTTTGGGGTGATAGTGTAACACCAAACTATACGTTTAGTTTAGGGAGACTGCGATGGACTCTGATTTTTGTGGTCCTCCTTACTGAGTGACAAGGCTTCCATTAGCTTAGATATTGTGCATAGAGCTGTTTATCCTCAAGACACTTCCATGTTAATGTGCACTATTCCACAGTTTTATACTGAGGGAGTCCAGAGACACTGCTTACAAGTGATGATTCATTGACCAAAGAACCAAGAAACTTTCATTATAGGTAACCTGGCTCTAGGCCACCCTGAGCCACATTTCCCTTCCTACCCTGTGTACAGCCACTCTCGTCTGTTTTATATATCTCTATGTCTGTCCAGACAAGGTTACCATCCTACAGGAGGCTTATTTATCCATCTTTTCAGGGACTTAGAATGGGCAGTGGCTCTCCAGGCCACCACCTACCTTTGCCTAACTTATTAACAAGCCCAATTGTACCCAGTCTGTCATTCTTATGTGAGTTTTCTCTTGTCATTATCCAAAGACTTTCTTTAAAGGCTGTTGTGCTTTATTTTTAATTTTTTTCATACGTCAAAGCAACTCAGCAAAATATATAAAAGTTGAGCTTCATTGGCAAAGGCTTCTGCTCATCACAATCTCTTTGACTCTGACTCCCATTCCAATCACAACACACTTAAATTTTCTATTTTATACATATACCTGATATTTGAAGTTTCAAGGGCATGTATGCTTTTTTTTTCTACCCAGGGAAAACAAGAGGTATTAGCATTTAGGATAATATCTGAGGGGGTACTTCTGGCCAATTTGTGCTCAAAAGAGTATTGCCAATACTAGATATAATTTATGTAAACTACTGAGAAAACAGCCAGCATTATAACTGATGTAATGATGACACATTGGCAACTTTACTAGTCGAGATAGGATATCTGGGAAGGAACAAGCTAAGGTAGGAGGAGCTTGTTTTATGTCATGATGTAAGGCTAAAGTGCCTAATTGTGGGAAGGCATGGTAGAACTCCTCAGTGGTTGGAAGGTGTGGTTTGGGTTCTGTACCTCCCCAAATGTCACAGGCACAGGAACCAGAAATGTCTGAAAGAATCTGGGAGGGACTGAAATTCTCAAGGTCTGCTTCTGCATGACCTGCTTTACCTAGCCAAACTCCACCTCTTAAAATAGTGACACCACCTGAGCAGCAAGAATTCCAAAACATGGGCATGTAGGAGATTTATGTTCAAATCATAGTAGATACCATTACCTATGTCAGCCAAATAGACCTCAGCTAGAAAGGTCCATAGACCAGAACTTGAAACACTGAACTATTCCTGTTGATTAACACTGAAAGGTACCTTTTAACTAAATAATCACTGTAAGAGTAGACTTCAAATATAAAGGAATTGTTTGAAGGTTACAAAAAATAATAAAACATAAAAAAAAAGCATCAACAAAGTATAGAATTTCATTAGAATTTTCAGTTGACTTTTGTGACATAAACAAGTCTAGCCAAACCAATATCCTAATCTTCAGACAGCCTTCCAAATCAATCATCTCTTTATGTTTTTATCTGTTTTTACCACAAAACATTTAGGTCACTAGTGTAAAGGCTAAACGTCAAAGTGGGATGAGAACAATGGATCTGGGTCATGACCTTTACTGTATTACTTTATCCTTCCTCAGATTTTCAGTGCTCTCTCTGCAGTTCTCTCTCTGGCTGATTTGACTCTGTTGTTTATAGATAGTTGATATCTGTACAAGGTCTTTAAAATATTGTTGTAATTCCATTCCTAGAAGAGTGATTGTCACCTAAGAGATTATAAATACATTTCTTCAAAAAAAAAATATAGGACTATTTTCATGGATCTTTAACACCGAGACAGGTGCCAGTGATGCAATCATAAAACAAAATTCTATTTTTAAAATGCTGATCTAAGGCATAATAATCTAAATTGGGTGGATTGAGTCTCAGCATTTCCCTACACACTTTCCTTGTGTTACACTGCTGTGCATTTACAGATACTAGGAAAACACTTTTTCTGTTTTATTTGCTTTGTTTTATTTCATGTATTTTGACACTGGATATAGAACCTAAGGCCTTATACACTTGAAGAATATGCTAGCTCTACTACTGAGCTACATCTCCACCTCCTGGTAAAAAGTTTTAGATAACTATAAAGTAAATATAACAGTATTAGCTATATTTAATTCCCCCTGACTCCCACAAGAGCAGGACTGGCCTGAGAATATTGGAGAGTTATTGATTTGCTTATTTGTTTGTGGAACTTGAGTCTGCAGCCTCATGCCATACAGCATGAAGGGGTACTTTGAAGACAGTTCGGTTAACAGAATATTTTCTTCATGAAGCCCTGGATTTGATCATGTGTACCACATATACTGGACTTGGTGAATCATACACATAGTTAGTAGAAGTAGAGAGATCAGAGCTATTCAAGGCTACTTTTCAATTTGTAGCCAGCCTGGGTTTCTTGATACTTTGCCTTGAGGAAGAAAACAAACAAGCAAAATATACAGGTATTTAATTCAGGTGAGACTAACATATACTTGTTAATTCTACCATGGGTAAAGTTGTGATTCAACTTTAATGAAGTGTCTTTAAAAGGAAAATACAGAACCATTAATCTATTCATTTAATTTGCATGAAGACAAACTGGAGTACCAGACTAATATTTGATGTGATGCTTTAAGCATATTTTTTAAATCCTTTTATAAATGGTGACCAAAGCTTTCAACATTCTAAATTAAGGAGTAGTCTGATTGTAAATGAAAATGCCAGGCTAAGCTAGCTCAGTTCTTTGTCCACCTTCATCCTAAGGGATAAATGTAGGAAGGACATAAACCTTCACCTCTCCTCCTAATGCAAAGAATCCACAATTCTTCTTATTGATTTTTTCCAACTTTGCTGCTCTCATTTTTCTTGTGATATGCAGCTCACATACAATATCTGTTCTATGCTCTTCCTGAGAAATTCAATATATCTTTCATAAAAGGACTACACTGTGTGGCTTTTCTCAATAAATGGATTTTTTAAGAAATCTGAGACACAGACTCTCAGAAGGTTATGTGTACACTGAAGTAAAACATTAGCTTCACTAGGTAAAAAAGAAACACAAACTTTGAAGACTGACCCAAATATTTAATCTGTTTTTCATGTTCAGAATTGAAAGCTTTCATCTGGAAGCTTATCTCTCAGAAAGCACTGATATCCAATGGTGTTGTTTATTAGGTTGCTATCAAAAAGAAGGCTCATTCAATACCATGCTTCCCATGGTATTGAATGTTTAGTAAGTCTCTGACAGTTTGATAGTATAGCCAATATAAAGTAAGTGAATTATTGTCATTTAACTCACTAAGGGTTGACAGGCATAACCTTTCCTCTCGGTAAAAATGTATGCTATGAATCAGGCAGACTCCGCTGTCTAGTATCTCTTATTGCCAAACACTTCAACTTATTTCCCTAAGACTCATTATTATTATTTTAACCATACTAAAATTTAAATTAAATATGCTTGGTCCATCTCTTCTTAGCTATCTTGGATTTATTTTGTAATCACCCTCATCCTTGTCTATGCCGTGACAGTGATACTATGAATATAACTTCTAGGAATAATGACTATGTATTTTATCTTGAGTTAAGGAAATGTGGAAATAGTTTAGAACATGGTACCCTGAAGATACCTGTGCAAGCTGTTGACACCTGTTCTCTGGAGATAGTGACGTCATATTCCAGAAATAGATTTCCCTTTGTGCAAAGTAAATCAAGGTGCTTGTTGTCTTAGGAGAAATCTGCTTTTCAACTGGTCACAGTAGAGCCTCTACTAGGCAGTAGAGAAGGAAAACCAGAGCTGACCAAGGTACACATGACTCTCACTGCTTTTCCAGGAGAGTGTTTTCCAGAGCATGTGATCAGTTTGAAATGGAGGACAGCTCATGATAATCTAGCTAGGCACTTCAGATTAGAGAGTGGGAGAACATGGGCCCACAACAATATAGACACACATTTGGTGTCAGAGTTCTGCTTCACAGTCATGGCTAGGTGTGATGTCAATTGTCAGATGTTTAGAGAGGTATATGAGAGTTCAGATGACTCAGTCAGAATTGATTCAATTGTCAAGGGAGCAAGCTAACCACCACTTGACTTATTATCTCCTTCCTAAAGGAAAACTCTGAATGAAATACAACCTGAAGGATGAGGAAAATCTTCTGAAAAAGTGATTTTTAAATGAACTCTAAGGTTGGGAAAAATAGAAAAATGAAAAGAGAGAAAATCATGGTGGAAAAAAAAAAGGCCATGGTCTTTATTTACTTATTTGGAGGGTGGGAGAATGTAAATAGGAAAATGAAATTGGAATTACAAGAGATAGAAAAATGAGACAAGGTTTGGTTGAATCTGCTCATTATTGTAGGGAGGAATTAGAATGAACACCTGCCTGAGTCCAATTTATTTCAGAGACACAAGCATCAATTGAGGCTTTACCATTGACTGAGTGCCACTTAGGTATTAATTTGACTAGAGGAAACACTAACAATTCTTAATCTTAGCTATCGGTATCTGAGACATGGCTCACTGGGTAAGGGAGGTCGATGCTCTTTCTAAGGTTATACATTCAGTTCCCAGGACCTATGCCAGACAGAACACAACCCAGCATCTCCAGCTCCAGGAATCAGCGCCCTCTTCTGAGCTCTGTTGGCACTGCTCTCACATTGACATATGCACAAATAGATATACACACATACACAACACACACATGAACATAAGTAAATCTTGAAGAATTTTAGCTATGAGAAATTTAAAACAGAGGTCACAAGAAAACAGATGAAGAGTTTTCTTCTGTTTTACATGATTTGGTTCAGGTTTAGCCAGGTCCCTGTCTTCAAAAATAAACCAGTGGGTGCTATCATAACAGAAATAACCCAAACATGCTAGTAAAAATGAAATCATGTTAAAAGTGAAACCTTATTCTAATTAGGAGTCTAATTACATACAGAAATACAGATGGCATGAAAGTTCAGCAGAATGGTGAAATATGTGTGAGCTTGGTTACAAGTCAGCATTTAATTAACATCACATGTAATCTTTAATATTGTCAAGATTAGAAAGAAAGGATGATAGTCTAGACTGGTTTTGTGTTCATGAACAATGGCACAGGCTGTGTCCTTTAAGTCAACATTTAGGGAGAGTTCTTTATTAACCACCTTGTGCCTATAGTTGAACAGGACCAAAACCAGATACATTGTGAGAAGGGATATGTGGAGTAAAAGGGAGGCTGAATGATTGAAACTGTCACTGAAAATAAAGAACCACCTACAGTGTCTATCTGTGTAGTCCATCCCACTTTGCTCTCTCTCTTCTGAACCCAGATGCCATGTGACCCGCCACACTCTAGCTCTTGCTGATATACCTTTTATGTCTGCTGCAGTGTCTTTCCCACTATGATAGACTACATCCCCCAGGAAGTGTAAGCCAACATCTATCCTTTCTCACCTATGTTGCTTTGGCTGGATTATTTTATCACAATAACTGAAAAAGAATTAGTATACCATTGCTGCATCTCTGAAATACTGCGGCAACATCAGAAGAGGCCTTTCTAAGCCCTTCTTTCCTTCCTACAATTGTGCAAATTCCCAAACCATGGTTATTCACTTAGAGTACCCTAGAACACTTTGTTCTGCTGTCTAAACCATCCTTAGTTTCATTTAGACTAAGAGCTAATTTCTTATGGTTGTGTGTACACATTTTTCTGTAACTTCCTGTTCTTGTCTGTGACTCTCTACCTGTCTCAGTTGGTGGCTCTTCATAATAAGCTCTGCATATGATCTTCCCTCATGGGTTTTCATTGCCTTTCTGCTGTTTCAGCTTCTTTTTCTTTAGAAATCTGCAGAGCCCATTCTGGACATTTTTCACCCAGCCATCAACTTCTCCATAAATCAGTACACTTTGTCTTGTTTTTCCCTCCCTGTCCCTGCACAATCTCCATAAAGCATGTCACTGTCACGTGCATCTGAGGAATGTCTAACTCTCCGAGAGAGCACAGGATCTGGGGAAGCAGTGTTTCTATTTGGGTCACTCATTCATCTGTTTCATTCACTGCTACAGCAGCATCTCCTAGCAAGTGGTAGACACAATATTTCCTCTCAATAAGCAATTATTTATCATTAGTTTTGTTGTCATTTTGAATATATATGAAGTTGAAACTCAAGGCAACACAGATCCTTAAGTTAAAGGGAAAAATACTGAAGAAAGATTCCTTACTACCAGGACAGCCTAATTTCAAAATCAACAGAGGATGCAAATAGATTACTCCACAATGCAAGTGCCTGATAAGCAGAGTGAAAAATTGCTCATAATTGCTAGTTCTTAAAACAAACAAACAAAGCCACAATAAGAAGCCCTAAACACCCTCCTGTTTGGCCTTTGTCACTAAAGATATCATGGAAAATAGTAAGATTCCTTAAGTGTTAAACAGGCCTCTGTATGGTCTAGTAATCCCTCCTACCTTTATCTTTAGAAGAATTAAACACAACATGTCATGAATAGGTATTTGTGCACCAGTGTGTACCCAAAGTAAATATATACTATCACTATTTTAGTAGCTACCAGATACAAATATCCCAAGTGCCTATCTATTGATGAATGTTTCAACAAAATATGGCATATTCGTCTATGGGAATATTATTACTATCCTACCACAAATGCCAATCAAGTTCTGCTGCATGCTGAATGATGGGTGAATTTTGAAAATGTTCACATTAACTGAAACAATCCAGATATAGAAAGATACCATGTGATGGTTCTATTGACACAGTTGAGAATCACCCAAGAGACAGTCTCAGTGAGAAATTGTCTAGATCAAGCTGACCTGGGGTAAGTGTGAGAGATTGTCCTGATAACTAATGTTAATACCCACTGCTCGTGTGTGTGTGTGTGTGTGTGTGTGTGTGTGTGCATGTGTGTGTGTTCCCTGCCTTGACTTCCTTGCTATAATGAACTGGAACCTGTAATCATGAGCTGAAATAAAGCCCTTATTACCATAGTTGCTTTTTGTTAGTGTATCACAGCAACATAAATGAAATTAGTACATGCCATTTATATGCAATTCTCAGCACATCAATTTCATGGAATGAGTAAGTACGGTAAGTGGCACCAGACACTGGAACAAGAGCAGCAAAACCTGGTGTTCCATGGCAGAGAGATTCAGTATGTGGTGAGATGAAAATTCTGGAGAAAGTTGTCCATGAAGGTGGCACCAAGTATGGATTCGAGTTTAAAATTAGATTCAGTGTAGGATACGGAACTTTGAGATGGGAAGCAGTGGCAATGGGCCAGGACTGAAGTTTGAAGATAAGATTTCCCTCTTCAGTACATCTGTGGTCTTAACTTTAAAGGAAACCCATTATTATCCAGGTGGAACAGAATATAGTCAGTGTTAGTGGGGCAGAGAGCTGTGAGGAAGTCCAACCAGGAGAGACAGGAACAAGGCCCCATCAAGACAGCACAGCAGAGGGACCTTGAAAAG
Organism: Rhynchomys soricoides; assembly: GCA_019843965.1. Classification (NCBI taxonomy): domain Eukaryota; kingdom Metazoa; phylum Chordata; class Mammalia; order Rodentia; family Muridae; genus Rhynchomys; species Rhynchomys soricoides. The sequence continues at coordinate 1,685,713 of JADRCH010000101.1, read as the reverse complement.
CCCCAAATGTTACAGTGTAATGTTTGAAGCAAGTTTGACTAGAAAGTAAATATTAAAAAATACTTTTGCTTTGAATTTTGAGCACCCAACTTAATATGGTGATATTAAACAGTTGAACAGTTGTTAGTAACTGTATGCTCATATTTTATAGAAATTAACGGAAAACTTAGGATTCTGTCTGCTTGATGTCACCAAATAAATGAAGGAATCCCCATATGAGAGACACAAAGACACACAGTGTGCTAGAAAAAGCACTTCTAGGCAGTGTTGAAATGACCAAACGCCAACATGAATTCTTTATGTCTTAGCAGAGAAATTTGCACTTTGAAATTCTAAGTCCAATATTTGTGGAAGGATATTGTTACTCACTGAAATCTCTTTTTAACTGTTTGTAAAATTCTCAGTTTGCTGGAAAAGTATCATGAAAATAATAAAATTTAAGATGACTACTATTTTGGGCAAATAACAGAATAAATGGTATTAATTTTTAATGCCACAAATACAATAAAAAATTAAAACATGTTTATTTATTTATTTATTTGCTATGTGTAGAGATTCCTATGACTCAGCACAAGCATAGAGATCTGAGTACAACTTGCAAGAGTCAGTTCTCTCCTACCATGTGAATCTGAAAAATTGATCCTAGGTCATGCAGCTTAACAGCAGTTATCTACTGATCCAGCTGGCTGTCCTACCTTCATCTTTGAACGTACTTAGGAAGAGATCAAGCCCTAAATTAACAAAACAAAACAAAATGTCTCTTTGATACTCTATATCTTTGTGGTATCTTAGTATGCATGGCCTCTGGTAATATTGAATGTCAATAAAGTTTTCACTGTGTTTTCATATATCAAGTAGAAGTCTATTACAATTTTAAATCACACCACCCATCTAAAAATACATATATTTTTGTTCTTTGGATGAATTAAGAATTATCAGAATTGATGTTTTCTTCCATTATGTGAGAAACATGGAATGATAAGGTTTTCTATCAGTAAACATTAAAATTTATAACTGTACATTTAAAAATCTAAGTGACTTCTGAGAACCTTTCTGTTCGTTTTATGCTTGGATACACATAAGAAACAATTTCCCCCACTGTCTTACACTAAGAGGGAGCAATGGTACACTGCCAATATAGATTCCTATCATCACTTAAATTATTCAGACTGTTATTGACCAGTGATTACTATGAGCAAATCAATTAACACGGGATTTGTACAAACTCAAAGTTTGGCTTTGGAAGTTTCAGGTTATTTTGAAGCTTTCTGGTTGTCAGTGAGTAAAAATCCTACTTCAGTATGGACTTTTTTGTCTTTGAATCAATTGACCACTGTTGCCTAGAGCCCTGGCATCCTGAACAAGACTTCTTAACCTGGAGTAGCAAAAGAAACTCATGAACACTCTTGTCCTATATTTGATTATCAGAGAAATATGTTCCTAGCTTTATCAGAAATATTATCAGTGGGATAGGCATTGGACAGCTAGAGACTAGGGGACAAATTGGGCTCCTTAACTCCTAAAATTCAAAGGAATCTGAGCCAGAAAATGTTTTGTGCCTGACTTGTGTCTTGAGCATCACAGCAGGGTTTTAGATGCTTCATCCTTGTTGCTGTGGCTCTGTTCTCCTGAACATCTACAGCTTTGTGCTGCTTCAAGAGTCATAATTAGAGGCAGGGCTCAGTATTTGCAGATCTGGAATGACATATCCTGTACCTTGCTCTGTGTACGGCAAGGAATCTAGGGACATGCAGAGGAGGCATTCTCTGCATTGATAGCATCCACAGGAAGCTGGGATACCCTGAATGCTTTATGCTAGCCTGAGGAAAGCACATTCAGCATTAAGAAAGTTCTACACCAAGAGGACAGCACCAACATTTTAGTAACGACTACCTGTTTAGTAACTGCCACCTGTTAGTCCTCTGGATTTAACCTTATACCTGCTATGTTTGATTTTTCTCTGAAGCCAGATTCTTTTTTTTTTTACACATTAAGACAAATATGGGCATAAGTTGTTATGTACACATAAGAAAACAATCACTGTTCAACAGACTTCTCTTGGCATTTGCTACATCTTGAAATGCTTCCCTGATGTGGGGTTATAATCCACTATGTCAATACTGAACAAACATAATTCTTCCTTTAACCTAAATGATGTCATTTTAACTACAGTGCTGCTTTTATTATTCATAAAATATTATAATTTTATACATGAAGTTACATTCATGGACCACAAGTTAAATAAGCATAATTTAAATTTTAGCAACTGTTGGACCCCCAAAGGTCGCAACTACTGGTAGTTCCCCCTCACACAGACACGGAGATCGAGAGCGATGCAATCAGCAAGAGGTTTATTATTTTTATTATTTCCAATGCATTGGGGTCACCCTGTACGAGAGACAGAGATGACCCCCAATTCCTAAAGCTCACACTTTTTAATACATTCTTGAGGCAGATTCTCGTCACAGCCTGAGTTAGTTGTTGACCTTTCACACAATTAGGGGATTCTTAGTGAGTCATCTCTGTGGTTATTCTTTACCCCAGAGCCAGTCACTGTGGTTATTCTTTACCCCAGGGCCATTGTTGTTCAGGAGAGCCTATGTTGACAGAGAATACCTGCTGGCCAGTTGGCCTTATCTCTAGGGAGGGGAAGGATGCCCCTTTCTTATGTCCCACAGGAAATATCTGCTAGCTAGGTGGCCCTATCTCCAGAGAGGGGAGGAAGGGAGGAATGCCCCTTTCTTATGTCCCATAGGAAATATCTGCTAGCTAGGTGGCCTTATCTCTGGAGAGGGGAGGAGGGGAGGAAAAGCATTTCTTTCATTCCCCCCTTTTTTCTTGGTAGTATTTCAATCATGAAATTACAACTCATTTTGATCTAACCCTAGGTACTGTTGCCGTAGCATCATAATCTGCACCATGCTTATGTGCTCCCTAATGAAAGCCATTAAGCGATTTAGGATGCAAGATCCAAAGGTTAAAAGCAGTACTAAAGTTATTAGGGGTCCTAGGAGGGTGGAAATTAAAATGGTGAGCCAGGGGGAAGAACTGAACCAGGATTCAAACCATCCCTGACTCTGTTCTCTTTTTCTTTTTGCTAGTCCCTCCCTCACCTTGGCCATTGAGTCTTTTACTACTCCTGAGTAGTCTACATAAAAGCAACATTCTTCTTTTAGGGCTGCACACAAGCCACCCTACTGGAGGAACAAGAGGTTGAGTTCCCTTCTGTTCTGGAGGACTACCTCGGATAAGGACGTCAGAGATTCTTGGAGTTTTGAAATAGAATTTTCCATTTGTTCAATGTCTAGGTTTATAGCCTCTCTTAGTCCCTGATAAGTCTGATGATGTGATATTAATGCTGATGATCCTGTAGCAGCTCCTGCCGCACCTAACCCTATACCCAGTAAAACAAAGAGTGTTATTCCTGCGTTTCTCTTAACTCTGATAGGTCCTCCCTCCCAGTAAGACAATAACTCATCTTATGGGTGATACATAAGCCGAGGGATCAATTGTACTAGTATACAGAAATCCTGAGTTGTATTAAGAACTTGGAGGTTGACATAGGGAGTAATCCCGGAGGAGCAAGCCCACCATCCATCTATAGGGGGAAGTAAGTAACCTGAGGAGGGGACAACAGTCCATGTCTGATTGCAGAGATGCTGGTAGGTCGTGGGGAATTTTCCCACACACAGTCCTTGGCCAGACACAGCAGACAGAGTAAGTTTGACATTCTACTGCTGTCACCACCGGCCTGCCTGGGCCTTCCCTGTCAGGTTAACTGTCCCCACATATGCTATTTCTTCATAGTAAGGGGGGGGGGCACATCATAGCAGAGCAAGCAGGATTCAGTGGCCTTTGGGTTAGTGGCATTTATGACTTGAAATGCTCCTCTGATTAAGTTAGTCAGGTGAAAGTTCTCTAGAGGGGTGGGGGAGGCTTTAAGAGTTGTTATTTCTAAAGCCCTCGAGGGGGTTGTAGGGGGATTTGGTTTTCAGAGAGGGTTTTTTGTCTGGTGGGGGCATCTGCATCTATTGCCACTAAGGCCCTATTTGGGCACGAGGGGACAGTGGAAGTCTCAACCTGGAGCTTGACTGTAAACCAAACCCCATTGTTGTACCCTTTCTTATATAGCCTTAGCTGTCAGGTTTTTCCCCCCACCCATCCTGCCCTGAACCTTTTCCCTTCCTCTATGAATCTGATAGTGAGAGGATTACAGACATAATTAAGGCAGGGCCCCCACCCCTTCCAGGGCCCCATGGGCTCTGCCACAGCAACCCCATATGCTACATAAGGGAGCCCTGAGCATCTACTGCTTGCGAGACCTGGTCCCGTGGAGGCTCTTTGTACAGTAATCAAATCCCAGCTTGATTTGGGATTCCAGTATGTAGTTCCCGAAGTCTCACGCCCCCAGGAAGCACAATAATAGGATTCCAGGCCTCCACACCTTTTAGCTAATGACCTACTCCTTCCTCCCCTGGGGCAGACATAAAAGTGTGTTTCTTGAAGGCGACTCCTGTGGGAAGCCGCCCGAGTCGCACCCACATTTGCCATTACAAGATGGCACCTACATCCGGCTGAGGACAAGTTGTAAACAGGCTAGTGCGCATGTACCTGGTAATTTTCCACCTCAGAGTCTCAGCCTCTCTCGTGGCGTCATCTGGACTAATGTGCGGGGAGCCAATGGGAAGCTCCACGTCCCAGGCAAGCGCTGTGACCTATATAAGGGATGGGTGTTCTATTGTTCAGGGTCTCCACTCGTGGCAAGCTTATGCTCTCCCTCTCAAGATGCATTAAAGCTTTACTGCAGAAGGATCCTTTGTGTGCCGCGTTGTTCTTGCTGGCGAGACGGTGCGGGACATCTGGTGCCGAAACCCGGGAACTTTGTCATCATCAAGCACCTTTGGAGACCCCCTGGAAACAGGGAGGATTCAGAACTGCAGGGAGGTAGGTTCGGAAAGGCATGTTGACCCTGGGTCTTGATTTGGGATTGCCCCCTTTTTGGTCTAACGCTGTTGAAGCCTTGCTAATTGTGTTAAGTGCCCTCATTTTGGTTTTACTGTCTTTGTATTGCTGCGAACAAGGTGAGGCCTGTGTAGATGCTGTAAGGGAGGGGCAAATCACCCCTGAAAGGGTCCAGGACACCATGTCAGAATCCGAACGGAGTGAGAGGATGGGTACCCAAAAAGAAAGAGATCTCAGCAAGGGAAAAGGACCTCCTGGTAAGTCTAAGGACGAGGGAGAGATTAAAGACAAAATGAAAAAAAACTGTCCCCCCGACAAGGCTGTGGGCAGAAAAACGATTCTCATACCCAAGAAAAAAGTAAAAAGAAGGGGGGAGAGCCTCTACCCAGTTCAAGACCTTGAGGCTCTTCAATTGGAAACTTCAGACACTGACCCCCTTAGCTCTAGTGAGGAGTCAGAGCTAGAAGAGGAAGCAGCACGGTATGAGGAAGATTGGCCGCCCCGCAATGGGCAGATGAAGCGGCCGCCTTCTTTGGCCCCTACGCGGACCGTGCCTTCCGCTCCTCCCCCTTATGAGACGTGCCCCAACCCCTTTTCTTTTCTCTCTGACAAGGTTAGGAGAAAGGTACAAGCCGCTTTTCCATTTTCGAGGTAGATGGTGGAGGGCGAGTTCATGCCCCTGTTGAGTACAGCCAAATTAAAGACCTGGCTGAAGCAGTCCGAAAGTATGGGGTAAATGCTAATTTTACTATAGTAATGTTAGAGAGATTTGCCGGGGCGTCCATGACTCCCGCCGGTTGGCAGATGCTGGCCAAGGCTGCGCTCCCTACAATGGGCCAATATATGGAGTGGAAGGCTTTATGGTATGAAGCTGCACAAGCTCAAGCCAGAGCCAATGCTACGGCACCGACCCCTGGACAGAGAGATTGGACCTTTGATATGTTAACTGGCCAAGGTCCTTTTGCGGCGGATCAGACAGCTTTTCCATGGGGTGCATATGTGCAAGTTTCCAATACGGCCATCAAGGCCTGGAAGGCACTCCCCAAAAAAGGGGAAGCCTCTGGACAACTTACTAAGATCATTCAAGGTCCCCAAGAACCCTTTTCAGACTTTGTGGCCAGAATGACTGAGACTGCGGGGCGCATCTTCGGCGACCCCGACCAAGCGGCACCCCTTGTTGAACAGCTCATTTTTGAGCAAGCCACACAGGAGTGCCTCACCGCCATAGCGCCAAGGAAAAGTAAGGGGCTACAGGATTGGCTTCGAACTTGTAGGGAGCTTGGGGGGCCCCTTACTAATGCGGGGCTGGCGGCTGCTCTCATCCAGTCTCAAAAATACCCCAATAAGGGGACAGACAAAAGGGCTTGCTTCCGGTGCGGCCGACTAGGTCACCTAAAAAAAGATTGCAAGGCTCCTACTGATGAGGCCGGAGCCCCGTCTCAACCACACGGTGTCCTTTGCCCCCGCTGCAATAAAGGTTACCATAAGGCTAGTCAATGTCGCTCTGTCAGAGATATCAAGGGGCGACTCCTCCCTCCATTAGAAGAACAACCACAGAGGATGTCAAAAAACGAGGTGCTGGGCCCTCGTTCCCAGGGCCCCCAGAAATATGGGAACAGGACAGACAGGGACCAAGAGAGGAGAGACGAGCCCGGGTGGACCTGTGTGCCGCCTCCAACTTCATATTGATGCCTCAGATGGGTGTCCAACCGGTTCCTGTGATACCAATTGAATCCTTATCACCTGGAACTGTGGGTCTTATAATTGGCAGAGGATCCATGACCTTAAAGGGCCTACATGTTCATCCGGGTATAGCAGATTGTCAACATGCCCTTGAGATCCAAGTCCTGTGTTCTTGCCCGGGAGGGGTCTTTTCCATCACAAAGGGAGATCGGATAGCTCAGCTACTGCTCCTCCCGGACATTGCTGGGCCTTCAAGAGCCGGGCAAGTGAGAATGGGCTCCTATGGCACGGCCTTCTCCTTCTCTCCTGACTTAGGGTCGGAGAGGAATTTCACCTCCATCAACCCCATCAAGGCTGATGGAAACCCGTTTGATCAGTGGCTCCTTTGTGGGGCCAATGGCAGCTGTACTGACCTTACACCAATGGTAATGTTACAGGGAGGAGGGAGTGAATTGGGCCAGATGTCTTTTGACTGGAAGGGTTCCCTGAACTCGGGCTCCTTTTCCTGGAAGGCCAGCGAGGTCAGTTATCACTCATTTATCAGAAAGGGTTTCGACCCTGTTCCAGTTTGTGTTTGGCCGCCTTTTATGTGGTTAGTTAGTAATGTGAGTTTGAATGATAGCATATTAGATTGTAATTTTGCCTCTTGCTATTATACCTTGTGCTGGAATGCCACAGAGTTTCCCCTGGCTGTTGTTGTGCGCATGCCAAGATATGTGCCCGTGCCTGTAGCTACCTCTGGCACTCTTTCTATATTCAGGCAGAAAAGAGACTTTGGTATCTCTGTCATTATCATAGGTGTGGTGGCAGCGGCTGCGATTACAGGGGCCGTCACTGCGTCGGCCCTTGCGCTCTCTGGAACGATGCAGACCACCAATACCATTAATGAGTTGTCTGCAGCTGCCACCTTAGCTCTAGACAGACAGGTATCTGCCAATACTCAAGTCCAGGGGAACCTAATGCTGGTTAACCAGCACATTGATCTTATTCAAGAACAACTGGATGTCCTTTGACAGCTAGCCCAATTGGGCTGTGAACAAAAGTTGCCAGGACTCTGTGTTACTTCCATACAATATGACAGATTTACAAAAGCAGCTAACCTGTCTAAAAGTCTTTCACAGTATATGTTACAGAATTGGACCCTTAAATTTGATGAAACCCTGCGAGAACTGCGGACAGCAATTATTCAGATCAACTCCACCCGTCTTGACCTGTCCTTGACAGAGGGCCTCTCTTCATGGATTTCCTCGGCAATTTCTTATTTCAAGGAATGGGTGGGGGTGAGATTGTTTGGAGCAGCGCTCTGCTGTGGGTTGGTGTTGCTCCTATGGCTCATCTGCAAACTCAGGGCCCAGACTAAAAGAGACAAGGTGGTCATTGCGCAGGCGCTTGTTGCCTTAGAACAAGGAGCCTTGGCCGGTGTTTGGCTAATAGCAGTAGGTCGCCAGCCAGCCAGTTCTTGCACACCCGCGAGTCTAGTCTCATTGCACTGGGTAGAGTGCTTGGTCTGAGCAGCTCTTGAGGGATGTCGAGCAAAGCATCGCACAAGGTAGTTATAATTGTGGGCTGCCTTGGGAGATATGTCATCTACATGAGGGTTGAGTGCCCTAGTTTCCCTCCCTCTAAAAAACGGCACTGGGCGGGTCAGGAAGACCTCTGGCGCGCATGAGTTAGGGGTCGTCTCCTGTACAAGGCCCAACCTTTTGGTCAGGGGATTTGACCTCTGTCTCCACCCTCTTAAGAGTGTCCTACTTTGCTTACAGAAATAAAAAGGGGGAGATGTGGGAAGCCGCCCGAGTCGCACCCACATTTGCCATTACAAGATGGTGCCTACATCCGGCCGAGGACAAGTTGTAAACAGGCTAGTGCGCATGTACCTGGTAATTTTCCACCTTAGAGTCTCAGCCTCTCTCGTGGCGTCATCTGGACTAATGTGCGGGAAGCCAATGGGAAGCTCCACGTCCCAGGCAAGCGCTGTGACCTATATAAGGGATGGGTGTTCTATTGTTCAGGGTCTCCACTCGTGGCAAGCTTATGCTCTCCCTCTCAAGATGCATTAAAGCTTTACTGCAGAAGGATCCTTTGTGTGCCGTGTCGTTCTTGCTGGCGAGACGGTAGCGCGGGACAGACTCCTTAGGTGGGGGTGCCCGCATCCTATTTGATCTCCTATCCCATTCCCATGGCATAAGATAACGTTGCATGTCCCTTTTCCTTGGCACGTGGGCCTGGCCCCACCCAATTCATGAGTCAGAATGTCTCAAGTGTTTATACCAGCGGCCAGGTCACAGAGATCAAAGGTAAGGTCTGGCCACCAAAAGTAGAGGGGATGGTCAGATGATCGTTTCTGGGCCTCTAGGTCCCCTGTTTCTGCAGAAATCACTGTCTACACTTGGGTAACAGGTGCATGGGGGCTGCCATAAACGGATGTCCTGTCAAAAATCAGCATCTGGATCCCTACCAGGCCTAGGAGGGTTGTTGACATCTTCCTGGGGCTGCCGGAAGATTTTCAATTTCAAAGGATTTCCTGTGGTCTGGATCCTCCAGTCGGTGCGATCCTGGGAGGCTTCAGTCTCTGGCACAGGGGCAGGCTTCACATGGGAGGCATGTATCCAGGAGGTGATTCCTTCCACTTTGACAGCCATTGGTGTGGTCAGTAGCACCAAGTAGGGTACTTTCCAGTGAGGTTAGAGCATCTGGGCATGATGTCACCGCACATAGACCCGGTCTCCAACCTGGAACTGGGTTCCTGGCTTGTAGGCAGCTGCCAGCTGTGTCCACACCTCTCATTGTACCGCTTGCAGACCTTTTAACCTAGCATACAGATCATTATTATTATGACAAGTGGATTTTATGACGTCCCCTAAGATGGTTAGGGGTGCTGGAGTCCCATACAGGATTTCGAAGGGGGTTAGGCTGAAGCAGGATGGGGTATTTCTAACTGTAAACAGGGCAAGGGGAAGGAGCACCACCTAGTCAGCGCCAGTCTCCATGGTCAATTTAGTTAAGGTCTCTTTTAGATTTCTATTCATCTTCTCTACCTGCCCTGAGCTCTGAGGTCTGTATACACAATTAAGTTTCTAATCGACCTCTAGATATCTGGGCACTCCCTGACTTACCTGGGCAACAAAGGCTGGGCCATTGTCAGATCCAATTACCTTGGGCACTCTAAATTGGGAAAAGGTTTCTTCCAGTATCTTCTTGACAACCACTGCAGCAGTTTCCTTTTTTGTAGGAAAAGCTTCTACCCATCCTGAAAAGGTGTCTATGAAAACTAATAGGTATTTGTAGCCATACTTGCTGGGCATTATCTCCTTGAAGTTCACTTCCCAGGATACTCCTGGTCTGTCCCCTTGGTATCTCTTACCAGGGTCAGTCCTATTTTGTCATTCATTTACCTTTTGGCAAGACTCACAGCTGTGGACTATTTGTTCCACTAGGGGTCTCAGTCCTGGAATATAATACTTAGATCTCAAGGCAGTTTGGGTTAATTTGCTTACCCCCAAATGGGTCCACTGATGCATTTGCCTTATCATTGCTCCAGCTTGTCCTTGTGGCAGGATCTTTTTCCCTGCTGATGTGTACCAGAGTCCTTTTTCTTGGTCGAGTGGTTGCTAGGATCCCTTGAGATAATTGCCAAGTCTCCAGTGGAGTATTGGAGTTTGGGTCCCGAGGGATCAGGATCTTGAGTCACCATCACAGGGACTGCCTCCGAAGCTATTTTTCGGGCCTTCTGCTCTGCCATGTTGTTCCCTCTGGCTATCAAGAAGTTACCTTTCTGGTGACTTGGGCAATGTATGATGTTTACTTTTGTTGGCTCATATAGAGCTTTTAGCAGGGCCAGGATCTCAGATTTATGTTTGACCTCTTTCCCTCCCGAAGTCAGCAACCCTCGCTGTTGGTAGATGGCACCATGAATGTGTCCTGTGGCAAAGGCGTACCTGCTATCTGTATAGATGCTAATCTTTTTGTCCTTTCCTAGTTCAAGGGCCTTGGTGAGAGCAATAAGCTCTGCCTTTTGTGCCGAGGTTCCTTCTGGTAAGGCCTGTGCCTACACGACTCGCTGTCCATCCACTACAGCCGCACCTGCCTTTCGTCTTCCTTCTTTCAGGAAGCTACTCCCATCTGTGAACCACGTAGCTTCAGCATCCGCCAGGGGCTGGGCTGGTCGGACAGGTCTTTGTGCCAGCCATGTGCTTCCTCAAGCACTTGTTGACAGTCATGAATAGGAGGTTCGAGGTCAGGGTCAGGGAGCAGGGTGGCCGGGTTCAGACCCACTGGGGGAGCGAACATGATTTAGTCTGAATTAAGCAGCAAAGTCTAATAGTGGGTCATGTGGGCTTTAGTGAGCCACCAGTCAGGGGGTTGATGGACCACACACTCAAGTGCATGAGGAGCAGATATTACTAACTCTTGTCCCAAAGTCAACTTGTCTGCATCCTTGACCAGCATGGCAACTGCTGCTATAATCTGCAAACAGGCGGGCACCCTGCTGCCACAGGGTCCAGTTTCATAGATAGGTATGCCACATGCCTTTTCCATGGCCCCAGTTTCTGGGTCAGAACCCCTTTTGCTATGCCTTTGCTCTTGCCACAAATAGATGGAAAGGCTTTGTCATATCTGGGAGGACTAGAACAGGGGCTGACATTAGTGCTGCTTTAATGTCATTGAATGCCTGTTGTTCTTTCTCCCTCCAAATAAATGGTTGTTTGTCCTTAGTAAGTGGGTAAAGTGGGGCTGCCATCTCAGCAAACCCTGGTATCCATAGGTGACAGAAGCCTGCTGTACCCAGAAATTCTCTAACTTGGTCATCAGGGGACCATAAGCTCTAAGAGGGAGAATGTGAGACTGTTTGGGGGTAGTTCCTCGCTGGCTGTGGGTCCCCTGGGCCAGCCCCACTCAGTCAGGGGTAGGAATAACAGAGGAAGTGGGCGGTGCCGAGGGACCCATCCCAGGAGGCTTGGCAACTGGAATCGCCCAAGGCCCGGCCTCTGATGTTGCCTGAGACCAGACAGCAAGGGAGTATGGAGGAGGAGGTTCTTGACGGAGTAGGTCAGTATCTGAGGTGGGGAAGATATGCTTCTTGGGCGCCTTTTGACAGCCACTATAGGAGGCAGAGAGAAGGAGCTCTCTGCAGGCCAACCGGTCTGAAAAGCTGGCCATTCTGAGGAACACAGAGTTTCTCACTTATGTTTCTTAACTTTTAGTGAAAGATTATGAGCCCTAGCTCTAACATCTGTCCAATATTTAAGAGTCAAACCTAGCAGGGTCCTTACAGTCTGTCCCATTTCATCAAAAACTGTCCTCAGTCCAAGCACAAACACAAAAAGGAAGACTGAAAGTAAGATAGATGCCAATGCATCCCTGCCACAGACACTCAGCTGGAAAACAGAGGAATTCGACAGTAGTCTCCCTGCCACCATACTCAGATGAGATCGGATACTCTCTACCAGATCTCCCGGATGAGATCAAACCCTCTCAGATCCGATCTTTCAGATGAGGTTAGAACCTCACAGACCCAATCCCCCAGATGGAGTTCAGAGGATCCTCTGAGACCCTCATTGACGCGGTGGTCCCGGTACATCTACCCAATACCTTTAGCAACTACAGATACCACAACTCCCCAAGTGAGTTGTGAACCAAACCGATTAGCAGCGGCCTCCCAGAAACAGAAAGGCAGGAAAAACAGAAAAACACAAGCATGATAGATGCAGACTCATAGACACAGACAAACAAAACTGTGGTACCTGCTTGTGCTCGGTCCTCCGGTCTCAAGTCACCAGTCCAGCAAGGAGGAGTTTCCTGGCCAATGCACCAAATTGTTAGACCCCCGAAGTTCGCAACTACAGGTAGTTCCCCCTCGCACAGACATGGAGATCGAGAGCGATGCAATCAGCAAGAGGTTTATTATTTTTATTATTTCCAATGCATTGGGGTCACCCTGCACAAGAAACAGAGGTGACCCCCAATTCCTAAAGCTCACACTTTTTTATACATTCTTGAGGCAGATCTGGTCACAGCCTGAGTTGGTTGTTGACCTTTCACACAATTGGAGGATTCTTAGTGAGTTGTCCCTGTGGTTATTCTTTACCCCAGGGCCAGTCACTGTGGTTATTCTTTACCCCAGGGCCATTGTTGTTTGGGAGAGCCTATGTTGACAGAGAATACCTGCTGGCCAGTTGGCCTTATCTCTAGGGAGGGGAAGGATGCCCCTTTCTTATGTCCCACAGGAAATATCTGCTAGCTAGGTGGTCCTATCTCCGGAGAGGGGAGGAGGGGAAGAAAAGCATTTCTTTCACAACATTTTTATAATTCATGAAATGGTAGTATCATTTTATCATTTTAATTTTAACAATTTAAAATAATTTAAGCAGTAAAAATTTTTAAAATTTGCTTATTCATATTTATGTATAGAATTTTTTAAAAGAAGGAAGAATCTTTTGATGACTAAGAAGTCAAAAAGGCATATTATATTCATGTATGAGTTATCAAATGATAAATCTATATGTTATAATACATGAAATGTATTTATATGTGTATACATCATATATATATATACACACACACACACACATTATACATATAATCAATGCCTTATTGTTATACTCTTAAGTTTTCTCTCAATATTTTGTTATAATTTTTTCAATGAATAAGCAAAGAATTTATGAAAATATGTTCATATCTTCTGGGTAAATTTCCATATGTATAATTTCTAATCAATATGTAGACTATTACTTTAGAAAATATTAACACTAACTCTCCTGTAGGGTTGAGTTGTATCCCCATCAGCAGGATGAAGTAGTTCTCATTTCTGCACATACTCTTAAATAGATGCTGGCCTTGAACTTATCCCTTAAGCTGATCTGATGTGCCTACTTTTTCTTTTATTTGTATTTCCATTCGCTTATATGAAACTTGGCTGTAAGATCTCTCCTTTTTCACCTTTTTAAGTATATATGTACCTGTATTAGTGGCTCACCTGTCCATGTGGAATCAGAGAACAAGTTTAGATGTCAGACATGTCTTCTGTTTGAGACAGGATCTCTTATTTGTTGTTGTATGAATCAGGGTTTGCAGTCTTCTTCCTGTCTTTCAGAGGAGCACAAAGATTATCAGCACACACCATCTGGCTCCCCATGGATATCTGGGGAGCTGAACTCACTTCCAAGTGGTTGCAAAACAAGCTCTTTACCTACTGAGCTATCTCTTCAGCCTTTTGGCAAGTTTCTATTGGGGTCAAACTCTTTTCCTTATTGTTTTTGGATTAAAAGTCCTGTTTAGAGCAGCTTTTCACATCATGGGGGCCTCTCACGTTGCTATTTCAAGATTTAATTCTATAATCCATTTGGAAATAATTTGATCCATTTAGTGTAAATGTGTCTACACAGCCAGATTCCATCACCAGTCACGTAATTTATATTTTGCCTCTCGCTTGAGCACTGTTTTCAACCTACACTAAGTTCTTACACATCTTTAATTTATTTCTACATTTTAATTATACTGAATTGTTCTTCCTGTGTATCTTGCTGGAAGAAGGAATTTCTTATCCACACCATTGGACTATTTACTTCTTCAAATATACAGAAGTTCCCCAGGCAGGTTGTTACGCTGGATACCCTTCTCCGAATTAGAAATGAACAGATAATATCAAAGTCAAAGAGCCTTGGGAGCCAGCCAAACATGGATGTTTCTTTTTGCCCAAATCTCTCCCTTGCTAGCCTTTCTGTAATTCTGCAGATCATTACAGAGAGGATCCTGCAGGGTTGCAAGAGCTACAGCTTCTTTTCAAATGCAAATGTTCAACTGCTTAAAGTATTTCTTTAACAAAATAAAATGCAGAAAGAAGTAAATTCTTAGGCACAGCAGTCAAAATCCAGATTGATTACATTAAATCAGAGAGCCTAGAGGAGCCAGAAGAATGCCTTATGTTTTCAAAAAGATTATGTCTTTCCGTTCCCTGTGTACTTATTTCCATAAAGTCACAGTAGACTATGCCCACAGTCAGCTGGCCTCAGAGCACTGTTAGAAACTTGGTAGAAGTTCAAAACATTTTTTTTGTTTGTTTTGTTTGTTGTGTTTTGTTTTGTTTTCTTAAATGACAACATTTATTATGCAGCCAAAGATTGATATCTATTGCTAACAGGAAGAAGCCTGGAGAGGTTGTAAGACTCTGGGGAGTCTTAACTTACCGAAGACCCTCTGAATGGACACAGGGAGTCAGGGATTGATGCAAAATGCAAGAGAAATTTATTGATTCATCAGCATGTTGAGGCCGTTCTACATACCAAGATGGGAGAGTGACCCCCCAGAGCCCATTCAGGGACCTTAAATAGGATTTTAGAGCAGCCGCCATTAGGTACAATGTGATTGGCAAAACAGTGTGACTTTTAAACTGATTGGTCTTTAGGGAATGAGGTAGCAGGGGCTTAATCAGCCCTTCCCTCCAAGCCTACGTGCTTTCTAACCTGTTTCTTCTGTGTGCTCAGAGGGGGGAGGGGACCCTGGTGGAGTATCTCAATGTTCCCGAGCTGACCTTTCAAGGTATGGTGTCTTTTTTTTTTTTTTCAGCATGCTTACTTCTTGTAGGAGCAAACCACCGTACACTATTTCAGACACTAATAAATATCCTGTAGAGCAATGGCCTGGAGCAAAATCTATCTGATGTCAACCCCAAGAGTCATGACTGTAATTGTCACAGTGACTTAAAACTTTTAGGAATAAAAAGATGGTTCATTTGTATAGAAGAGGTGTCTTATTCCTAACACATCTGATAAAGAAAGGCATTTAACCCTGGAGGCAAATTCATTTGTTCAGGGTTAATCTATTACACCCAAAGATCTAATTCCTAAAGAAACAAGGAGAGAGAGCATTCTTAACTTAAAGTGCTTTTCTGTTTCTCTTTTTCAGCCTACTTCTAACTGTACTCAACCAGGTTGGATTTTCTTTCCTAATTCTCTAGCTCCCAAGAGAAGAAATGGCTGACATGTCCACCACACTCAGATTTGGATGTTTTGATTGATTTATAATTAGTTTAAGATTTATTTTATTTTTAAATATGTGTGCTTGTGGAGGCATGTTTCCATGAGTCCACATATCCTTGAAGGTCAGAAAAGTATGTCAGATTCCCTGTAACTGGAGTAATAAGTGGTTGTGGTTCTTGGACCCAAAGTTGATAGCAGTATTTGCTCTTAACAGCTGAGCCATCTCTACAATCATGATATCTAAGTTTTAGACAACAGAAATAGGCCAGTTTTACTTAAAATTAACTTCATTAATGGGTAGTAAATGAGGACTTTTAGCAAATGTATATCATAGTAAGTATGGATTTGCCCCTAGGTATGCAAAGAATTCACTACTATAGCTATGAAGTCAGCCATTAAAGTGACAACAGATAAAATTAAAGTCTGTCTCATAGTTGATAGTGACAATATATAGAAGAAACAGTGTTGGGAGCCGCCTGAGCGCCCACATCCGCCATTACAAGATAGCGCCTACATCTGGCCGAGGACAAGTTGTAAACAGGCTAGTGCGCATGCACCAGGTAATTTTCCACCTCAGAGTCTCAGCCTCTCTCGTGGCGGCATCTGGCCTGGTGTGCGGGAGCCAATGGGGAAGCTCCATGTCCCAGGCAAGCGCTGTGACCCATATAAAGGGCGAGTATTCTATTGTTCTGAGTCTCCACTCGTGGCAAGCTTATGCTCTCCCTCTCAAGATGCATTAAAGCTGTTCCTGCAGAAGGATCCTATGTGTGCCGCGTCGTTCTTGCTGGCGAGACCGTAGCGCGGGACATCTGGTGCCGAAACCCGGGAAACTTTGTCATCATCAAGCACCTTTGGAGACCCCGTGGAAACAGGGAGGATTCAGAACTGCAGGGAGGTAGGTTCGGATAGGCATGTCGATCCTGGATCTTGATTTGGGGTTGCCCCCTTTTTGGTCTAACGCTGTTGAAGTTTTGCTGATTGTGTTAAGTGCCCTCATTTTGGTTTTACTGTCCTTGTATTGCGGCGAACAAGGTAGGGGCTATATAGATGCTGTAAGGGAGGGGCAAATCACCCCTGATAGGGTCCAAGATACCATGTCAGAAACCGGACGGAGTGAGAGGAGGGGTACCCAAAATCTTAGCAAGGGAAATGGACCTCCCGGTAAGTCGAAAGACGAGGGAGAGATTAAAGATAAAATAGGAAACTGTCCCCCTGACAGGAATGTGGGCAGAAAAACAATTCTCATACCCAAGGAAAAAGAAAAAAGAAAGGGGGAGAGCCTCTACCCAGTTCAAGACCTTGAGGCTCTTCCATTGGAAACTTCAGACACTGACCCCCTTAGCTCTAGTGAGGAGTCAGAGCTAGAAGAGGAAGCGGCGCAGTATGAGGAAGATTGGCCGCCTTGTAATGGGCGGATAAAGCGGCCGCCGCCTTTGGCCCCTACGCGGACCATGCCTTCCGCCCCTCCCCCCTATGAGATGTGTCCCAACTCCTCTTCTTTTCTCTCTGATAAGGTTAAGAGAAAGGTACAAGCCGCTTTTCCAGTTTTCGAGGCAGATGGTGGAGTACGAGTTCATGCCCCTGTAGAGTACAGCCAAATTAAAGACCTGGCTGAAGCGGTTCGAAAGTATGGGGTAAATGCTAATTTTACTATAGTAATGTTAGAGAGATTTGCCGGGGCGTCCATGACTCCCGCCGATTGGCAGATGCTGGCCAAGGCTGCGCTCCCTACAATGGGCCAATATATGGAGTGGAAGGCTTTATGGCATGAAGCTGCACAAGCTCAAGCCAGAGCCAATGCTATGGCACCGACCCCTAGACAGAGAGATTGGACCTTTGATATGTTAACTGGCCAAGGTCCTTTTGCGGCGGATCAGACCGTATTCAGGCAGATAAGAGACTTTGGTATCTCTGCCATTATCATAGGTGTGGTGGCAGCAGCTGCGGTTACAGGGGCCGTCGCCGTCACTGCGTCGGCCCTTGCGCTCTCTGGAACGATGCAGACCGCCAATACCATTAATGAGTTGTCTGCAGCTGCCACCTTAGCTCTAGACAGACAGGTATCCGCCAATACTCAAGTCCAGAGGGACCTAATGCTGGTTAACCAGCACATTGATCTTATTCAAGAACAACTGGATGTCCTTTGACAGCTAGCGCAATTGGGCTGTGAACAAAAGTTGCCAGGACTCTGTGTTACTTCCATACAATATGATAGATTTACAAAAGCAGCTAACCTGTCTAAAAGTCTTTTACAGTATATATTACAGAATTGGATCCTTAAATTTGATGACACCCTGCGGGAATTGCCGACAGCAATTATTCAGATCAACTCCACCCGTCTTGACCTGTCCTTGACCCGAGGGCCTCTCTTCACGGATTTCCTCAGCAATTTCTTATTTCAAGGAATGGGTGGGGGTGGGATTGTTTGGAGCAGTGCTTTGCTGTGGGTTGGTGTTCCTCCTATGGCTCATCTGCAAACTCAGGGCCCAGACTAAAAGAGACAAGGTGGTCATTGCGCAGGCGTTTGTTGCCTTAGAACAAAGAGCCCCGGCCGGTGTTTGGCTGTCCATGCTTAAACAATAGCAGTAGGTCGCCAGCCAGACAGTTCTTGCACACCCGCGAGTCTAGTCTCATTGCACTGGGTAGAATGTTTGGTCTGAGCAGCTCTTGAGGGATGTCGAGCAAAGCATCACACAAGGCGGTCATCATTGTGGGCCACCTTGGGAGATATGTCATCTGCACGAGGGTTGAGTGCCCTAGTTTCCCGCCCTCTAAAAAACGGCACTGGGCGGGTCAGGAAAACCTCGGGCGCGCATGAGCTTAGGGGTCTTCTCCTGTACAAGGCCCAACCTTTTGGTCAGGGGATTTGACCTCTGTCTCCACCCTCTTAAGAGTGTCCTACTTTGCTTACAGAAATAAAAAGGGGGAGATGTTGGGAGCCGCCTGAGCGCCCACATCCGCCATTACAAGATAGCGC
>JADRCH010000101.1:1635214-1662113 GCA_019843965.1 Rhynchomys soricoides | reverse complement strand
GATATCTTTCACTCTGTTCACAGACATGTAAAATCTGGGAGAATTTTTTGTGGGTGTTGGGCCACTTTGTGTTGGAGATAGCCATCTTGCTCTTCCTGGGTTTCTAAGCTCTTGGTGTCCAAAGTTCTTATTTATGTTTAGGAGTCGTCTTTCTTTTCTGTTCATTCCTGATACTCTAGTGAGATGCTGACCTCAAGTGGATTCTGAATGCTTTTCTTGAAAAACAAATTAGGCACTTTCTCACTTAAGGAATGCATGTCCATGTGTGAGAAGACTCTACCTTTACATCAACACTGTGTCATGTGTCCCATCCCTTATCAAGACAGGAGGGAGAATATTTCCACCACTTCCTCAAATGCCTTCACATTCCTTGCTGTCCTTTGAAGTCACTGACTCATGCCTATACCTTTCTGGATGCAGCACACAGCCTCATTCTGCCTTTGGTTAGTATTGTGTATCTATGACTATATTCATGGAATGAGGAGATAGATTCAGACACTTCTGTGTCTTATTTCCTCTCAGTAATATTTTCCTGAGAGTTGTCCATGAGACTCTGTTTGAATCCACACAAAGTTGTGTGGTACTCCAGTTACAGCTCTTCATACTGCAGAAAACCCTCTGCCTTCCTAGGCCACAGGCATTGCATGTGTTGGTGTTCAGCCCTTTTTTTGTAAGGTTGGGATATTTCCTCTACTCAATTGGTCTTTTCACTCTTTTCCTACTGAAAACCAGTTTTTATTTCATTGAAATTCAACTTACGGTTTTTATTTTCATCCCAAGTCAAACAACAACAACACAAACACCCCTGCACTTCCAACATTTTATAAGCATGGATTCTGATTTTGTGGTGTGATGCATCTGTCGTACTTTCTTTCCTGTGTGAGCAGAAGAATCGATGGCAGTTTCCTCTCACAGTTGACAGCTGATATCCGGTTGTTCTGAAGCCATTGGCTGAAAAGGTTCCCTTTCCCCATTGAATTACTTTGATACCTTTTTTTAAAAAAAATCAATGTCCAGTTGAGTAGGGCTGGCTTTCTGTGTCTATTATGACCAGCTACTTTCATGGCAATAGTCTGTCAGATGCTACAAAGTAGGGGATGCCAATTCCTGAATATATTCTATAAGGCAAAATTGCTTTGGCTCTTTTAGGTTCTCTGTGTCCTTATATCCTTACATGTCTTTTCTTTTCTTTTTTTCTTTTCTTTTCTTTTTGGTGTGTGTTAGGGTTTTACTGCTGTGAACAGACACCATAACCAAAGCTAGTCTTATAAAGGACAACACTTAATTAGGGCTGGCTTACAGGTTCAGAGGTTCAGCCCATTGTTATCAAGGTGGGAGCACGGCAGCATCTAGGCAGGTGCTCCCATGGTGCATGGTGCAAGAGGAGCTGAGAGTTCTACATGTTCATCTAAAGACTGCTAGCACAATACTGGCTTCCAGGCAGCTAGGACTAGGGTATTAAAGCCCCTCCAACCCCCCAGTGACACACTTACTCCAACAAGGCCTCATCTACAAAGAGTGCTACTCCCTGGGCCAGGCAAATACAAACAATGACAGTGTGTGTGTGTGTGTGTGTGTGTGTGTGTGTGTATGTGTGCATGTGTATGCATGTTGTATGCATGTGTTTATACATATAAGAGGGAGTAAGCCACCTGTGCAAGCATGTATGAAGTCTAGAGACAGAAATGGTACCTTCACTCTCTACATTAATTTTGGATACAGTCTCTCACTGGTCTCTAATTTCTTGTCTAGACTGACTGGGCAGCATAGCCCCAGGATACTCTCATGTCCACATCCTTGGCTCCAAAGTCGCTGACATGTTCCACAGTGCCCAATTTTTGCACATAAGCTCAGTATCAACCAGGTGTTTACGTTTGTTAGTCATCTCCCAACTCACTTCACATCTTTAAAGCTACCAGTGTATGAATTCCAACTTCAAAAACAAACACACACACAAAACCTTCACTCATCTTGACAGGGTTTATACTGAATCACAGATCAATATATGAACCATTGATAGTTTACTGTTTCCAAACCTGGGGCTAGTCTGCTACTCCATTTACTTAGCTCTTAGGTGTGGATCAGTTTTCCTCAGCCAAGTTTTTGTGTTCCTTGAATGTGAGGTTTTATTTGGTGATAAGTGATGTCTAGTTGAGGCTCTGTCTCCTCCATTGTTGATGTGGTGATATGTCATGTATGTATATATTTTATGAATGTCCTATTGTATTTGTTTTTCACAAATGGTTCATAGTTTTGGCTTTCCCTCCCTGAATTTGCTCCCTCACCCCTCCTCCCTCCTCCTCCCGTTTTATCCTCCCATTCTAAGCCCCCACCCCATCCATCTACAACTATTCTATTTATCCTTCCTAAGGAGATCATCCCTCCCATCTAGTCCTTCACTCTATAGCTAATCTCTCTGGATGTATAGATTATAGCCTGCCTATTTATGACTTAATAGCTAATACCCACATTTAGGCAAATAGATGCCATGTTTGCCATTTGGAGTCTGGCTTACCTCACTCAGGAAAATTATTTTTCTGTCTCCATTCATTATGAATAGAGCAGCAATGAATATGGTTGAGCAGGTGTCTCTGTAGTAGGATGTAGAGTCTGTGGGCATGTGCTCACAAGTGAGATATCTGGATCTTGAGGTAGATCCATTCCCATCTTCCTGAGGAAACATGACACTGATTTCCACAGTGGCTATACAATTTAGCACTCCTATCAGCAAAGCATGAGAGTTCCTCTCATTCCACATGCTTGCCAGCATGAGCTGTCACTCATTTTATTGATCTTGGGTCATTTTGACTAGTATAAGGTGACATCTCAAAGAAGTCTTGATTTGCATTTCCCAGATGGCTAGGGATAGTGAATGTGTGTTTAAGTGTTTCTCAGCCATTTGTGCTATATTTTGGTGAATTCTGTTAGATCTGTGGTCCCTTTTTAATTGGACCATTAATTTTCTTGATGTCCATTTTTTAGTTCTTTGTATGTTTTAGATATCAGCACTCCATATTATGTGTAGCTCGTAAAAATCTTTGTACTCAACTGTTTTGTCCAAATAACCATGTCCTTTGTCTTATAGAAGCCTTTTCTGTTTCATGAGGTCCCATTTATTAATTGTTGTACTTAGTATCTGTGCCAACAATATTCTGTTCAGAAAGTCGTTTTCTTTACCAATGAATTTAAGACTATTTTCCACTTTCTCTTTTAACAGATTCAGTTTGATCCATTAGTAGTTACACAATATTCAGGGACATATGTATGAATCTATTTGCATTCTTCTACATGCAGTCATTCAGTTTGAATAGCATAATTTGTTGAAAATGCTACCATTTTTCCAGTGTGTATTTCTGGCCTCTTTATCAAAAATCAGGTGTCCATAGGTATAGAGCTTTTTGGCTCAGTCCATTGATCAATGTGTATGTTTTTAAGACAATTCCATGATGTTTTAATTACTATAGCTTTGTAATACAATCTGAGGTTGGAGAAGGTGAGGCCACTGAAGAAATCAGCTCAGTAACTTTGGAATATTCCACCAGACCCCTCCCCTCCTAGAATGGAAAGGTCACAGTACTTAGGCATCTCTCCCTTTTGGAAGAGAGAGGCTAATTGCATTTCTCAGACCACAGATGGGGGATGACCATCTGGCTACCTTCAGGTAGGGGAGGCACCCAGAGCATGTAAACACAGTCTGCAGGGCAGACCAGCCATTCATACAGTTCAGTTTAAAAGTCACACTGTTCTGCCAATCATGTTGCACCTAGTGGCTGTAACTTTGAAAACTGTATAAAGGCTCACCATATGGGTCACGAGGAGTCACAACCTCTCTTTTGGGTGTGGTATAACCCCTATGTGTTGGAATAATAAAATCCTCTTGCTAATTGCATTGATCATAGACTCCGTGGTGTTTCCTCAGGGGTCTCCAGAAAGCTAAAGCCTCCCCAGAGTCTTTACACCACCAGAAGTCCTTTTATTGTTAAGGATAATTTTAGATAGTGTGTGTGTGTGTGTATGTGTGTGTGTGTGTGTGTGTGTGTGTGAGTGTGTGTGTGTTGTCCATATGAGACAGAATATTTCAAGTTCTGTGAATAATTGTGTTGGAATTTTGATGGGGATTGCAATGAATCTGTAGATTGCTTTTGTTTGGATGGCCATTTTTACTATATTAATTCTAAATATCCTTGATGTTCTATTTTCTAAGCACTCTCAAGATCCTCTTTGTAGACCAAGCCTTCCTTCTTCCAGCCTGGGAATCAGGTAAGCAATCTTCACTCTCCTTCCTGTCCTCCAATTCCAGTTTCCTCATCTCATTCAACCCTGAAACAAATCACCTGAAGGAGTCTCCATCTCCGGTGCCACCTATTAGAGACTCCACCAAACCTCATGGCGAGTGCAGCTTTCCTCTTTCTTGTGGTCATCTTCCTTTCCCTATAGCCCACCCCATTCCTTAGTGCCACCCCCCAATTACTAAACGCAAGTTCTACCTGGAACCTTAAACCATAGGCATGGAATGTTCCTAAGATCCAGAGAGGAGAATAGAAACCAAGGAACATAATATCCACACAACAAAGACAAGAGGAAATATCAACACCTAGAATCATAATTATTCCAAATCCAAATGTCTAGACACAAACACAAAAACACAATAAACACAACCAAGAATCCAGCAATACTACTACAGTAGGCCCTGAAAATGGAACATAGCTAAAGAAAAAAAGCAAGGACTTCAAAAATACCTATTATGAACACGTTAAAGCACCTGGAAGAAGACTGAACAAATCTGTTAATAAAATTTCTAGAAACACACATAAACATTAGAATGAAATGAAAAAAAAAACAAAAACAGTACAAGACATGAAAGGAGATTTGGACTCACCAAGGGGTACCCAGACTAGGGGAAAACTGGAAATGAAAAAAAAAAAAAAGGGTCTCAGGCATTGGACACAAAATAGAAGAAATTAATACCCCAGTCAAAATACAAAATAGAATATATAAAATACTTCAGGCATAAAACATCCAGGAATTCTGGGACACCATGAAAAGAACAAACAAGAATAATAGGATTAGAGGAAGGAGAAGAAACTCAGATCAAAGGCACAAAAAAATATTTTTTCAAAAAATTATAGAACATTTTTCTAAGATATTATATTAATTAGATGTTATATAATTTTATAATGATATATATATATAATTATTACATAGTATAACTATATAAGTATTATATAATATAATTATGTATACTCACATAATAATGCTATATAATATATAATTATAAAATATGTAATTATATATTTATATAATATATAAACACACTTATATTAATTATATATTAATATATAAAATATTAATAGACACATTGCTTATAGAATATAATATAAAGTACTTCAAAAAATGTTGGCAAATGGTACTTTGAAAGTCTTAGCTCTATTAGGGCCAGGGTTGGGAACTGTGATTTGGAAAAAAAATGCTAGTTAAGGGATTATTTTAAGAAAACATAGAATACTAGAAGATATACTGGATGTACAGACTGTAGAATAAACCTGATGTTTCAAGGAGAACCCCTTGTCTTTCACTTGACACAGGATTACAATGTTGGCTTCTAACATGGAGAATGTTAAGGTGCATCTGGGGAAACTGGCTTTGGACTTGAAGAACTCTATAGGAATGGAAATTCAGTGTGGAGAGCAGGTGTTGATTCATGAGGATTTCAGGTGTGAAAACTTAATCATTTATGTGAAAAAGTATTTTTCTGGCTTTCTACTAAAATGATCACAAAATAGCATGATCACCCTAAACAATATTAAATCTCTAGGGTTGAATAAAATATTTTAAAGAAATTAAAAAGTGAGGATATAGCATGCCTGTCCTTTGGGGACTGGGTTACGTCACTCAAGATGATATCCTCAAGTCCCATTTGCTTGGAAAATTCATGATGCTTCTGTTTTTTAGTAGAGGAGTAGTATTCCAAACTGTAGATGTACCACATTTTCTTCATCTTCATTTTCTTCTTCATTTAGGGGACATCTAGGTTGTTTCCAGTTAGAGGCTATTGAGAATAAAGCTGATAATAACAGTTGAACAGGAGTCTTTGTGTGATGGTGGAGCATCTTTTGGGTACATGCCCAGGATTGGTATAGCTGGGTATTGATGTAGAACTATGTCCAGTTTTCTGGTTTCCAAATTCATTTCCAAAGTGGTTGCACAAGTTTTCACTTCTTCCAGCAATGGAGGAGTATTACCCTTTTTCCACATTCTTGTCAGCATGTGTTATTACTTGAGTTTTTGATCTTAGTCATTCTGACTGGTGTAAGATGGAACCTCAGAGTTGTTTTGATTTTCATTTTCCTGATAACTAAGAATATGAACATGTCTTTAAGTGGTTTTCGGCCATCAGAGATTCCTCTGTTGAGAATTCTGTTTTGCTCTGTACTCCATTTTTAAATTGGGTTATTAGGGTTGTTGGTGTCTAAGTTCTTGAGTTATTTATAATTTTTAGTTATTAGCCCTCTGTCAGATGTAGGGTTGGTGAAAATACTTTTCTAATCTGTAGGTTGCTCTTTTGTCCTATTGACAGTGTCCTTTGCCTTACAGAAGCTTCTCAGTTTCATGAGGTACCATTACCAATTGTTGATCTAGAGCCTGAGCCATTGCAGTTCTGTTCAGAAAATTGTCTCCTGTACCAATATGTTCAAAGCTATTTCCCACTTTCTTTTCTATGAGATTTAGTATATCCAGTTTTATGTTCAGATCCTTTATTGACTTGCACTTGAGTTTTGTTCAGGGTGATAAATATGGATCCATTTGCATTCTTCTCTATGTAGATGTCCAGTTAGACCAACACCATTTATTAAAGATGCTTTTTTTTCCCCATTGCATGGGGTTTGGCTTCTTTATAAAAAATCAAGTGTCCATAGGTGTATGGATTTACTTCTGGGTTGATTTGATTCCATTCATCCACATGACTGTTTTTGTACCAATACAATGCAGTTTTCATCACAATTGCTCTGTGGTATAACTTGAAGTCAGGGATGGTGATTCCTCCCAAATTTCTTTTATTATTCAGGATTGTTTTGGCTACCCTGTGTTTCTTGCTTTTCCATATAAATTTGAGAATTGCTCTTGAAGACCTATAAAAAATTGTGTTGGAATTTTGATGGGGATTACATTGAATCTGTAGGTAGCCATTTTCACTATGTTAATTTTACCTATCAATATGTACTTACTTATAAGTGGATATTAACCATAAAATACATGATACCCATGCTACACTCCACAGAAGCTAAATAAGAAGGAAAGCACAAGTGAGGATGCTTGAATCTCACTTAGAAGGGGGAATAAAATAGTCATAAGATACAGATAGAGGGAGGGAAATGAGGGAGGGATTCAGGATCAGGTGTGGAGATGGACAGGAGAGATGGCCACATGGCCATCAGCATGCATGAAAATATACAACTGACTAGGGTGTGGAAATGGGGAACATATCCAGGACATGATAGAGACCTGGGATAAGGGAGGCACCCGAGAAGCAAGAGGGGTGACCTTAGCTGTGACTTACAGCATTGGGGATATGGAACCTGAATAGGCCACCTCTGGATGGCATACAGGAATTCCAGTGGATCTATAGGGACTCCAACCCATCTACAAAACTTTGGACCCAAAATTTATCATGTCTTCAAGAAATGAAAGGGCAGGAGATGTAGCAGAGACTGAGGGAATGGAAAACCAATAAGGGGCCTAACTTGAGACTCATCCTATTGGTAAGCACCAATCCCTGACACTATTAATGATACTCTGCTATGCTTATGGAAAGGAGTCTAACATAAGAGGCTCCACCCAGCAGCTGACTCAGAAGGATGCAGACACCCATAGCCAAACAGTGCATGGAGCTCAAGGAGTTTTATCAAAGAGTAAGGGGAAGGATTGTAGGCTAGAAGGGGATAGGAACTCTACAGGAAGAACAACACAGTCTATTAACCTGGACCCTTGGGGCTCTCAGAGACTGAACCACCAACCAAAGAACATTCATAGGCTGAACCTAGGCCTCCCTATACATATGTAGCAGATGTGCAGCTTGGTTTTCATGTGGGTCCCAAGCAAATGGAGTTGAGGCTATCATAAAAGCTGCTATCTGTCTATAGATATATTCTTCTAGCTGGGCTGCCTTGTCTGGCTTCAGTGGAAGAGGATTCATCTAGCCCTGCAGATACTTGATGTTCCCCGGGGGGCGGGGGAACCCCAGGCAGGCCATACCATCTTAGAGGAGTGGTGGGGAAAGGATTGTGGGCGAGGGTGACCAGGAAGAGAGGAGCAGTGAGTGGGATGTCAACTAAATAAACAAAAAAGTAATAAAATAGATAAAAGTAAAAAGTAACATAAAAATCATTTCATGAGAAAGGAGTAAAGGCTATCTGTGAGAACTATCTCTGTTTAGAAACTGTATCATGCTATCTAAACTGTAGATTAAATAGAAGATATTCCTAATTATAAAAAATTACATGGGAGATATTTGTTTTGAAAGATTCAAGAACCAGTCTGCCTGGAATTTTTGCCAATGAAAATGAAGACAACAGAAGATGAGTCCCCTGCTCCAAACCACAAAGCTGTGTTCTTAATGCAACAGCTATGAGTAGTTGGTGCTTTTTAAAATCAAGGTTCTGATCACTTATTCATTATGATAAATTTCACTTGTATTTTTATTCTCCCAAGTTGGAGTCAAGTTAGTGACATAAGCATGCATCTTCTCTTTATAAATACATTTAAATGTATTGCACTTATAAGTAAAATAGGATTAAGATATTCAAATTAAATAGATTCAAATGTAATTAGTGTGTAAGGAGCAAGAAAATTAAGTTAGCAAGGAAATCAGCTAGACTATCTTTTAATTCCTGGATAATACATTGGCATTGTGAATTGCTCCAATCTCCATTACTCAGTTCCTAGATACACTGATGCATTGATGATCTGGGAAATCATGATAGACCCTGACTGCACAATCTTCCCTAAAATATTCTTTTTTATCTAGTGAAGACTTTGGGTCCCTCTGCACTTTTAGTATTCATCTGATTTTAAAACTGTTCTGTTATATCCAATTTAAAATATTGTGAGTCTACAGCAAGGAAGAGAATTATAGATGCTGAGTGACTTTGCATCTGTGTGGTAGGATTTTAGAAGAGCTGATTATACTGAGGACTAGACTGCTTGCCATTAATCCCCACCTCTGGCCCACCTCTCACATTCTATGAAGGGTAATCCTTCATGCAAGAAAAAGCTAAAGCAATGGGAAAGCCTCCACCAGCTTCAAATGCACACAAGGATATCAAATCAGAAAGAAACAACACAGAAACAATAAAAGTAGTATTTATAATCATGATTGTAGACATATAGAGCACAATTTTAGTGTAAGAAAATACAATATTAACATAAATAATAATTTACCTTTTAAAATAGAAATAGTAAAGCAAATTTGGGAAAATTTACATGATCTGTATGCAAAGTTCTGTATTTTTTTTTGTGCATGTAGATGTTAAAGCAAGTTAAACTCAATGAAGTTGTACATGCCTCAGATTATATTCAGCTCATGTCGTATCTGTCAAGACTTCTCACACCTTTCCTCTATGAATTAAATGCCAGTTAATCTTCTTTGCAGAATATAAATAATGTGTAGGAATAAGGGGAGGAAAAAACGGTCTGTTTCTTGTTTGCATTTTCAAGTATCACTTGTTCTATGTCATCCCTCTTCCTAGACATAATTGTTATAGCCATCATAGGCTAAGTATTCCAGTTGGGCTCCCTTGTGTGAATATTTGCAAGTGAGCATCAGGGGTCTCCTGGACACTACTAACTTTTACAACATAAGTGTAGTGGTTAATGTTTTTGTCTTTCCACCTTCTCCCTTTTGAGCATTTTTTAAAAAAAGAAATAACATTCACACTCTCTATGATCCTGCCTGAGATCTTTTCGCTTTGGTATCAAGTCCATTTGGAGGAAGCATCTTCAACATGTCTCAGAGGGCTATCAAGCAAAGCAATAATGGATTCATAGATCTTTTCTGGAGATACCTATGCACACACAGAGAATCACAAGGCAGACAGACAGATATCAGACAGATATATGTGAGAGCAGATAAGAGAGACAGAAAGACAGAAACAGATGAGAGAGATTCAGAAAAACTGCATGCACTCCGTGCATGAACATGCAGGTGCCAGAAGTCAACACTGAATGTATTCTTCTATCACTTTTCTACCATATTATTCAAAAACAAAGTTGGTGAGCTCTGAACATTGAGCTTGTCATTTGTCTAGGATGGCTGGTTGGCTGGCAAGCTGCAGTGACCCTCTTGCCTATACCTTTCAGCTCCGGAAAGCCAGATGTATACTACCATATCTGGTTTTTAACATGGGTACTGAGGTCCTAAATTCAGGTCCTTCATTGGTATTGCAATGCCAGTATTTTACCCACTGAGCCATATCCCAGTCCTCCATTCATATATCGTTGAATGTTGATTGGTAGACACCAGCAGTGCATCTGCTTCTCTCTTCATTCAGCCTGGTCTAAAGGATGACTCAAGATTTTCTGAAAATTTCGTAATTCTTAAGTCGGAGAGGCATGCTCAAGTCTCTGTCAGTCTCATATGTCAGTCTCATATTCAGTTCCTGAATTCCTAGACTCTACTATATAGAGGATCTTTCCCAGAAAGCTTATGACCATAGTTTTGTTTGTGGTACCCTAGGGTATTATCTGAGAGTGTTAAAGCTAATGCTCTCCATTATTATCCCACTCTCCAGAGCAGGCCTGTTCAGAAACTTCCTACCATTTGTAGTTGTAACGAGTGGTATTTATGCCATCCGAATTTATCAATTTCAAAATTAACTTTGATATTCTTAATAACTTGTTCTTCAATTTAATTTCATGAAAACATCCCACTGTCATAAAACATTCCTTGGATGAATATTAGGATTACATTTAATTAAATGTTATTATGGAGAAAACTGTAATATATAGAAGTCTTCCACTTATGAGAGAGATTTAGTTCTATACTAGTGGCCTCATTTGTTTGTTTCAGTTTATAGCTTATTCTTCAAGATTTTCAGTTATTTTGCAATAATAAATAAATAATATTTTGTGCTAAAATACACATTGCAATTTTAAGTTTTTTCAAAGCCTACTTTTAATGAGGGCTCTTTCTTAAACACTCTTCAACTAAGATCTTCCTTCCTCATCTGACCCCAAATGGGTGCCATGCCTTTGAACCTCAAAACACTGAGCCATAGAATCTGTTTTCTTTTGTATGTATTTTGTGCTAGGGATGATGCTAAGTAGTGTGCTCTCTATTGTCATCATTGCATGAATTAGAGTATTAACTTTCATGGAGAATTAACTTCAAATTTGTAAACATCAAATGCTCAAATGATTTCAGACATGTCATGAGGGTTCCCTTTATGGTTAAGGCTGGGTATTGGCACATTTCTTTTTCTTCTTGTTTATCTTTCCTTCATTGTTGTTGTTGTTGTTGTTGTTGTTGTTGTTGTTTTTTCTTTATGTTAAGAACTGGATTTCTGCCATTAAGGGAAGGCTAGCATGGTTCTGACAATTTTCAATATTTCTAATTTAGAAAAATAAATGATGAATATTTTGTAGGATTAGGTCACAAAGAGCACAATAGCAATGGCTCCAAAGCCATGTGGAAACCAAAACCACCTTGTGCTTTAGAAAACAAAACACCAATAATTCTTTTGTGTGTCTCTATAAACTAAAATAAAGGGATTCAAAGCAAGCATCAGAGTCAGCCAAGCTACAAGAAGTGGTGTTGTATATCATTAAACTGCAAAAATCTGAATGTTGAGCCCTGATCTGCCATATGATATCAATGGGAAGTGCTGGATTATACAATGAAGAGGCTTTTATGAGGTAATAGTGAGGATGTGATGATGGGATTAATATAATCAGTATCCAAAGAGACCAGTGCTCTAGTTTTCATTCCTCAGGATATACTGCAGCTGCCTGTGAGGCAGAGGATGCTCTCCTGGAACTCAAAGGAACCTGAGAAAGAAACTGCTATTGATGCATCTAAGTCTATGTTTCCATTTAGTTATATATAGTGTGTACATTTATGTATATTCTGTCTTGTTGTTTGGAGGTATATATGTATGCTTGGGTGGGTGTGCACATGTGCGTTTATGTGTAGAAGCCTAAGGTTAACATCAGGTGTCTTCCTCAACACTCTCTGCTTCATTTGTTGAGTCAGAATCTCTCACTGAACTTGATGCTTACTGATTCTGAAAGTCTAGCTGCCTATCCAGCCTGACCCAGGGATCTCTGGTCTTTGAGTCTTGACCACTGGAATTAGAGTTGGGCCATTTTTACTGCAGGGCATTAAACTGGGTGCTGAGGATCAAAACACCAATCCTCATTTTTACAAGTTTTTGCCACCTGGTTATGTCCCTAGTTCCTGTGTTTCTAGAACTTCTAGAATTGACCAAGAAACTTCTGTTCAAATATACAGTCTTAATTGGAATATAGAGTAACAATGAGTCCCATGAATTCATAAGATCCCTTGAAAACCCTGTTATTGGCTTTTCTCCTTCAGGGAAGTGTCCTTCGAGAGAACCCTATAGGGATTTTAACTATGCAACCAAATATTCACATGTATCTGAAGTTTATCATTTAACTTTCCAACTCTATATTTTATTAACTTGATTGACTGTACTTGCTGTGCAAAAGGCAGCACAGTGAACTATTGGGCGTTTGTGAATTGTAAGATCTTGATCCATAGACATCACTGCATTTCTTCTTATGAATTGAAAGTTCTTTCAAGCTGAGTGTGGCAGTGTAGACCTGTAATTCCAGCTCCTAGGAGTTAGAGGCAGGAGAATCAGCAGTTGAAGTAATCTTCCACTCCACAGTGAACTAAAAGACAACCTGAAATAAAGGGGACCCTGTCTCATGAAAGCAAAAAAACAAATATCCAATGAGATGGCTCAGTGCTTGTTGCCAAGTCTAACAACCTGAGTTTAACCCCTAGGACTCAAATTCGAAGGAGAAAGTTGTGGCATGTTTAAACACACACACACACACACACACACACACACACAAACTTAAAATTTAATGTTTTTTTAAGAATTCAACTCCTAGATACTTATGCTAATATTATGAGTACTAAAAGTTTAAACAAACATTCAGGAGGCCAGCAAATCTAAAGACATTATTGTATACTGAGTTTTAACTTATACTGATTCAGATAGTGGAAAAATCAAGCCTTCTATCCTACAAAAATGTAATTTGATCACAGATGCAATAACACAATCTAATTCTATTCTGTTGTATGCTAGACATTGAAGCTTTCATTTTTCTGGTTTCTAACAGGAAAAAAAAATCCTTCCTTTTGGGAAATTGTGGTGTAGATGTTATATCTAGGTCAGAGTTAGTAATTTAATTACTCAGTAAATTATTAAACACACATGCTTCTTTTGGTTTCTCTAAGAGTGGTACTAGATGAACAGTGTTCTCCCATATGTAACTCAATTGCTTTAATTCATTTTAAGGGAATGAAATTCAGAAATCATTTGAAAACACATTGACACAGTGGCATGCTTCTTCAGAGTTCACTTGATTTTATCTATGTATTATAAAAATGAGCTTAGTCAGGACTTGCCCAGAATCCTTGGGACACAGGGACTGAGGAACAGCTGGGAGGACAGAACATTCCAGTTACCATCTGTGGTGGGAGACCTCTGCCTGGGCCACCAGGGCTCCATAGCCAAATAGCGCTGGGAGAAAGCTAGCCTTCCAGGAGTGTGGAAAAGCTCAGAGGGACCCACCTGGAATACCCAGGACACAGGGGACTGAGGAGTGTTCTTTCAGTGGCCAGGGAACAGATCCTGTGACACAGGGCTCCATACTCAAATAGTGCCAGGAGAGAGCTGGTATATCAGGAGTGCCAACACACCTTCAAGCACAGGCAAGGACAGCACTTCTGTTAAAATTCACTGGATCAAGAGGGAACCTTACAAAGCCACCAGAACACAGGAATCAAGGGACAGCTGGGGACGAGATCTTTCTGGTTTCTGTCTGTACCGCACAGCTCTCCAAACCCAAATTCATTTCAGAGAGAACTGGTCTTCAAGGAGTATTGACACAGAGGCTTGCAGGAAAGACAAGCCACAGTCAGAGAGAGTAAGACCAGTTAACACCATAGATGACCAGATGGCAAAAGGCAAGGGCAAGAACATAAGAAACAGAAACCAAGGCTACTTGGCATCATCAGAACCGAGCTCTTTCACAAAAGCAAGCCCTGGATAACCCAACACACAAGAAAAGCAAGACTCAGACTTAAAATCACATCTCATGATGATGATAGAAGATTTAAAGAAGGAAATAAATAACTCCCTTAAAGAAATACAACAGAACACAGGTAAACAACTAGAAACCCTTAAAGAGAAAACACAAAAATCCCTTAAAGAATTACAGGAAAACACAAGCAAACAGATGGAGGAAATAAACAAAACCAACCAGGAACTAAAAATAGAAATAGAAACAATAAAGAAATCACATAGGGAGACAACCCTGGAGTTAGAAAACCTAGGAATGAGACCAGGAGTCATAGGTGCAAGCCTTACCAACAGAATACAAGAAATAGAATAGAGAATCTCAGGTGCAGAAGATACCATAGAAAAAATTGACACAACAGTCAAAGAAAATGAAAAATGCAAAAAGCTCCTAACCAAAACATCCAGGATATCCAGAATACAATGAGAAGACAGAACCTGAGGATACTAGGTATAGAAGAGAGGGAAGATTCCCAACTTAAAGGACCAGTAAATATCTTCAGGAAAATTATAGAAGAAAACTTTCCTATCCTAAAGAAAGAGATGAACATAAATATACAAGAAGCCTACAGAACTCCAAGTAGATTGGACCAGAAAAGAAATTCCTTCCATCACATTATAGTCAAAACTCCAAATAAACAAAATAAGGAAAGAATATTAAAAGCATTAAGGGGAAAAGATCAAGTAACATATAAAGGCAGACCTATCAGAACTACACCAGACTTCTTACCAGAGACTATGAAAGCTAGAAGATCCTGGGCAGATCTCATACAGACTCTAAGAGAAAACAAATCCTGCCCAGGCTGCTATACCCAGCAAAACTCTCAATTATCATAGATGGTGAAACCAAAATATTCTATGACAAAACCAAATTTGCGCAGTATGTTTCCACAAACCAAGCCCTAAAAAGAATAGTAGATGGAAAACGCCAACTCAAGGAGGGAAACTACACCCTAGATAAAGCAAGAAAATAATCTTTCAACAAACTCAAAAGAAGATAGCCACACAAACATAAAAATAACATCGAAAATAAAAGGAAGCAACAATCACTATTCCTTAATATCTCTTACATCATTGAAATCAATTCCCCAATAAAAAGAAAGAGACTGACAGACTGGATCCATAAACAGGACCCAGCATTTTGCTGCATCCAGGAAACCCACCTCTGTGTGAAAGACCAACACTACCTCAGAGTAGAGGGCTGGAAAACAATTTCCCAGGCAAATGGTCCCAAGAAAGCTGGAGTAGTCATTCTAATATCAGATAAATTGAGTTTCAACCAAAAGTCATCAAAAATAGATAAGGAAGGATTCTTCATACTCATCAAATGAAAAAT
The DNA here is from genome assembly GCA_019843965.1 of Rhynchomys soricoides. Lineage (NCBI taxonomy): Eukaryota > Metazoa > Chordata > Mammalia > Rodentia > Muridae > Rhynchomys > Rhynchomys soricoides. Next base: position 1,646,450 of record JADRCH010000101.1, on the reverse strand, counting down.
CTACCAAAAACTCTCAATTCTGAACATCTGTATCCTGAATACAAGGGCTCCCACATTCATGAAAATAAACTTTACTAAAGCTCAAACCACACATTGCACCTCACACAATAATAGTGAGAGACTTCAACACCCTTCTCTCATCAACAGACAGATCTTGGAAACACAAAATAAACAGAGACACAGTGAAACTAACAGATGTTATGAACCAAATGGATTTAACATATATCTATAGAACATTTCATCCTAAATCAAAAGAATATATGTTTTTCTCAGCACCTCATGGTACCTTTTCCAAAATTGATCCAATAATTTGTCATAAAACAAACCTCAACTGATATAAGAATATTGAAATAATCCCATGCCTCCTATCAGATCACTACGGAATAAGTCTCATCTTCAATGGCAAGAACAACAACAGAAAGCCCACATACATATGGAAGTTGAACAACACTCTATTCAAAGATAACTTGGTTAAGGAAGAAATAAAGAAAGAAGTTAAAGACTTCCTAGAATTTAATGAAAATGAAATTACAACATACCCAAACTTATGGGACACAATGAAAGCAGTGTTTAGAGGAAAACTCATAGCTCTCAATGCCTCCAAAAAGAAACTGGAATGTCTTCATATACTAGCAGCTTAACAGCACACCTGAAAGCGCTAGAACAAAAAGAAGCTAATACACGCAATAAGAGTAGAAGGCAAGAAATAATCAAACTCAAGGCTGAAACCAACCAAGTAGAAACAAAAAGAACTATATAAACAATCAATAAAACCAGGAGATGGCTCTTTGAGTAAATCAAAAAAATAGATAAACCCTTAGCCATACTAAAAAGAAGGCACAGAGACAGTATCCAAATTAACAAAATTAGAAATGAAAAGGGAGATATAACAACAGATTCTGAGGAAATTTAAAAAAACATCAGATCCTATTACAAAAGCATATACGATACAAAATTGGAAAATCTAGATAAAATGGACAAGTTTCTAGACAGATACCAAATACCAAAGTTAAGTCAGGATCAGATAAATCACCTAAACAGTTCCATAACCCCTAAAGAAATATAAGCATTCATTAAAAGTCTCCCAACCCAAAAGAAAAAAAAAAAAAAAAAAGCCCAAGACCAGATGGGTTTAGTGCAAAATTCTATAAGACCTTCAAAGAAGACCTAATACCAATACTCTTTAAACTTTTCCATAAAATAGAAACAGAAGGATCACTACCCAATTCATTCTATGAGGCTGCAGTTACACTGATACCAAAACCTCACAAAGACCCAACAATAAAAGAAACCTTTAGACCAATTTCCCTTATGAATATCGATGCAAAAATACTCAATAAAATTCTTGCAAACCAGCCCCAGGGAGGGAACAACAGTGGCAACTGGCCTGACCCCTTGATGCTCCCAGAGATTGGATCACCAACCAAAGAATACACATGGAGGGATCCATGGTGCTGGCCACATATGTGACAGAGGACGGTCTTATTAGTCATCAGAGGGAGCAGAGGCCCTTGGGCCTGAGAGTGTTAGATTCCCTAGTATAGGAGAATGCCAAGGAGGGAAGATGAGAGTGGGTGGGTGGGAGAATACCCCCATAGTGACAGGGGGAAGGGGGAGGGAATAGGGAGGTTCCAAAGGGGAAACCTAGAAAGGAGGAAACATTTGAAATGTAAATAAAGTATGAAAAAGAAATTAATTAAAAAAGGATAAGCTTACCAACCTTATTCATAACATCAACTCTTCCCAATGATCCTCTGTACTCACAAAGACAACTGAGAGTCTACCAACCTTTGGCTAGAGAGTATCAATCAGTAAAAAGTTATCAATTTGTCAACAGGAATGTAATTACCATTAGAATGCATTAAGCAAAAAAAAATTGGAAGCATTTTATGTTTATCAGATTATATTCTAACTTCAGACAACTAGATGAAAAAAAAACTTTCACAATAAACAGATCTAGTTCAAAGATCAAAAAAATAAAAAATAAAAAATCTCACAAACCAAAACCAAGAGCACATCAAAATGATCATTCACCATGATCAAGTAGGCTTCATCCCAGGATGTAGAGATGGGTCAGTATTCAGAAATCCATTAATATAATCCACTATATAAACAAACTCAAAGAAAAAAGCCACATGGTCATTCCATTAGATGCTGAAAAAATATTTGACAAATATTTTTTACAAAATTACAAAATTTAACAAAAATTAAAGATCCCTTCATGATAAAAGTCTTGGAAAGATCAGAAATTCAAGGACCATACCTAAACATAGTAAAAGCAATATACAGCAAACCAGTAGCCAACATCAAACTAAATGGAGAGAAACTTGAACCAACCCAGTAAAATCAGGGACTAGAGATGACTGCCCTCTCTCTCCCTATGTATTCAGTATAGTACTTGATGTTCTCGCCTAAGCAATTAGACAACAAAAGGTCAAAGGGATAGAAATTTGAAAGGAAGAAATTAAAATATCACTATTTGCAGATGATATGATGGTAAACATAAGTGATCCGAAAAAATGCCACCAGAGATCTGCTACAGCTGATAAACACCTTCAGCAACGTGGCCAGATACAAAATTAACTCAAGCAAATCGATAACCTTCCTATACTCGAAGGTTAAACAGGCTATGAAATAAATTATGGAAATGACACCCTTCACAATTGTCACAAACAATATAATGTATCTTGTTGTGACTCTAACCAAACAAATGAAAGTGCTGTATGACATGAACTTCAAGTCTCTGAAGAAAGAAATGGAAAAACATCTCAGAATATGAAAGATTTCCCATGCTCATGGATTGGCAAGATTAATATAGTTAAAATGGCCATCCTGCCGAAAGCAATCTACAGATTCACTGCAATCCCCATCAAAATTCCAACTCAATTCTTCATAGATTTAGAAAGAGCAATTCTCAAATTCATATGGAACAACAACAACAACAACAACAACAACAACAACTACAACAAACCCAGGGTAGCAAAATCTATTTTCAACGATAAAAGGACTTCTCAGGGAATCAGCATCCCTGACCTCAAGCTGTACTATAGGGCTGTAGTGATAAAAACTGCATGGTATTGGTACAGTGACAGGCAGGTAGATCAAAGGAATAGAATTGAAGATCAGAAATTACAGTCACTGATCTTTGACAAAGGAACTAAACCCATCTAGTGGAAAAAAGACAGCATTTTCAACAAATGGTGCTAGCTCAACTGGCAGTCTCCATGTAGAAGAATGCGAATTAATCCATTCCTATCTTCCTGTACAAATTTCAAGTCCAAGTAGATCAAGGACCTCCACATAAAACCAGATACACTGAATCTAATAGAAGAGAAAGTGGGGGAAACTCTAGAACACATGGGCACAGAGGAAAAGTTCCTGAACCAATGGCTTATGCTCTAAGAACTAGAATGGACAAATGGGACCTCATAAAATTGCAAAGCTTCTGTAAGGCAAAGAACGCTGTCAATTGCACTAAATGGCAACCAACAGATTGAGAAAAGATCTTTACCAATCCTAAGTCTGACAGAGGGCTAATATCCAATAAATACAAAGAACTCGAGAAGTTAGACTCCAGAGATCCAAATAACCCTATCAAAAAATGGGGAACAGAGCTAAACAGAGAATTCTCACCTGAGGAAATTCATAGGACTTAGAAGCACCTAAAGAAATGTTCAACATTCTTAGTCATCAGGGAAATGCAATTCAAAACAACCCTGAGGTTCCACCTCATATCAGTCAGAATGGCTAAGATCAAAAACTCAGGTGACAGCAGATATTGGCAAGGATGCGGAGAAAGAGGCACACTCCTCCATTGCTGGTGGGATTTTGCAAGCTGATACAACCTCTCTGGAAATCAGTTTGGTGAACCCTCAGAAAAATGAACATAATACTATCTGAGGACCCAGCTAATCCACTCCTGGGCATATATCCAGAAGATGTTCCAACATGTAATAAAGACATGTGCTCCACTATGTTCATAGCAGCCATATTTATAATAGCCAGTAACTACAAACAACCCAGATGTCCCTCAACAGAGGAATGGATACAGAAAATGTGGTACATTTACACAATTGAATACTACTCAGCTATTAAAAACAATGACTTCATGAAACTTTTAGGCAAATTGATGGAACTTGAAAATATCATCCTGAGCGATGTAACACAGTCACAAAAGAATGAACATGGTATGTACTCACTGATAATTGGTTTTAAAGTGCCCAGAAATTTGGAATACCCAAGAGTCACTTCACAGCAACCATTGGGCTGAGTGTGAGGTCCCAGATGGAGGAGTTGGAGAAGGGACTGAAGGAGCTGAGGGAGTTGGCAGTTCCATGGAGGAAGCAACAGTGTCCACTGGCCTGACATCCCAATGCTCCTGGAGACTGGATCACCAACCAAAGAATGCACATGGAGGGACCCATGGTGCTGGCCACATATGTGGCAGAGGAGGGTATTGTTAGCTTGTTAAGGGGAGGAGAAGCCCTTGGGCCTGAGCATTTTAGATGCCCCAGTATAGGAGAATGCCAATGAGGGTAGAAGAGAGTGAGTGGGTGGGAGGATGGGGGAATACCCCCATGGAGGCAGGGGGACAGGGAGGGTGTAGGGAGGTTCCAAAAGGGGAGATCTGTGAAGGGGGAAACATTTGATATATAAATAAAGTATCAAAAATATAAAAAATGAAAAAGTTATATATTCACAATCACCAAAAAAAAAAAAAAAAAGAAAGAAAAGAAAAGAAAAAGAAAATGAGTTTGGTCAGGTCTTATCTGTCCTTCCATTATGGTCCAAAATATGAAGAAAGGTTCTTCACACCATGGTACTGACTTGAAAACACATCTAAGGCTGAAGAGATGGTGCAGCCAGTAAAAGTATTTGCCATGCCATCGTGAAGACATGAATTCATCCCTAGAGCCTACATAAAAATGCGAGGTATGGAGGCATGATCTTGTAACTCCAGTGCTCAGAAATTGGGGTAAGAGGGATACCTGGGGCTTTCTGATCATTCATTATGGCCTAACTGACAAGATCCTGTTTTCAAATAACAAGCTGAACAGCTCTTGAGAGACAAAATCTGAGGCTGCTCTTTGGCTTCCACATGGAAGTGCATGCATACATGCAAACATGCACAAACTCTTTTATATTAACATGCTCATAGGTATACATATTAAGGGGAAAAGTAGAAAAAAAACTACTTAACCTAAACAGAGATCTGTGAATGAGAGATAGCATGAGTGATGAACTGTAATGCTTATGAAAGTAATCATAATCCTTCTCTAACTGCTAGGAAAAGTAGCGGTTTCTAATTCCCTAATATGCCTCATTTTTGTGGAACTGTCAGAACAGACAGAACTGTGTCACCTCTCATTATCTCTATCCTTCTTTGGAGGTGGCTCAGAGTTTGTTTGGCATTAGTGAAAGGCCATAAAGATTTTTACTTGGTCAACTCTGTAAAGTTATCCCCTTGGATCAACAGAGTTCTATGTAGTGGAAAGGGGTGATGAATTACCCATTTAGGATTACATTTCTACCCAATATTGTATCCCTCAACCCTGTAGAGACTCATTATGAAAAACTCTTTTAAAGGAGAGTTCTGTATGCAAATCTATTTCATTACTGTGCCTGGGATGTAAATCTAAGACAAGAGCAGAGACAAATGAAGCTTAAAGTCCACACTCAAGAATTTTAGGACCAGTCAGAGAAAATTATTTAATCATATAAATGTATTTTAATGTACACCACAATACATGAGCATATATAGAAATATATATTTTATGTGCTGAAACAAGACGAGAGAGGGAGAGAGAGAGAGAGAGAGAGAGAGAGAGAGAGAGAGAGAATAAGAAAGAGGTAGATAAAGGTTTTCATCCAAAACTCTTTAAAATATATAATGCATGAGTTTCTGTATTAGCTAAAGTGATTGCTTGCTATAATGACCTAGAGTTTTCAAAATAAGCCATCATAAATGAGACCAAGATTGTAGACTATAGACCTTCCTCCACACAAGATACTACACCATTGTCAGTTCAGGTTAAGTTGGATAGGAAGTTAGTCTGAGGTATTGTCTCCAAGGCTTCCAATTCCAGGAATTTTTACCTCTGCCTTTTTCAACTTGACTGGAAGTTAGGGACTTTCTTATTTGTAATCCACTCCAGAGAAGAACCAATGTCAAAAAGACTAGAAATGTTTTAAGTGTAGATCTGAAATAGTTGTTTCCACTCATTCTTTACTGATACAACCCGAGTCTCATGACTCTTCCAGAAATAGAGGACTGAGAACTACATGTTGTCAAGGCTCCCTTAGGAAGAGGGAAGTTGGAACATCATGGGAAAAAAAAACCAAAAAAAAACCCAAACAAACAAAAACAAACAAAAACAAAAAAGAAAGAAAGAAAGAAAGAAAGAAAGAAAGAAAGAAAGAAAGAAAGGAAGAAAGATAGAAAGAAAGAAACAGGATTGGAACATTCACTGCTTTTCTTTATCATTGCCAACATTTCCAAAACATGGAGAGTTCATATTACTAGCAAAATTCTAGCCTTCAATCAAAAAAATAGATTTCCTTTTTGTCTGACAATTATCAACAGGCTTTGCATACAGCTATTAACCTCAGATGACCTACAATTTTGTTTCAACACATATTAAGTAAAAGAACTGCAGGGCTTTTTAGGTTTGAAAAGAAATATATAACTCTCCTGGAGTAATCTGGGGGGTAAAATGTATTAATAAAACACATTTTAGTCAAAGGTATGAATAGGGAAATATCTTGGCTAAAATTTTACAAATCATAAAGTAACCAACATTCCAATCACACATTTTATAATGTAATTATGAACTAAGTGAAAATATGCAATATATAGCATGGCCAGAGGTACTGTTATTGATTGAAGGTTTATTAGTATTTATTTTGACTCAATGACTGTAGTCATCTTTAGCAGAAATGTAGATTTAGAAACATAAATAAAAGGGTTGGAGAGATGGCTTTATGTTTAAGAATGCTTCATGGTCTTCTGGATACCTGGGTGTAGTTCACAGCACCCATGTCTGATGTAACTCCACGAGGAGATCTAATGTTTTCTTTTGGCCCCTGTAAGTACCTATAGGCACACGTGTTAAATACATGAACACACACATATACAATAGATAACTATATTTATATACATATATGTAATATAGCAATACTGCTGCTGTAAATACAGAAACATTGTTAAATACGTCTCCATCTGATGGTGAAAGTGTTGGCAAGTCTGCAATTGCCACTTTAAAAGATGGCGGAATTGGTAAGTAGAGCCTAGCCACAGTATCTGCTGAGTGCAGCCTGGGGAAAGTCTTCAACTCACACAGCCTGGGGGGCTGCAATATCACTATGCACTCATTTTATTATAAGCATACAGATCATGGCTCATAATATGCTCGATTGCATCAAAATCTATTCTTCACTCATTACACCCTATGACACGTTTAGAACTCTCAAGTCAGCTTGCATATTAGGAAATCAGAATGTGTCTGTAGAGAGACTCTATCCTAAATTGGTCTAATGCCTTTCAACCCAGAGACCAGACACTGGCATCTCCCTGAAGCAAAGGAGAATTCAGTTGAGGGAAGGAGTCACAGGCCCAGAACCAAAGCCTGTGCCCACATGTTTAATAGCTCTGTCTCAGTCCTCTCACCCAAATGTAGTTCATCGAATATGGATGAATTTTATAATAAATTTTATTGCTTAGGAACAGAGATTGTATGCCACATATAACTTGAACTTCAGGTTTCTAGGGAAACAGCTGGAAGATGGAAGTCCTGGGCCAGTCTTTCTGTGGAAAAATAATTTACATGTAGTCTTCTCTGTTAATGTATTGTTAGGGTTTCAGTATGAGATTCCCTACAGATCTATTTGTTTCAGAATTTGGTTCTCAAGTGGTGATGACACTATTTGAGAAGGTTGTGGAACCTTGGAGCCTAGAGGGTTATAGTTCCTCTTTGTCTGTGCCTTTGTTTCTCTGTTTCTTTGTTTCTGTCTGTCTGTCTCTCTTTCTGTAGTTTCAGACATGAACTATCAGCCTCATAATTCTTCCATGACAGCCTTAAGCATATCTGCCATCTGACTACCCTGCCATACTTACCATGAAAGATTATACCTTCAAATCAGGATACAAAAAAACAAACTCATTAACAAAAAATCATCATCATCAACAACAACAACAACAAAACCAAAACAGAAAACACAACTCACATCCTTTAAGAAGACTTTGAATTCAAATATTTTCATGATGATATACCTGAATGATCTGTGTCTTAAACTTTTAATAAGATAACCCTTGGTTGTAGGGCACATCAACCCAAATTTTGAGTCTGTCTATATAATATTCTACTGTCTCTTGTTACTTTATACTGCCCATAAGAAATGGTCACAGTATCAAAAACTTTCTCTTGTTATTGGTAGGTAAGGATGATTATGCTACTTAGAAATGGAATGACGATGAATGTGATTCTTTCAAGCGTACAGAAAAATGTCTGTTTATTCACTATCTTCTCAATTTCACTTGGTTGCTAACACATTGTTTTCTCTGTGTAGGTATATAGAGATTATGCCTCATGCTGAGAAAGTTTATCTCAACTATAAGCAAAAAGTAGCACATTTAGTCTTTATGGTGAAATTTATGCTAAATGTTATCTATAGGAAAGTCTGTAAGAGATGGCTTTGGTTTCAAGGTTCTCAAGAGTAAGATGGCATGTACCTACCTAGACTGAGAGCCCTAACCTGAACTTTTGATCTTTCCTTATCTTGAAAGTTTCCTTTAAATAGAAGCTTCTCTGATGAGATAAGAAGGTTAACTAATTTATGGATATAAATGTAAGCATTTATATGCATAGTGTGTTCTCTTCTTCTCTCTCCAACCATAGAGTCTTGTCTGGTTTACAGTTATCTGGCATGAGTTCTCTACTGTGGAATAGGCTTTAAATATAATGCAAAACCTACTACTTACTGCCGTGACATTCATGCCATTATTATACTAAAGGCATGCATCTATCTTGCCTGGTTGACCCTTATCATAGAGCAGAACATTGACAGTTTGGCAAGGCTTTGATGAAGTTTCTCCCTAAGTGCTCTGCTTATATCACTGGCCCTTTGAAAGCTAATCAGCGGAGAGGAAGCTTTCAGGCTAATACCAGCTAGATCCCTCTGTGACCTATGACCAAAGCATGTGGAGTCTTCAGCAATAGGATCTCACCACCAAGTTCCATGGTTTAAATAGTCTAGATATCAAAATAGGAAAGAAGATCCAGTTTCTAATCGTATCTCAGTCTATAAATATTGCCATCTCTAGTTCTCAGAATAAAGAGATAAATATGCTTAGCACGTGAAGTTTAGCTTACATTTCACTTAATTCTTTGTATTTTACTTACTCCAATTGGCCCACATGGGTGCCAAGAGCCCCCAAATATGTATTTTCACAGTTGCTTCCCCTCAGTATCTTTCTAGGACAACCTGGCACACCAGAAAGTTTCCTGCTTTATGGATTTAAATGGCCTGAAATCGAACTTTGATTATATTCTCTTCCTATCTGTTTTTTCCTCCACAGCATCTCAAGGCACACGAAGGAATAACCTAGTGCTTTCTAACTACAAACTGTTCATTATACTGCAAGCCCTTCATTCTCCCTGGGAAAATGGCATTGGTTTGTTCATCTTAAGCTTCAGTATTTCCTGAGTTCCCATCCCATTTAACACTTTCACATCACAGACATGGACTCCAACATTTTTAATTTAATTTTGCTTCTCAAAGTAGAAACCACTATTCCTATACATCAAATAACTCGGAGATAAAAGTTGGTCACCACACAGTTCATGAGCCTGTAGGGAATTTGGCAGTCTTGTGGTCTGTTCCGGACCTTCTGTATTGTTATAGTTATAATTCAAGATTGAAAACAAAATAGCCTTTTGTGTTTTAAATCTGTTCAGTCTCAGAAAGATGTACAAAGCACAACGAATGTGCTTTGTTGCTTTGGTTTATTCTCATTCTTATATCTTTGGCAATGGGACTTTCAGTTGCAAGATTCACAAAAATTCTGCATTATCATACTTTTTCATTCTGTAAAACTCTATCATTCAAAAACAGTATACATATTTAAAAATATCTCAGGATTCATAGTAGGGAAAGGGCATGAAATACATATTCTGGAAGTTAGATCATGATTTCTATAAGTACATTTTAGTTTTTGTTTCTTTCTACTATGGTAATAAAATACTCAGACTGCAGGAAGGAAGGATACACTCTAGCTTACAGTTGAAGGAGAGCTGGTAGGTAATCCAAAACTCATATTTTGATCACAGAACACAGAAGCAGGCAGTGAATGTGTATGCATGCTACAGCTCAGCCTACACTTTACTCCCATACAGTTCAGGATCCCCTGACCAAGGAATGACATGCCCCACAGTAGACAGGTCTTCCAGCCTCAGTCAAGGCATTGGACTTAGTCCTATAGACCTGCCCACAGGCCTATCTCCAAAATGATTCCAGACCCTGACAAGCTGATAATCAGTGTCAGCTATTATAGATCACATATATAATGATGTAAATATAGTAGATAGTTTATGGATTATTTATCACAAAGTATATTTTACATAAAGTTCACTTAAATTTTCATCATGATATTAAAAATGAAAATACTGTTAAAATATAATGAGAAATACATAGAATAAAGGGTATAATCATAATTACTGAAGGTTGTGGTTTTGTTTGAAAATTAAGGTTACCACCAATTCAAATCATGTGTACTTGGATGGACCACAGGTCATTTCCCTAAAATTGTAATTAACTCTCTGATGAAGACACAGGAATGAACAAAAATTCAAAAGAAAGTAAGGGCCATCAGAACACCTACTGCTAAGATGTTGGAACACAGACATAATTACAAGAATCTAGACTAAGAATGATTTCTCCAAACATCAGCAAATAATATATCTTACATGCTGCATGATGCCTCTCCTAAAGTATCTGTCTTTTCGTCTGTCTTTCAATCTATCTGCCTGTTTGTAAATTTTTATGAATTGTAAGAAATATGGAACTATTTGGGCAAAGGAATCAGTAAGAAAGGAAATATGGCAAAGGTGGCAGTGCCAACTACAAGCAAAGGACAATGGAATACTGGTGTGAAAACGCCAGCAGAGAATCATTGTTCAGCATGCTACTTTATAAGTAGTAGTAGTAGTAGTAGTAGTAGTAGTAGTAGTAGTAGTAGTAG
>JADRCH010000101.1:1607734-1635204 GCA_019843965.1 Rhynchomys soricoides | reverse complement strand
AGTAGTAGTAGTAGTAGTAGTAGTAGTAGTAGTAGTAGTAGTAGTAGTAGTAACAACTGCCGTGGGAGAGCACTGAGCATTACCATCACCACATGTTATTAGTCATAGTATGTAAAGTGGGCCTAACCCATGTTACTTCCCAATGGATATTATTTAAGCCCAGGCTAACAATAAAAAGTTCATAAAACAAGAGAATAAGGCTAAGGGAGGGACCCAGCTACCCATTCCTACACACCCACCCATTCCTACCCACTCAGTCCTAACATAATGAGGGGCAATGAAATAAACCATTGTTTTCTAGAGACTTTGAGATACAGAATAAAGACAAAAGATGATGGCAGATTTTTGTTACAACAAACCACAAAGAAGAAAGTGATAATTGAATTTATCTCTTTATTTTTATATAGGACAAATCAACTTTTTATTGAAAATAGATCTTTTCATACAATATGTCCTGCTTATAATCTCCCCTCCAGTTCTTCTCCACCTGGATCTATTTCTTTTCTGTTTCTCATGAGGGAAAAACAAGATCCTAAGAAATAATTTGATGGAGAAATCCCATTTAGAGCTGTGTGTTCCAAGATATCTCTCTCTCTCTCTCTCTCTCTCTCTCTCTCTCTTTCTCTCTCTCTCTCTCTCTCCCTCTCTCTCTTCATAATGTCTGGCTATAGGTCTCTATATTCGTTCCCATTTGCTGCCAGAGGAAGCATCTCTGATGAGGGCTGAATAAGGCATTTATCTATGAATATAGTAAAATACCATTAGAAATCATTTTATCAATACCCCTTGTTTTTATGAACAGAAGTATTTGGTTTTACCATAGGTCTCTGGGTTAGCTAATCTCTGATACTGGATCACCCAAGCAGTGTTGGGTATGAATTCCATCTTTGTGGAGAGTGCCTTAAATCAAATTAGACATTGGTTGGTTACTCCCACAAGGTTTGTGCTACTACTGCCTTAGTATATATTACAGGTAGGACAGATTAAAGAATTTGTGACTGGGTTTGTGTTTATATTTCCCTTTTGGTAAAATGCAGAGTACCTTCCTATACTTAAGGTATCAGAATATAGAAGTGAAGGTTCTACGTAGGCACCAGCTTGACCTCTCCATGTTCAATGAGTTGTTGTGGATATTGTCTTCAGCTTGCTTAATATTGTCTTGCTGTCTGTTTGCAGAGAGTACCATATTGTCTTGGCAACAGCCTGGGTTCTTTGGGAATTTCTATGGCCCACTTTGGCTAACAACACAGTTGGTTGTAACTCTGTCCTGGTATTGGAAGCTTCATTTGGTGACAAGTTATGGCCACTTGAGACTCTGTCACCATCATTATTTGAAGACTTCATTAGGAGTACCTTCATATAATTTAGGAAGTTTCCACTGCACTAAGTTTCAATTTTCAAAACATGTTTTAATATTTATTTTTAAGTGTGTGTGTGTCCCTTTGGGTCCCTTGAACGGGAGTTATAGGATGGTGAGAGCCACCTGACATATGTCCAAGGAACAGACCCTTGGCATTCTAGAACAGGAAGTGCTCTTAGCCACCTGAGCTATCTGGTCTGCCTCCCAAATATATATGGCATTAATAAAAGACAGAACTCTTCAACAAAAGCAGTAATTTCCAGAGTGGAGTAACAGATGCAAATCCATACCAAAGATATAATAATAAGAGTAAGAATAAAATAGAATCAAGAAGATTAAAGAGCAGCTCACCTCACCCTAAAAAACACAGACCCTTACAAAGGAAGGGCAATTTCTGTTGCAATGTCTTGCTTCCTAGAAACACAATGGTGGCCAAAGCCAGCAGAATGCCATCTTTGGATGATTAGAGAAATCTGCCATTAGCTGGGCCTCCTCTATATCCAGTGATTGTGTCTTTCAGAAGTAAACATTTTAGTAGAGCATATTTCCGCACAAATGATCTCTTCCAAGGAATTTTAAAAGACTGCTTGAACTCAGTTTATCAGAGGAGGCAGGTGGGGAGTGAAAGGGACAAGAGTTAATGAAATGTCACATGGGGAGGAAATGTAAACAGAACAGAATGGTTTCCATTTCCACAAAACACTAATGAAGTACAAATGGAAAGATTAAAGCTCAAATTTTAGCTTTAACATGTTCACATGTAAAGCTTCACTAGTGTCTTAAATTCAGTGTATTTGCAAAAAGAAACCAAAACCAAAACAACCAAACAACAAGGAAGCAAGAACAACAGAGAAACTGGACTGTCAGGCAGTAAAGTACTTGCAGCGCAATTGTGAAAAGCTGAGTTTGGATCCCCATAATACAGGTCAAAGCAGAAAGCTGCGGTACACATCTGTAATTCCCACTCTTGGGCAGAGTAGGCATGAGAGGGGAATCTATGGAGCACTTCAAACTCAATTAGTGAGCTCCAGTTTAAACGAGAGAACCTATTCTAAATCTTACTGTGGACTAGAGGAAGACTCACATGCACACATAGGAACAGGTACACACACACACACACACACACACACACACACACCATGTGGCTGAAGGAAAATAGTATCCAAAGATAGTTTGTGTGTGCTGAGATAATTAAAAACAGTGATAAAGTACAATAATTATTACAGATGTTACTGTAAAACCAAGGATACTGATCTTTTGCCATGTGGTTGCACACGAGGCTAAGCATGCAGAAAATAACAGCATGAACACAGAAGAAACAACAGATGGGTGAAGTGAGGTTACTTTAGGACTCGGTTACTTAGACAATGATCTGGAACTGAGCATATTTAACAATTGATTCTAGAACTGAACAGACTCTAGGTCTCTCCTGCTGAAAATCAGTGACATAATCATCAATCCAAAGCATTCCCCTTTGAAACGTAGTAGAAACAGAATAGAAAATGCCCAGATCTAGCCCAACCCTGGGGCTGGACTAATGGCTCCATGGTTAAACACTTACACAAGCATAAGGAGTGGAGGTTTTATGTCCAGAACCCACATAAAAGCCAGATGAGCTTGGTAACTCGTCCATAAACCCAGCCTTGGTATGTAGAGATAGAGGCAGACAGGCCATTCCCAGATAAGAAAAGACATGATGGCCAGCTCTGAATTCGGCTGAGAGATCCTGAACTGATGAATAAGGTGTAAGATTCCTTACAAGGCATCAACCTTGGGCTTTACCTGCTGATATGCACATGGGAGTACACACAGACACAAACACACACCCCACATACACATACAGATACACACAGACACATACACACACACACAAAGATACACACAAAGACACATACAGAAACACACAGACACACAGACACACACACACACACACACACACACACACACTGAAACAAGGAATTGATAATTAATATCCCAGTGAAACTACAAAGTGATACAAGTGAATTTGCTAACTAGATCTGATGAACAATAGCAGATATATCAAATGCACAGCCTTAGGGCTGGATACTGATAAAGGCTTGTGAGATTTTTCTTTTCAGTGTAAAGTTGAAATCCCTCCATCAAGCTACCATTAAGTCCGGGACCATATGTATGTTACATATATTTGAAAAACAAAATACATCATTGGAATGATTTCAACTAAAAAAAAAAAAAAAAAAAAAAGACTCGTGTCTTATAATCGTGGCTCCATTCATTTGTTCCAAGATAATATGCTGAAGCAAGATTTGTAAAATTTTTGAGAAATAGATTGCCAGCAGGAAATATGAAAATATCTCATCACGTATCAGTTTATGAGCTCTGAATGTTTGATATTTGAACCTGAATAGTTACCCATACTTAGATAATTAGCAGCTTGCATAAACATCTTTTTATCTTGATGTCATTCAATTCTGCACATGCTGGCATTTTTCTAAAAACTCTGAAAAATTATATTTAAAGTAATATATATCTCAAAAGTTCTGGAATACAATTTTGGACATGTTAATATATTATTCAACCTAACAATATGTCCTTGAAGCAGAGCACAACAAATGAACAAAGAAAACATGTCAAAAGCATTAAATGCAGAAAATACTTGATTATTTTGAGCCTAGAAGTGTGAATCGAACTATGAAATCACTGAGTTTCTTCATCCAGTTTCATAGAGCCAATAATCCTGGCATTTTAATATGGGGTGTTCCTTTCTGCCTTTAAGGATGGGACATGTTGAAAATATGTTTTCACATTCTTGGAAATTTATTTGATACCATATGTTTCATGTTGTACAGAACGTGTGGAGTCCAGAGGAGGGTATCAAGTGCCCTGTTGCTGAAGTTACAGAATATTGTGAGCCTCCTGATATGGGTGGTAGGAGATAAACTTGGATCTGGAAGACCAGCCAGCATGGCTATCCATGGCATTATATCTTCAACCCTTCAGTGTCCCTTTTAGCTAGCTTTAACTTGCCGTAGGTCTATATTATGAAATATAGGTAGACATAACTTTCTATCTGCACATTGTACTCTAATGCCAACATTGAAAGCAAACTTGTTATAAACAAATAGTAACTTTAAATTGTATGTTTCTAGGCTACCATTTCTTGGCAATAGCAAAACCTGGAAGATGAGGTATGTCTACCCAAAACTGCCACTGAGTGAGTGCGTTATATGACCTGTTTGGACATTCCTTACATCACACCAGTCTCTACATGTGTGGGTGTGTGTGCACGCACACACACACATACACAGACACACACACACACATGCACATACTCTCATGTGTACTTGCACACACACAATTTTAGTAAAGTATATGACAAATCAAGGTTTTAATTTTACGAATGTATTTTACTTTCAACTATATGGTAATGTATTTTCCAGTGTTATCTGACAAAATCGGCTGCCTGATAAACAATTTTTTATGTTGTTTGAATTTAGAATATGTTTCTGCATAAATAAATAAATCACTGTGGAACTAGGTCGTCTTAGTTTCAAGTCTTGGGGGTTTGAGTTACAGTTATAGTTGCTTACACAAAAATATATGAAGAGCATTTAGAATATAAAATATTCCCAAACAGTTGGCATAAGTAAACTAGAATTTAGATATTTTTTGTTTTAACAAGAAGAGAATAAAATCAGAAATGCAGGTTTAGGCAAATTGTCCTCAATTTTCTACTAGTAAAATAAAGACCATATGAATGGCAATAATACTTGTTGAGATTTTTCTTTTTTGAAATGAACTCTTTGATTTGCAATGCCTCAAAAGATGGGGGACTAGTTGAAATGCCATTTCCACCTGGCGCATCTATTTCTTTATAGAAGCTTTATACATTCTGAGAGCAAAGGCAAACTCAAATCTAAAAGACATTAGCAACCACATGTTGTCTGTTGGAAAACACAGAACCCTATCCCTGATATTCAAGATGGCCCCTCACTATAATGCAGTTATACCCCTCTAACATCTCAAGATCTTCATTAACCAACTGTGGACAGTACATAGTAAGTCTTAAATGTAAAATTTAACTTTCTAGTGTTTCTTTGTTTTGTTGAAGTGATTTTAAATGACATAAAAGTGGAAATTTTTGCAAATTTAAATAATCCTATGAAAGAAATCTATTCAGAGGACTTAGTTGTAGAGACAAAATTGGAGCCATCCTTGCAATTTCATGTTGATTATTCAATGTAGCAAGACTTTATAGATGACTCTTGATACTTTATAGATGATACTTTATAGATGTTGCTTGAACTTGAAAGGATTTCTCTAAATATTGTGTATTTGCTTACCTTGAAGACTCATAGCTATAAAATGCACACCTCACTCTATTGTACATTCAGAAGAAAATTAGTACTTACTCATTTTTAATTTTTGTCTTTATCTAGATTCTGCCTAAATTAAATGAATAGTAAACAAACAAACAAATTTTCAAATTGAGGCAGTTACAAAGAAATATTTACCCTAACAAAAATATAAAGAAATCTCTAATTTCATGCATTTAATATCTCTGTCTATGATCACAGAGCAATCACCTAATTGCAATGTGGAAAGCTCTTCCTCCTTTCCCTAGTTTTGAACATTTCAGTTATGGAATATTTCAATACTCTCCAGTGGTCTATCAAAAGCAAGAGGATACAGTGAGTCATGAGTGTGCACTATGGTTGTAACTTAGCAATCAGGACAGCAAGGTCTTTGTACCACCCAAAAATAAAAACTAAAGTCTCTAAAGTGATCAGGCTAAAACGTCATGCATTTTCTGCATGCACTTAACCGAAGGCAGAATGTGCTTTTTGTTATCCATATCATGTGACTCGTCAATCAGCACTTGCACAGAATAAACAAACTAGAAATCCATTGTCGGTTTCTATTTTGAGCTTTCTTGGCTCTGTTTGATATCTACGTCCTCCGTCCATTATTCTTGTTTGCTTCTTTCTCCTATAACATATCCTACTTCTCCCAGTCCCTTCCCACCTCCCCCCATCCTGATCCACCCCCTTTCTGTCTCTCATTAAAAAGCAAACAGGCCTCTAAAGGATAAATAAAATAAAATGTAAGAGGAAACAAAAGTGAACACATAAGAATAGGACAGAACAAATGGAAGAAAGTGAGCTCAAGAAAAAAGATAAAAGAGCACAGATGCATAGACCTCCTTGTTTGCATACTCAGGAACCAGATAAAAACAATAAACTGAAAGACACAAAGTACATTCATAAGACCTATAGGATAAAAAGAGAAAAATATAAAATTAATTTACCTTAAATTTAAACAATAAGATAAAGTTTTTAAAAAGCCCAACATGACATCATGTGGCAAGATACCTCCAAAGGTGCTGTTGAATTTGTTTCTGCTGTCGACCTACTGCTGGGCATGCAGTTTATCCTTTAAAGTAGTTTGGTTCCCAGCGAGACTCCCTTGGAGAAAACCAAATTTTCATTTGCAAGCTCTAGGGCCCCATCTGGTGTAGATCCCTGCATGCTCCCTGTGCATGCTCCCATAGTCTCTGTAAATTACTATATGCATTGATCCTGTTGACTTAGAGGACCCTGCTTCCTGGGTGTCCTCCATCCCCTCTGGTGCTTACTTTCTTTCTGCCTTCTCTTTCTTGTGATTCCCTAAGCTCTGAGGTGAAGGATTTCATGGGGTCATCTCATTAAGGAGTGAGTGTTCCAAGGTCTCTTACGCTCTGCATAATATCTGGCCATGGGTCTGTGTTTGCATCTGCTGCAGGAGGAAACTTGTCTATTGATGGCTGAGCAAGGTGATGATTTATTACCATACAAGAAGTCATGGTATTGCTGTGTTCTTTTAATAGAACAGGGTCATTTTCTTTTACTCTATGTACCTGAACTATCTAGTCTTTGGTTCTTTGTTATCCAAGCAGTGTTGGGTGTGGATTCCATTTTGTGAAGTGGGGTTTAACTTAAATCAGTTATTGGTTGATTATTCTCACAAGCTTTGTGCTACCACAGCATTAGCTTATCTTGCAGGAAGGACATTATTGTAGATCAAAAAAAAAAAAATTGTGACTGGATTGATGCTTACACTTCTCTTTCAGTAACATTCAGAGTGCCTATACCAAAAAATGCTACCACATAGGGGTGAAGATTCTGTGTGGGCACTAGATCTATTTCTTTATGTTCAATTAGTTCTGTAAAAGTTGTCTTTAGCAATAGAACCTTGCTGTCATTTTGTGGAGAGCAACCTATAATCAACTGTGAAGAGCAAGAGACTGGGTTGTTTGCAAATTCCCATGGGAGCCCTTTGACCAACAACTAAATTGGTCACAACCCATTCATAGAAGTGGAAGCTTCATTTGGTGACAAAAGATGAGCAGTGGGGGTTCTATTTCTTCATTATTTGGCTATTTCATACAGGAAACTTCTACCTTGGGTTTATAGACTATCCTCAAATGGCCCTAAATTTTATCTGTCCTTCCCAGTATTTTCTTCCTCACCAAATTATTCCCCATCCCTCCCCACTTGATGCTCAGATTCCAGTTCCCCCACCTATCCATAACTAAAATGTCTCACTATTCTAAAGGAACTACCTTTCCTTCATCGTCCCTTACTATGCTTGGTTATCATTGACTTAACAACTAATAACCACATATAAATGAATACATACCAAATTCTGTTTCTGGGATACTTCACTCAGGATTAAGTTCCATCCACAGCTGAGTGATACTCCATTGTATAAATATACCATATATTCTTTATTGATTCTTCTGTTTAGGGACATGTAGGTTGTTTCCAGTTTCTGGCTATTATAAGTAGAGCAACAATGAATAGGGTTGAAACATACTTGGGAACACGCCCAAGTCGGGTATAGCTGGATCTTTAAGTATATCGATTTAATCAATTACTTTATGATTCTGTAACAAGGCATGAAGGCACATAAAAGCTAACCCTGGGAACAAACATACAATGCACTGGAAAACCAAAAGTAAAGAGACTATAAACAAGACCAACAATACCTGACATGTCTTGTGAGAAAACTTTAACATCCTTTATTACTCTATCATGATCAGTGTTCTTATGGGATCCTTTGAAAACTTTTTGTACCCTTAGGATCTGTGCAAGGTACTTGAACTTTTCAAGTCATTGTCTTGGCAAGGTTTTGAGGAAGAAATCCTTGTTATAATTCTCATCTTTTCTGAGGAGAAAGTCACTAAGGTCCTTATGCATCTCAGCCACCTGATTTGGTCACCATTAGGTTGTCATCTGTCCTACACCTTTAGCCTGTCTCTACTCTCTCTTCTTATCTTCACTTCTCCTCTTATCACTCTTACAGAACAAGAAGCCTGAGCCATGGGCGCCTCTGACTCTTTGTGTTGACATATCTTGCCTCTTGCTTTTTTCCTGTTACTTCTGCCATTGATGGTCATGACACATCAACACTTATTTTGCTTTGTGGAAAAAGTCCTTACTCTCATATATCTTCCTCTGTCATTTTCCTTTGTTTACAGCCATTCAAATATTATATATATATAAAATTATATATATATTTACTATATATATTATATTATTATATATATGTATATATAATTATATCTTAGTAAATGTTGATATGTGTTCAATAGACATTCAATAAAGAAAAATATAAAAAAGAAATTTAAAAGTTCAACAGCATTTTGTCATAAGGTTATAAAACTGTGAAAAAATAACAACTAATCAAAACAGCAAACCCAGCTGAAGAGCTTCTGGGAAAATGCCTTTGAAGTTATTCTGGAAGTGAGATTGTGTGCAGGGGTACCCAGAAGAGCTGTACATTTTGTTTTTGAAAGTGTATCTTAACTGGCTTGTCTGATATGCCTGTTTTCAAGTTACCATGGGAAGTTGCAGGAGAGAGGGCTCAGCTAAAAAAGCACTTGCTTACAGTTTTCCTGAGGACCTGAGTTTCATTCCTACCATTCTCAATGAACAGGCCACAAACACCTGTAACTCCAGCTGCAAGGGATCCTGTGGCCTCTGTGAGTACATGTTTGCATGTGTGTGTACACACACACACACACACACACACACACACACACACACACACACTTCTAAGAAAGTACTTCCAATTTGTTTTCTGAGTTTCACTCTTTTGTTCTAAACTAGGAAGGATGCTTATTTAAAGGAGATATATTCAATTATGTTACTGGGTCTATGACTTTCCCTCTGAGAAATAGGTTTCATCATAGCTAATAACTATCCATTGTTAAATCACAATATGTAATTGTCACTTGTCACTTGTGCTTGGTCTTTGTATATTTGCTGATTTAATTAACTAAGGAGTTCAACTTTCTGTAAATATATTCCCTTTCCAGTGTTTTCTAGGTATGAGGACTTCAATGAAGTTTCAAAACAAGGCTACTCTATTCCTCACTAAATGTTTCTCATTCTGGGATTGCAAAATGAATAGCAACGAAGACATTTTTCTTCCTGCAAACCCATCCAGCACAGCTTCTCCTCAGAGCAGAGCCTTGCTTGTATCTAAGATGTGTAGATGAGCAGATTCTATCCCAAAGGGGCCTCTCACAAACAGTGGGCTATCCAGAGTCACACAGGCATTGAAGCCAATGTTTACCTCTCTTCTCTGTTTCACTTTAAATGATTGGCAGGCAAAACACTGTAATGTCACCAGAGACATAGCTTTTGTCATATGGCCAAAATGGCTGAGATGAGGGGGAGTTGACAGAAATTTTTTTTTTCTACAACAATGACTACTTTAAATTGAAAGAACGATTGCCACTTTAAATTGGAAGTTCTAGAATGTTGAATGTATCTCTCTAGGCTTTTTGGCCACTGACCTTTTCTTTTATAACAGCCCAAAATACTCCTCTTAGATCTTAATATCTTGGAAGAAACCCTATTTAAGGTAGCTAGAGAAGGCAATCTGTATGTTTCCCTAGGCATCAGTAACAGTAGCAACAAAATGTCATCTTAGAAATTCTGTGTGTTCTCTCAGAGGCCTTAGGAAGATTTAAGCAAATGAACTACATGCCAAGATACAAAATATATCTAACATCTATGTATGTATGTATGTATGTATGTATGTATGTAGTATGTAATGTATGTGTGTGTGAATGTATGTATGTATGATTTACCTACTTACCTTTCCATCCATCCACCCACCTAAAATAAGGAGACTAAAATTTGAAAGGAAATTTAAGAAAGATGCAAGTTGTAAGGAGAAATAGAAAATGCAATCTTTGACAACAGGCTATGTGAAATGCAAATATTTCTGTCACTCCTATGAGTTGGATGAGCCAACAGAAATTGCAGTGAAATTCTTGAAGCCTTGGCTCCCTGCACTTAAACTGAGTTATGACTTCTAAGAGCTCCAGGCTTGTGATGATTAAACAATGTCACCTGCGGGAATTGTTAGCAGCTCCCTCTGACATTCGTTGTCATGTTACATTTTCTGCAGTTGCTGCTGGTTCATTATTGTATGGTTAAAATGTGAAAGTATCAGGGTTTGAATGTGACATGTCTCCTATAGACATGTGTTTAAACAGGAGGTCCCTAGGTGGTGGCATTGTTTGATGAGGTTGTTGAACTTTGGCTAGAAGGTACCCGGCTGCCAGACTTGGGGTAATGGCTTGAGGGTTATAGATTAACTCCACTTCCTGTCTAAGATCTCCATGTCCTATCTCTGCAGTAGACCTAACTAGCTGTCTTGTGTCTTATTAACATAACTTCTAGCCATGGTGGACTGTACTTCCTGAACAGCATCAAAAGAAATCTTTCCTTCCTGAACTAGTTTCAGTTGGGCAATTTGTATGTGTGTGTGTGCACATGTGAGTGTGTGAGTGTGTGTGTGTGTGCACATGTGAGTGTGTGTGTGTGTGTGTGTGTCTGTCTGTCTGTCTGTGTTTAGAGTGGCTAAGACAGAATCTTCCTAAAGCCTTCTTTGAGGTTTATCTGTAGCATGTATCTCCCCCTTTTAAGGTCTGGGACTTTAGGAATCATTTGT
This sequence comes from Rhynchomys soricoides, assembly GCA_019843965.1. Taxonomy (NCBI): domain Eukaryota; kingdom Metazoa; phylum Chordata; class Mammalia; order Rodentia; family Muridae; genus Rhynchomys; species Rhynchomys soricoides. Next base: position 1,623,857 of record JADRCH010000101.1, on the reverse strand, counting down.
CAGTTAAACTCCATATAGTATGAAGGTGAATAATCTTAAAAAGAATGATGTTCTAAAGAGAAGATAAGCTGAAACAAAGGACAGATCAAACCTATAACCAATGTAATTTATTTATTGTCATTATTGTTTACATTTATGTTGCCCAGCATAAAGAATTATGCTACAATATAGAAGTGTGCATCATAATTAAGCTGCAAATATGTCTGGCCTGAGAAATCTGTTTAAACAGAATTTAGTGAGGAGACTTAAAAGTAAGTAGAAAAGCTGATGGATGAAGCTGCCCCATGTTACTCTATGCTAGCCCACCAGGAATACCATATGGAGTTTCTCCTTTAGAACAAAAGAATCATCACTTCTCTTCAGGTCCCTGCTCAGCATATGTGACCAATCCTACTTAACTCAGCACCATACAAGAGAGAGAACCTGAGAAGCCTGTTGCAGCTGAGAGTCATGAATATTATATAGCCTCATCAGACCTTAGAGACAGGCCAGCAAACCTTATTAATTTCATATCCAAATGCAATGGAATGAAAAGTAGATGAACTTTTACATGTGTAATTGAGTGCATCTAATGTATTAAGTTTCACTAAGAAACCGAATACTAATTTTAGATTTCCTTTTATTTTTTCTTTTCTTTTATTATACTGGCTTAAGTACAGGCAGTTTCATGTATGCTTGAATATACTTTGAGGGGCTGGAGAGATGGTTCAGTAGTTAAGAGTGTTGGCTGATCTAGAGGACCTAGAGCTGATTCTGAGCACCAACACTGAAGCTTAGGGCAGACTGTAACTCAAGTTCTGAGAATCCTAATGCCCTCTCTTGGTTCCTTTGGGCTTTAGGCACACACATGTGATACACAGACTTGGATGCAGGCAAACCATACATACACCTAAAAATATTTTAAAATGCAGGTATAATGCGGTTCAACCAGAACTCTCTGTTATCCTCCCATTCTCTGCTCTTTCCTTTCTTTCTCTTTTCTTTCCGTTCCCCTAGAAGAAGATCGTTTCAACTCTACTCTAATTTCATCTGTGCACATGTAGTGTTGTGTGTGTATAAAATCTAGGAGTCACAACTGTCCTCCTGAGGCAGACTCCACTATACTAGTGTCTGCAGTTGTATCCATTTCCTGCACATAACATAACTCTGGGTACAGGCAAACCCTTTCTGGATAGGAATCCAGTCACTCAGGAAAGAGCACCAACAACTGGCAAAAGCAACTTCATGATGTCCTTAAAAGTTCTATATAAAGTTTTATAAAGTCATGATATAACAGTAAAGACAGTTCAGGGGATGACAGAAAACTTTTGCTTCTTGTAGATCTAACAGAAGCTTAGTATCTAGGGTACAAGAAGAGCTCAGAAAACAAAATGAGGAAACGAGGCCACTCAATCAATAGACAGTTAATGAAATGAGCAGATATTTCTGAAAAGGTGAAACACCAATGACCAGTGCCCATAGATATCATCTCTAGTTTGTCACTTCTGTTTCTCCTGCACAGTCCCAAGCCAATAGCTGCTCCAGTACTTCCTGGCAGCTCATTTCATCTTATGCACTATCTCACCCAGGACAGAGTGAAGCTCTGACATATTGTGGACATGGGAAAAGCCCCTGGGCCCAGAATTTTGGCATGTGACTTAACAGTGTAAGATGAGATGAACCCTCTGGTCTCAGCTTCTTATCTATGATGTACAGATTGAGTGTGTCTCTGCATTCTATAAAGTGATACTGTGGGATTTTTATTGGAATGAACCACACTGTTTTCTGCTGTCCAATGCTCCTATTTTTTCCTTCATTTTCCAACTGGGAATTGACTCTTGATCTCTAACCTCTATACATTTCCCACTCCATCATTCCATTCCTTCCAGAATGAACAGTTTAGGTTCTTCAGGGTAGAAACACTCCCCTTTTGGTTTTGTATCTAATTTCATACACATTATGGAATCAAAAGGAATGCTCTCTGACTCTCTGTCTCTCTCTCTCTGTGTCTCTTTCTCTCTATCTTTGCCATGACATCTCTCTCTCCTTAAATGAGTGCATATGGAGGGCAGAAGTAAACTTCAGTTATTATTGTTTTCGTGCTATCTTCCTTGGTTTCTGAGACTATGTCTTTTTCTGAGATGGAATGCATTGGTTAGACTTATGCTGGCTGGCCAGTGAGCCCCAGGGAAATCCTTGGCTAGTGTTGATTTCACACCCTTCATGTCACACTATCTGCACCAAGACTTAAAATATAAATCAACATTGAAGACACTCCTCTTTGATTTTATTAATTTTTAAAGCAGGTGTGAATAAAAGGGCTTTTCCTCAATGCTGACTCTGACAACATAAAAAGAAATATCGGATACTAAAATGTAGTGTAAAATGACTTGAAATTTATGAAGTATGTGATGTATATTTAAAATAATTCTCATAATATCAAAGGGTAAAGGAAAATGTTCACTTAAAATAGAATTTCAGGGGATAAAATGCAATGCAATTCATAAAAGTTTCAAACAATCAATCCTAGAGTTGAGAAAACATTTCTCTGAAAGCAGACTAAAGAATTCCCTGAAGTAGAGATGACTAGGGACAATGAAATAATTATGAAATTTCTAACATGATTAATTTTTCTCGGCTTTAATTAAAGTGTCCTTAACAGTGCCAATAGGTTTCTATCTTTAACCCTCACAGAATTTAATATATACATCCTTACAGTAATGGTCTTATGAATAACATTTAAAAGTACTCATTTGCATACTCTGACTTAACTGTCTGTAGGGACATATTCCACTTTATTCAATTCATTTTTACTTCATGTGAGTTTTTACTTAGCACTGACAAGAACTTGGGGCTCTTAGCACTGGTAGAAAAACAGATCAATGTAAATTAAGTAGCAGAACACATGAAGATGTCTCTAAAGATTATGTTCCTGTATTTTCCCTACTCTCTTGTCATTAGTAATAGTGCTATTCCACTGATAACTTTCCACAACAATAGCGAAAGTCTGAGACAACTGAAAGAAATACAAAAGCTTTGGGAGAGTTCAGTTTATAGATGGATGACCTGGTTGCTTTGGATCGTTTAATGCTGTGCACAATATCAGGAGTGTGTGGCAAAAAGAAACTGTTATCTCACTGTTGGGAAGCAGAAGAGGAGGTGGCAGGCTGAAATCCCACAACCCTTGCACAGGCTCATGCTATTGACATAACTACCCCTCCACAAGTTCTTCTTCTTAATGGCTCCACCACCTATGACCATCACCCCCCAGGAAGAAAAGAGATTTTAATTAATTAAGGAGCTTATTGGAAACAGGATCATAACTGTGCGCATACCTAGAAGCTAGAAGGCCATTTGGTCCCATTACAATATCTTGTCCAGGTATTTCTGAGAGATCCTACAGAATTGTCCCACATTCTATGGAGCATGCTTATGAATGGTCACTCAATGACACTTCCACAGTACCTTGTCACCTCTGTCTCCAAGGTTCTTGGTGAAAGCCACAAATTTTGTTTCTGGGCCTGTGGCAAGAGAGAAGGGAACTTCAGTCTGTGGAGGTTTCTGCTCCTTGTGACATATAGACTCTTTGTAACCTTAGAAGGAATTCTATCCCTTCTCATTCTAAACAGAAATAACTTTTCTCCATCAATTAATTAATTTATTTACTTTACACCCAGATCACAGTCCCTCGTTCCTCCCAGCCCCCCACACATGAATCCCTGACCCCTATCTCTGAGAAGGGTAAGGTCCCCCCTGTGTACTAACCAACCCTGACACCTCAAAGTCACTTCAGGACTATGTACATCCTCTCCCACTGAGGCCATCCAAGACAGCTCAGTTAGGGGACCAAATCTATAGGCAGGCAACAGAGTCAGGGTAATCCTCCAGTTGTTGGAGGATCAAACTGCATATCTCCTGCCTAGGTCCAACCCAACCTTTGTATGTTCCTGGGTTGGTGGTTCAGTCTCTGGGAGCCCCAAGGATCTAGGTTAGTTGACTCTGTTGGCCTTTTTGTGGAGTTTCTATCTCTTCCAGCTTCCTCAATCCTTCCCCTAAGTATTCTACAATACTTCCAGAGCTCTGTCTAATGTTTGGCTGTGGGTCTCTGTATCTGTTTTAGTCAGTTGCTGAGTAGAGCTTCTCAGAGGACAGTGATGCTAGGCTTCTGTCTGCAAGCAAAACAGAGTGTCATTAATAATATCAGGGATTGTTTTTCACCCATGAGATGCATCTAAAGTTGGTCCAGTATAGGTTGGCCAGTCCCTCAGTCTCTACAACATCTTTGTCCCTTCACTTCTTATAGGTAGGACAAACTGTGAGTTGAACATTTTGCAAGTGGGTTGGTATCCTTATCCCTCTGCTGGTAGTCCTGCCTGGCTTTTGAAGGTGGGCACTTCAAGCTCCATATCTCCCATTGCTAAGAGCCTTAGCTAGAGTCACCCACATAGAATGCCTGTAGCCTCCCCATCCCAGGTCTCTGACACATCCTAAGATGCTCCCCTGATTTCCCTTCATTCTCCCAGCCCTCTCTCCTTGGCTCTCTCTACATCTCATGTCCCTTCTCTAATCCCAATCACCTCTCCTATCTAGTTCCCTTCCTTCATCCAACCTAGAAAACTATTTTAATTCCCCTTCTGAGTGAGATTCAATCATCCTTTCTTGAACTCTCCTTGTTATTAGCTTTATTTGGGTCTGAAGACTCTAGCTTGGGTATCTTGTGCTTAATGGCTAATATCCACTTATAAGTAAGTATGTACTGAAGTGGAAGTTTCTGGATAAGTCAGGTGACACAGACTCATGTTTTGCTATGACAGATTCACATGGTGTTGTGCTGAGGCAAGACCTGTGGGAAGACATGTGATGTTTGGATAGAGTATAAATAGGATTTACCAGACAGTGAAGGTGTGCTTGCATAGTTAACTTTACAATGCTTCATTGGTCTCCTGTCTGAATCATTGCTGATCTTCAGTTAGTTGAAACAGGCACAACAGAGAACTTCTGTAATCCTGGCTGCTCTAGTCACTCCCACTGACTCATGCTGATTCTTCAGAGGCCTGTCTGTTTCTGATAAATTGTGCCATCATTGCTGATTCCTGTTTGCTATCTTCACATTACTGAACTGGACTGCTGGAATCGGTATCCTGACAGAGATTGGAATCGCCCCATGGATCTACTTCTAACCAGGTCCACATCAACTATTTACCATCTTTTCTCCCTTATCTTTGGACAGTGAGCTAGGAAGTAGGATTGGATCTTTTGAGAACCCTTATTGGATGTTTTTAAAATTCTAAGCCTACAATGTACCATGCATGTCCTTTTGGGTCTGGGTTACATCACACAGGATATTTTCCAGTTCCATCTATCTGCCTGAAAATTTCATAATGTTCTTCTTTTAAATAGATGAATAGTATTCCATTGTGTACATGAAACACAATATCTTTATCCATTCTTCTGTTGAGGGGCATCTGAGCTGTTTCCAATTACTGGCTATTATTAATAAAGCAGTTATGAACATAGTAGAGCTAGTGTCCTTGTGGTATAGTAGAGCATCTTTTGGGTATATGCCCAGGATTTGTATAGCTGAGTCTTGAGGTAGAACTATTCCCAATGTTCTGAGAAACTGCCAGATTGATTTCCAGTAGGGTTGTACATATTGACAGTCCCACCAGCAATGAAGTGTTCTCCATGCTCCATATTCCTGCTAACATGTGCTGCATACTGAGTTTCTTATCTTAGCTATTCTGATGGGTGTAAGTGGAATCTCAGAATCATTTTGATTTGTATTTCCCTGATGACTAAGGTCTTTGAACCTTTCTTTATGGCCATTTGAGATTCCTCAGTTGAAAATTCTGTTTAGCTCTACACTCTCTGTACTCCATTTTTAAATTGCTTTTTTGGGGAGAGAGCGGGTTGTTGGTGTCTGACATCTGACATGTTCTTTATATATTTTGGATATTACATCTGTCAGATGTAGAGTTGATGAAGTTTTTTTTTCCAATCTATAGGCTGCCATTTTGCCTTATTAATGGAATTTTTGCTTACAGAAAGTTTTCAGTTTCATGGGGTCCCATATATCAGTTGATTATCTTAGAGTCTGAGCCTTTGGTGTTCTGTTCAGGAAAATTTCCCCTATGCCTATATGTTCAAAGCTATTTCCTACTTTCTCTTCTATGAGATTCATTGTATACAGTTTTATGTTCAGATTCTTCATTGACTTGGACTTAAGTTTTGTGTAGGGTAATGAGTATCAATCTATTTGCATTCTTCTACTTGTAAAAATCTAGTTAGACCAGCACCATTTGTTGAAGATGCTGGTTCTTTTCCATTATATGGTTTTGGCTTATTAGTCAAAAATCAAGTGTTCATAGGTGTGTGGGTCTATATTACAGTCTTCACTTTGATTACATTATCAATCTTTCTGTTTCTATATCAATAACATGTAGTGTTTATTACTATTGCTCTGTAATGCAGCTTGAAATCAGTGATAGTGATACCTTCAGAAGTTCTTTTATTGTACAGGATTGTTTTAACTACTCTGGGTATTTTATTTGTCCATATGGAGTTGAGAATTGATCTCTCTAAGACTTTTAACATGAAGGAGTGTTGGATTTTATCAAAGGCTTTTTCATGTTTACATGATGGATTACATTCATGGATTTTGGTATATTGAACCACCCCTAAATTCCTGAGATGGAGCCTACTTGATCATGGTGGATGATTTTTTTGTTGTGCTCTTTGATTCAGGTTGTGAGTATTTTATTGAGTATTTTTGCACTAATGTTCCTAATGGAGATGAAATTCTTTCTTTGTTGAATCTTTGTGTAAGGTTTAGGCATCAGAGTGACTGTGGCCTCATTGAATGAGTTTGACAATGTTTCTTATGTTTCTATTTTGTGGAAATGTTTGAAGAGTGTTAGTATTAGCTCTTCTTTGAAAGTCTTGTAGAATTCTGTGTTAAAACCATTGGGTCCTGGGATTTTTTTGGTTGGGATACTTTTAATGAATGCTTCCATTTACTTAGGTGTTATAGACCTGTTTAGCTTCTTTCCATAATCTTGATTTATCTTTGGTAAGTGAAATCTATTAAAAAAATCATCCATTTTATTTAGATTTTCCAATTTTGTGGAGTACAGGCTTTTGAAGTAAGACCTGATAATTCTTCGGATTTCATCAGTGGCTGTGGTTATATTTCCCTTTTTATTTCTGATTTTCTTAATTTGGATATTGTCCCTCTATATTTTAGTTAGTTTGGCTAAGGGTTTGTGTATCTTGTTGATTTTCTCAAAGAACCAGCTCTCTTAGTTTTGTTGATTCTTTGAATTGTTCTTATTGTTTCTAGTTGATTTTTTTTCAGCTTTGAGTTTGATTATTTTATACCATCTACTCCTCTTGGGGATGCTTGCTTCTTTTTATTCTAGAGCTTTCAGGTGTGTTTTTATGTTACTGGTATGATAACTCTCCAATTTCTTTATGAAAGCATTTAGTGCTATGAATTTTCCTCTTAGCTGTTTTCATTATGTCTCATAAGTTTGGGTGTATTTTAATTCATTTTCATTGAATTCTAGCAAGACCTTGTGCAGTCTGGTTTCTGGTTGAGCTAAGGCTTAAACCCTGGTGGCCCAGTGGGGGCTAACCCTACAAGAGATGATAGGCGTTTTGCCATGCTCCTGGGTCCCAGGCTCCTGACAGGAGTCCACAGCTCTTCATAGGTCTGTGACTATCAGTCAACGCCCCAAGCCCTCCCAGAGGTAGAGGTGTGGTCACGTAGCCTCAAGACATCCCCATGTCAATGAGGCACCTAGAGGCTTAGCCACTCCCCTTACCAACCACTCCTCCCTGCAAAGGTATTTCAACATCACCCCTACCTGAGGTCTCGGGGTATGGATTCACTCATTGTCACTCTCCACCATGACAATAAATGCCCAAAAACCATGGTCTGTCTCTGTTCATCAGGATCTACTGTGGGGAACAGTGGAACAGGCCTTCGTCTAAAGAGCCACGTCTAGTCTCCCACAGAAGGCCTCCCAGCACTCCCAGCCACGACTTCCACCAAACCAAACCAGCTAGCTGGCAACAAGCCAAGAACTGTGGTCCCAGCAGGACCCATCCAAGCTCCTCCCTGCCTTCCCCCTTTTGTCCCTGGGCTAGATTCAGTCTGCGGGCTTTCACTTTGTTCTCAGCTCTTCCTAGGCATTCAACTGCACCTGGGATGCCCAAGAACCTAAGAACCAGATTGAGCTGGCTTCCTTGTGGTCCCTGGGAACCCCAAGGCCATGCTCCCTCATCCCAGGCCTTGTCCCTTAGTGGCTCCTCACAGCCTGACACCTGACAGGCTGTACTATGGGCTGAACAAGGTCAAACTTTCCATGTTCCACCTCTTCAAGAGGCCCAAGCCTGGGTCAGACAAGGGACTCTCACCACTCACCACCATTTAACCCAACAAGCCCTCTCTCTCTCCCCCACCTCTCTCTCTCTCTCTCCTCTTTGACCCAGTGGTTATTGAGTACAGAGTTCTTCAGTTTTCATCGGTTTGTCTTCTGTTATTGTTGATGTCCAGTTTTAATCCATAGTGATCTGATAAGATACAAGAGGTTATCTGTTGAGGCTTGGTCTGTGACCAAGTATATGGTCATTTTTTGAGAAGGTTTTGAGAGGTGCTGAGAAAAAGGCATATTCTATTGCTTTTAGATAAAATGATCTATAGAAATGTTAGTTTCATTATTTCTCTGTTTAGTTTATGTTTTAATGATTTGTACATTGTTGAGATTTGGGTGTTGAAGTCTCCCACTATTAACTTGTTCAGTTCAAAGAATGAATTAAGCTTTAACAAGCTCATTTCTTTTATGAATGTGGGTACAATTGCATTTTGGGCATAGATGTTTAGAAGTGAGATGTCATCTTGGTAGATTTTTGCTTTGATGAGTACAAAGTGTCCTTCTCCATTTCTTTTGAGTACTTATATGCTGGAAGTTATTTTATTAGATATTAGAATGACAACTTCAGCTTGTTTCTTGGGTCCATTTACTTGTGAAACCTTTTTCTAGCCCTTTGTTCTGAAGTAATGTCTATCTTTGCTGCTGAGGTATATTTCTTATATTTTTATACAGCAGAATGATGGATTCTGTTGTCACATTCATTCTGTTAGCCTGTGTCTTTTTATGGGATAATTTTGTCCATTGATGCTGAGACATATGAATGATCAGTGGCTGTTTATTCCTGTTATTTCAATGTTGTTGTTGTTGGTGGTGGTGGTGGTGGTGGTGTGTGTATGTGTGTGTGTGTGTGTGTGTGTGTGTGTGTGTTTGTGTGATTCTCTTCATTTTGGTTATGCTGGTATGAAATTAGTTATTTCTTTTATGTTCTTGGGCATAGTTAGTCTCACTGAGTTGGAGTTTTCCTTCTAGTATCCTCTGTAGGGCTGGATTAGTAGAAAGATGGTGATCGACTTTGGTTTTATCAGGAAATATCTTGTTATCTCTAATGATTGAAAATTTTGCAGAGAATAATAGTCTGGACTAACATCTGTGATCTCTTAGGGTCTGCAAGACATCTGCCAAGACAATTCTGGCTTTTAGAGTCAGGTGCAATTCTGATAAGTCTGCCTTTATATGTTAATTGGCTTTATCCCTTGTGGCTTTTAATATTCTTTCTTTCTTCTGTACATTTAGTGTTTTGATTATTATGAGGCAGGAGGATTTTCTTTTCTGGTTCAATCTACTTGATTATCTGTAATCTTTTTGTACATTTTTATCCATCTCTATCTTTAGGTTAGAAAATTTTCTTCTATGTTTTCTTTGGGGGAGGGGGGGCTTTGAGCTGGGCATCTTCTCCTACTTCTATTCCTATTATTCTTAGGTTTGGTCTTGTCATAGTGTCCAAACTTCCATCATGTCTTGTGTCGTGAAATTTTTAGAGTTTGAATTTTCCTCTAAAATGTATTAATTCTTTTCTACCATATTTTCTATTCCTGGGATTCTCTCTTCCCTCTTTTGTATTCTGTTGACAATGCTTGTATCTGTAGTTCCTGTCCTATTTCCTAGGTTTTCCATCTCCAGGATTGCTCAGTTTGTGTTTTATTTATTTATTTTTTAATTCCATTTTCAGTTCTTGGACAGTTTAATTCATTTCTTTCACCTGTTTGATGTATTTTGTTCTGTATGATGTATTTTGATATATTTGAACATTTTCCTGTATTTCCTTAAGGGATTTATTCATTTCCTCGTTAAAGGTCTCTATCATGTCTATAAGACTGACTTTAAGATCATCTTCTTGTGCTTTGACTGTGTTAGGATATTCAAGGCTTGCTGCAGCAGGATAGCTGAGCTCTGGTGGTGTCCTATTGTGCTGACTCTTGTTGATTCTGTTCTTGTGCTGTCCCTAACCATTTGTTTGTCCCTGATGTTGGTTGGATAATCCTGATACCAGTAGTGATCCTCAGGAAGGCAGAGAGTGCTGTGGAACAGACAATGTATGTCATTAGGCACTGCATAGCTCACCTATGCTGGCTGTGCCTCAGTTTTATCCAACTGGCAGGAATTGATGGGGGAGGATTCCAAGCTGGTTGTTCCTCCTCTCTCCTCCCCTGCAGGCCTTCACAGGGAATCAGGACACTTCTAGAAATAATTTCTTAAATCTAAATAATAAAAGAAGCAGATGGCTTAGGAAATTTTGAAGTCATGTGGTTCAGCAGCAGGGCATAGTCTGTTTCAGTGACTGACTCAGTTTGTTCTCCTACTTGTCTCTTGGCCTTCTCCTTACCTAAATCAAATAATTCACTGTCTTGATGTTGATTCCATTGCTATGATGAAATACTCAGACAAAAGCAAATTAAAAGAGAAAGGGTTGTTTGTTTATTTGTTTTTACTCATAGGTCAAGGTTCAATCCATCATGGTTGGGAATAAAAAGCAGAAGCAACTAGAAGCAAGCAGTTACTTCCCACACACATCAGGCAACAAAAGAACTGGTCCTCAGTCCCTTTCTCTATTTATGTTGCCCAGAATTCTAGCCAGGCAATGATATGGCTCTTTCCCAGGATGGATCTTCATATCAGTTAATTAAATTGAAATCAGATCATCTTACACAGACTTTCTCAGAGGCCCATCTGTCCAGGGATTCTTGATTCTGTCAAGTAGACAATTAATACTAAACTATTCTTCTTCATTATGGGCTCCCTTTTGCCCTTTCTCAGTCTTCTGACTCTCTGGGTTAATATATTAATTTTCTAAAGTATATTCATGTGTAGTTATGTGCATTGCAAATATTTGAATATTAAAAACAGCAATGATATTCTGAGGTCGTTTACAATCAAAGGAGAAGAGGGAAGTGCCCATGGCCACAGAGAGGGAAAACACAAAATAAATCCACAGTTGAGCTTAAGATGCCCCAAAGGAAACAAAGGATAGAACTGGTCTAGTGGGCTGCATGTTTCCCATGAAGTCATGTAGGAAAGTGATGCCAAGAGTTTACAATGAAATACACCTAGTTATATGGTATAACTGAAAAGCAAATGAGAAATAGGCTAACTAATGTAATCAGATGGCTAGTCTGATATTGAAGTACAAAATGATGTGATGTTATGGCCTGGTAGTATACAGGATAATTTGACCCAGCTCATTAGCATGGGCATCCACACAGTGATTTGAATGGAGATACAGAACAGATTGGTTGTGGAGTAGAACCATTATCAAACACCCACTATTAGTTAATTTAACATAAATAATAAAGACATTGAGATTTACCAGTATTTAAATGCATATTTAATTTAGAGATCAGTAATGCCCATTGGCCCTGGACTGAACATCAGATGGTCACAAACCATGTGCATCCCAGCACTGCTATACAACAGTGGGTGCTACCCTCATCTTTCCTTTCAGTTTGACAGGAGAGAAAGCATCATGCTATATGAACATAATTTGAAAGATATGCATATTATATTATCTCATGCTACTAATAATAGCTACATATAAAACATCCACACTCACACTCAGGGTAAGAAGCTTTATATCCACTTTGCATATATTCTTTTAAAAAATTCAATATTTTTATTCTTTGAGAACTTTATCTATTCATAAAGCATATTTGACAATGCTTGTCCTCACTCTTCACCCCAGATACACCCCACTTCCCATTCTCTCTCAAATTTGTGTCCCCTTTTTACTGATTATAACACAGTCCAATTTTTGCTGCCCATTTACTTAGAGTTGTGGAAAGATGAACTGGAACATTGTCAACCTACCAGAAAACTGATCCTTTCTCCCCTTCAACTCCCAACATCTCCTCAGTTAAGAGGCAGAGGCTTGTGATCCCCTCTATATTTTTATATATAGTCTTAAACTAATTACACTTCTATACTTTTGTAGTTTTGTTATGGCATTAGATAAAACCATGTTATGTCCGTTACATAGCATGTGCCACTATCCCTCTATGTCTTATGCAATTAAGGCATGAAAAGGAATATAAGAGTGACTTTAAAAAAGGAGAATTTAAAGGAATGTTTTAAATTACTGTAAAATGTATTTAAAGATATATTATTTTTCTTTGCAATCTAAGGATAGATTTTAGGGCCTTTCATAAAGTAGGCAAGGGCTCTGCCACTGAACATCTCCAGAGCTGTCTTTGAAAGTTGACTCATCATAAAGACATGGTCAGTTCATCATTGAATAATGTTTACATATAAATATTATAAAGTATTGTGATATGATGCACAAATAAAGTTGCTTTGCAAGTGAGAGATTTATTATATGATAGATCCCATAGGATTATATAACACAGCAGAGAAATTCCAACTGTCTTATAATGTCATGGTTATCACTATACAATCGCCACAAAATACAAAACTGATAAATGATAAAATTTTTGTTTGTTATACAATTATTGTTCTTTCTAGTTTAGTCAACTTATAGACAGAAGTAAACTTTATGGTCAAGCAGGATGCTGTGTAACACTGACAGCAAAATCATAGAGCTCATGAGTCTCTTGTTTGGGTATTGATGAAGATGGAAGAGTTGAGCTGCACTAGCTGGAGATTTGCAAAATCTCGCTGGTAGTCATTGCTTTTCCTGTTTCTGTGGCCAAATACCTGACAAGAAGTAACTTAATGAAAGAAGTATTTATTTTGGCCTATAGCTTGAGGGAAATAGAATCCATCATGGTGAGGAAGTTACTGTGGCAGAAGCATGAGACAGTCAGTTGAATTGCCACTGAAATCAGTAAGTAGAGAGAAATTAATGCTGGTTCTCATCTTACTTTCTCTTTTTATTTGGTCTGGGACACCAGCCCATATGATGCTATTTAACAGATATACCCAAATGTAAGTTTCCATGGTGATTCTGAATCCAGTCTAGTTGACAGTGAAGATTAACCATCAAACCACTGGATAAGCAAACAGTGCTAAAGTAAAGAAATAACACATTTTTCATAATGCATTTTCTTTACTAAAAGGTATGTTCCTATAATTTAAAGTACGTTCAGATTTTTTTAATCATAATACACTTTATGTGATCAGGCTGCAGTTTATATATAAATTAAGAAGTTGATAATTTCATGATGTTCATTATGGAGTTCTTTTAGACAGAATACATTGAAAGCTGATTGAGAGGTGTACTTTAGTTAATACATGGTAATGTATTTTGGAGAACTTTAAATCTCCCTATTTAAATATAAGATATCTACTTCAGGTAACTGACTATTTCTAGTGAATGCACACAGAGAGAGAGAGAGAGAGAGAAAGAGAGAGAGAGAGAGAGACAGACAGACAGAGACAAAGAGAGAGACAGAGAGACAGAGATAGAGAGAGATAGAGAGAAAGAGAGGGACAAAGAGACAAAGTCAGAGACAGAGAGACAGAGAAACGAATATATTGATAGGTGATAAGTACATAGATGGATAGATAGATATGTAGGTAGATGATAGATAGATGATATATAGGTAGATAAATAGATAGATGATCGATCAATCTATTGATAGATAGGTATGTTTAAGGCAAACTATATTTATAATTATTTATGTAGTACATAAATTAATCTGGAATCCAAACATTCCTAACTCTAGCTTTGATGCAGCATTTTAACTTTGTATCTCATTTAAGTTCCCCAATGCACACTCAGATGTGTTTGTTATTGCTTGGCTTTTTTCTTGGTCCTTCTGAGGTGCCTCACTCTCTGAACTATGAGTGTTAAATTTCTAAGATCTTCCCAGATTTCCTTCAACTTGACTGTTTCTGTGTCATTTTTCTTAACCAGAGCTGGCTGTTTCTTTGATCACCTCCTCCTTCATTCTTTCTCACCAACTAGTTGATCCTGTAGGATGGTTAGATGGTTTTCTCTGTGGCAAAGTTATTTGTGAACATCTTCCTCCTGGTAAAATGTACAACCAAGGAATACAACTTACATCCTGAAAACAAAACAAAACACCCAAACCAAACCAATCCAAACCAAAACAAACCAAATCAAACCAAATCACTACCAACATCAAAACGCCCTCTATATCAAGAAATGCTACAAGAAGTGTCTGAATAAAACAGTTGCTATCTTGTTTCTGTTTTAAAATTATGAGTTAAAGACAAAGTTTCCTTGTTCTTTGCAGTCTAAAGTAAAAGCATGTCTTATTTACTTTCATGTTGCTGTGATAAATTTCTCTGACAAAGGAAACTTAGGAAGAGTTTATTTTGGCTCACAGTTCTAAAGGGATACTTTCTTTCTGGTTTGGAGGAGGATATGGCAGAAGAGGACATACATCAGCAAATAGAGCATGCACGGGTGCAGTAACAGGAGGCTGGCTGATATAAGTATACCTACCATCAGAAGTTGAGAGTGAACAGGAAGTGGATCCAGGCAAGAAAGCCTCAACAATCATTTTCCCAGCAAGGATCTCTTAATGGCTGTGGGACAGAACCTCAGCCCTCGGAGCCTATAGAGGACATTTTATACTGGTACTACAGCCAATGCTAATTGCACTATATAAAAATGCATTCTCTTTATGACAGTATTTTAGACAGTGTTAAAATTTTCCTTGTGTTCTTCTGACATCTCTGTGACGTTAATATTTGTTGAAATTTAGATTTATCTTACATTTCTAAACCACTTATTTCTCTCATATCTTAAATTATTTATTGTTTCCTTTATGCTCTTGATTTTCTGTTTTATTTACTCTAATATTGTAATTCAACCCATTTTTTTTTTTTTTTAGGAATAGCACATTATTGACAATAAATTTCAAGTGGTTCCAAAAATGAATTAGCATTGTCCTATTTATTTAAAGTATGCAGTTTTATATGAAAAGAAAGAGCCCTATGAAGGACAAAAAACAATAGTTTGTTTTAATTAATCATTCCATTCATTTACATCTCAAATGATATCCCACTTCCAGGTTACCTCCTCCAATAAACTACCACCCCACATCTGCCTTCCCCCCTCCGCTTTGCCTGTATGAGTGTGTTCCCCCACCCACCCATACTCTCCCAGCCCACTGCTTCAGCATCCCCCTATGCTGGGGCATCAAACCTCCTCAGGACCTAGGGCCTCCCCTCCCATTGCTGTCACACCTCCATCCTCTGCTACATAGGTATCTGGAGCCATAGATTCCTCCAGGTACACTCCTTGATTGGTGGTCTAGACTCTGGGAGAACTGGGTGGTCTGGCCAGCCTATGTTGTTCTCCCAATAGGGTTGAAATTCCCCTCCACTCCTCCAATTCTTCCACCAGCTCTCCCACCAGGTTCCCTGATTTCAGCCTCGTGGTTGGCTCCAAGCATCCACATCTGCATTGATCAGTTGCTGGTCAGACCTCCCAAGGAACCACCACACTAGATTCCTGTCAGCAAACTCCTCTTGACAACAGCAACAGTGTTGGGTTTGGTGTCTGGAGACATGACTGATCTCCAGGTGGGAGGTCCCTGGTTGGCCCGTCCTTCAGTCTCTTCCATTTTTTGGACCTGTTCTTCTTTTGGACAGGAACATTTAACCCATTTTACATGGTTTCATAATACATTATATCAGGAGGAGAATGTCAAGATTTATTGTTTAAAAAAGAAAAGAAAGGGGAATTTCATTTTTTCAAGGAACCCTTCATAAAGAATTTTACTGATTTTCTCAGTTCTAGATTTAGAACAATTTTTTTTATCTGAAATGAACATGCTTTGTTTTAA